>VDFB02000002.1:162815374-163165909 GCA_007258455.2 Sequoia sempervirens | reverse complement strand
ATGGATGTTGGCTTAGAAGGTCGTTGGCCTCTTTAGGATTTGGCATTCAATGCCTCCGTTTGAATTTTGATATGCTTGTAAACATATTTTGGTGCACCCTCCTATATTCTCTTATTGTTTCCTTGCAATAAAATGATTTCTACAGTATATAATTTAACCTTAGCATTTGATTTTATTCATATAAAACTTGATTCCTTATTACTTCCCTAATATTCAATTTTAAACATGTTGTGGGCATCCAACATTTTAGGTGAATCTCTGGTTGGCATCCAACTTTAAACAATTTGTTGTATAAACTCCACCTTTGAATTTCGATTTTAATTGATGGCTACTTTGAAATTTCTTATCTATCGAAAAGTATTTTGGGAATTCAATACTAGGATGTTGATTTGAGAGAAAAACCTTTAGGAGGGCTCTACAACAAGGACTACATGCGCATGTGAAATCTCCTTTTCGTGGAGGAGGCTCAGCCCTCCTCAACATTTGTTAATCATTCTCTTTGCTTACAACATATCCTTCTATCTTTCAAGGTGTAATTGCAATTAAATCTGCTTGCATTAAGTGGGACGGGGTCTTCATGTCAACAGCCCTACCCGGGTGTGGCCGCATGTACATGACTCCTACAAAGGATTCCAAAGTGATGGTCATGGATATGAATCTACCAGGTGAATTCATTAATAATGCCTCCATTCCAATTGCCAACAATGTGGCTTCCATATCCTTTTGTGATATTGTTGTGGGGCAAAGAGGTTGTCTATCAAAGGGTGCCAAGTTTACGCTCGAGGAAATCGACGAAGAATAGGAGAATGGAGGAGAAAGGCAAGTTAATCACTCCTCGGCTCCTCCTTTGAAAGCTATCTTGATTCCCAATAATACCCTAGATGAGGCAATCGCAGAAGAGGACTCTAGGTTGTTGAAAACTGCCATTGTTTTTGCAACCGTCAACCCTAATAGGGTCTCGGCAAGAAAATACATGGAAGAGTGGTTTCATAATGTTTGGGGAAAAAAGCTAGGGTTGCAGTTTTATTATTGTCGGATGGTACAGAAGGGTTTATATATTATCTTTTTTAATAACCATAATTCTCAATCAGAGGCAATTAAGAAATAGTTTTGGAATGTGGGCATGGTTGTCTTTCGAGCCTTGGCTTGGAATCCGAAAGTTGTGGACGAGGTGGTCTTGGCCCTATCTAGCCCTAGATGGCTAATAATTAAACATGTTCCTCCCCGATTGTAGAAATTTGTTCTACTTCTTTTGGAGCCATACGGGAATGGACGGGTGTTGATTTCCCTATCTCTAGGTAATGACTGCTAGGGGTTATAGAAATTCAATTGAAATCTGGTAATGTTTGTTGTGAAATTGAAACCTTGGGAGGGTTGAATGCATGCTATTTATGCAGGCGCAAAGGCCATATTAGAAGGAACTATCCATTAATGAGTAAAACTAACTCCAAAGCCACCTCTGGTGAAGTAAATAAGAATAAAAATAATAATAAGCAGCCCTCAACAATGGAGGGTTCGGCAAAGAGTGAAATGAATAATGTGGGGGATTTTTTTCATTTTAGCCCCACTCCACAGTAGCTTGATGAGAGGTTCTCCCCATCAAGCCCTAATCTCAATAAGAAAGCAAGGACTAACTCCTCTCAAAGGGAGAATTCTAAAATGGAAAAAAATAATACAACAGTAGCGACTATGGAAGAAAGCCTAACTTCTCTTCTTTATGAATTAGAATGCAACTCAAGGGAAGGGAATAAAGTGAATAAATACCACCAAAAATAAAATGAGGAGCCCGAGCCTAAATTTCTAAGGAAATTAGGTAGGTTAGAAAGAATTCTAAAATTAAATGCACAACAGTTGGTTCTCCTAAAACTAAGGTAATAGCAGGAACCTAATGACCCTAACCCTAAAATAGGAAAAAAAAATTATACCTTTAACTCTAAATACTTCAAAGAAAAAAATGAGGTGGATTATCAAATTGAAGGTTGCCCCTGGAAGGAGGTGGAGAGAAGGCATTACAAACCCCCAGAGGGGAAATTAAAACTCTGGATATTGGGGAGGGTCTTCATGACTTGGATACAGCCCAGGAAGGAAGGCTTACTGAAGAAAATAATGTTGGCCTAGAGTATCTCCACCCTAAAGACATCGAGAACAAAACAAAAAACCCTATCACCTTCAACACTATATAATTTGTAGTTGGAAATGAGAAAGTGCATGAAATCATGGTTCCTAACATGTCATTGAATCTTTCCAACCCCCTTGGTGGAGTGATGAGCTCTGATGATTTTGCATCGCAATCAGGTATGGACTTTGTAGATGACCTAGGTTTGGTTTCTACTAAGGATACCATTGATGGAGAAGAGACCCCATGGAAGTTATTGTTAAAAAGACCCAAAGATATAGGAAGAAGAAAGGCCTAGAGATGGGCAAGTCCCCTCCGGATAAAGATCTCAACCACCCTCAAAAAGATAAAATAAAGAAGCTCAATGGGATTCTACCTCCTAATGCAAAAAGGGTGGAAGTAGAAAATAGACTTCCTAAATGCTTTGATAACTTCCAGATTGATAAAGGGCCCCCACCCAATGAACAAACCTAATGAAGGTTAACTGTATTTCCTAGAATGTAAGGGGGCTTGAAACCCTGATAGGAAGCATGTGCTAAGAAGGTTTCTAGCATAGAAAAAGAGAAAGACTTTGTCCTGCTACAAGAAGTAAAAGCCACTAGTTTCACCCTTGAAACAAGCCTAAAGGTTATATGGAAAGAATCCACTCAATATGTTACCAACCATGAAAATGGAAAAGGAGGTGTTGTAATCCTGTTGGAAAACAAGTGGGCTCAACATGTGAATAGCTTCGGGACCTCCCCTTGTAACAGGGAAGCTTGGGTGGTCATAAAGAAAGATGCAAGATGCTTTGGGGTTTGTTCGATATATGCCCCCAATGACTATAAGGAAAGGATTTTGTGGTGGAATTGGCTCTATACATTATAGGATATTCCCTGGATCATTGGAGAAGACTTCAACTTTGTGGAAAGAGAAGAGGATAAGTGGGGTGGAATTGGATTTGATTGGAAAGGTAATGAAAGATTCTATTGGAAGAGAATGAAATCCATATTGAGCATTGAGGACCCTATTGATGGCCAGAAGAAAGATTCCCAAGCAATATGGTTCACATGGTGTAACTTCCTAAAAGGGGGTACGAGAATCTATTGCATGCTTGATAGATTCTACGTAAGAAAAGCCTTTTTTTGGTCTCCCCAGTGAAAGAGGATTGTAAGGTTGAAGTATGCCCCTATTCCCTTTTAGATCACCACCCCATCAGAGCTAAATTATGCTTAAAGGAAATTGTAGGTAGAAATAATAGATTTTGCCTCAACACCAACCTCCTGAAGGACAATGATTGTAGAAGTGCCATATTGTGTCTCAGACATATCAATAAGTGAATGTACAAGACTATCTCCCCCATTGATAGATGGTCAATGAGCACAGAGGGCTAGAAAATTCTATTTCAAATAATTGAGAAAAAGAGGTCCAAAGATTGCTGAAGGAGGGAGGTTCTCAAAGATAAGCTTCTCCAAGCAAAGATTGATTTGGAATCTAATCCTATGGATGAAGCTCTAACAAGTAGATTGGTTATGGCCAAAGACTCGCTCAAGAGGCTCCAAATTCATAAGGTTCAAGGTCTAAGGGTAAGGGCTAAGATGGAATGGCTAGAGAATGGTGATAAAGGCACAAAGTTCTTTAGATATATTAAGGAAAAGTAGGCTAGAGAACAAATTGATCACATCTCTTTGAATGGATCCTCAGTGATTAACCAAGAAGAGATAAGGGACCAATTTTTCCAGTTCTATAAAGGCCTATTCTCCTCAAAAGGGGAGATGGAGGCTAATAAACAAGCAAGAGAACACATTCAGAGAATTATTCCAAAGAAAATCAGTGCTGATTTGGCAAGGGACCTAGGGAAAGAGATAACACGAGAAGAGATTAAAAAGGCTATCCTTTCACTTAAAGATGACAAAACCTCGAGGGCAGATGGACTCCCTGCCGAATTTTACAAGAAATTATTGGAGTGGGTGTGCGAAGATATTCTCCTATGGTACAAAGAAGCCTTTGAAAAAGGTACTCTTGGCAGTAAGATCAATAAAGGGATAGTCAAAATTATCCCAAAATAGGGTGATAGATCTCTAATAAAAAAAATGGAGGCCCACCACTTTGCTCAATGTCTCCTATAATATTTTGGCCAAGATTCTAGCTAATAGGGTAGCCCTAATCCTTCCCTCCATCATAAATTCCACACATACAGGTTTTATAAAGAGAAGATACATCCTTGAAAATTTGATCACCAGTTGGGAAGCAATGAACTGGGAAAAGATAACAAATCAGAATGCATCAGTGTTGCTTTTGGATTTTGAGAAGGCCTATGATAGGATTGAGTGGGATTTTTTGTTCCTTATGTTGAAATCTTTTGGCTTTCCTGACTCCTTCTGTTAAATGGTCAAACAACTCTTTCAGGATGCAACTACTCATGTTGAGATCAATGGTGTTCTTACTCAAGAGATCCCCCTTGAAAGGTTTATAAGGAAAAGTTTCCCTCTTGCCCCAGCACTATTTGTTACAGCATTAGATGCTCTACACTATGTTCTAAGGGAAAATGCATTAGTCCCAAAGGTAAAAGGCATTAGGCTGCCTGATGAAAATGAACTCCTTAACCTCCAATTTGTTGATGACACTTCTATTTTGCTAATCTTGGAGGAGGAAAACTTTGCAAACATGATGGGGAAAATAGAAATATTCTTCTTGGACTCTAGAGTGAAACTTTCCCCCTTAAAATCTTGGCTTTTGGGGTGGAAGGAAGACCCCTGATTGGGTTAGCAAGTTTGGGCTCCAATAGGGCGGCCCTTAGAAATTGGTAAGGTATCTTGGGATCCCATTTGCAATGGAACCGGATTTAAAGGAGATGTGGCATTGGATTAGGGATAAAATTGAAAGGAAAAATACCAAAAGGAATAGGCAATTTCTCTCTCTGGCTGGTCGAATACAATTTTTCAGAAGATACTCTCTTCATACATCATCTACTTTGCTTCTATTTGGTTTTTTAACTCCTACCAAATCAATGAAATTCATAAAAGAATAAGAGCCTTTCTTTGGTCAGACAGGAAAGGGAAGAGAAAGAGACATGCAGTAAAATGGGAATGGTGCACCATTGAAAATTCCAAAGGAGGACTGGGGCTAAAATATTTAAGGCTACAGGGCATTGCCTTAGCTGCAAAGTGGGTGATAGGGGAATTGGAAGGGGAAGAACCCTGGAAAGTCTTAGTGAGGAAAAACATGCTCAATGTTGTCCCCAAACATACAAAAGCTTGGATATCTCTGCCTCTCAATGATATCCTTAGTAGAGAACGATATGTTACCTATAGGATCCAATGTATTTAGAACAATTTGGAAGGCATGGGAAGTGATGAAAAAGTATCTAGACAATCACCACTTCACCAAGGGGGATTATGGGACCGTACAGGATCACAAGTCTATTTAGTGGAACCTAAAGCATAAAGGGAAACTCCTGGATCTAATCCAAGGCTGCTCTACCAAAGGATGGGCTCATAAAGGGATCAGGTGCTTCAATAATATACTAAAGGATGGAAAGTTGAAGGATTGGAATGATCTAAACTTTGAATTCAATAAACCCCTTACTAATTGGAAGACATACACAATCCTTAGGGAGGCTTTTAATTGGCTAAAATTTCTTGTGGTGACTAAGAAGGATACTGCTCAATTCAAAGACTTTCAATGGAAAATTGGCACTAACATAAGGAAGTCTAAAGTTAAAGAAATGAACACTATGCTAATAGAACACACTGATCTGACTAAACATTTGAACCAAATGTGGAAATTACAGTGGAATAGGGACCAATGGAAAAAGGTCTTCCAAAATAATTTGTCTAAACAAATTGAAGTGAAAAAAGCATGCTTCAATGGCTTCTTATTATACATAAACTCTCCTTTAAAAGCAAAATAGAGGATATTGTTGTGTGCAGTATATGTAGAATACCAAAAACAATTAACTACATTTTCTTTGAATGCACATTTGCTAAGGAAATATGGAAAATTTTCTACAATAAATAGGATATCTGGGAAAATAATGGACAACTTCCTCCTAAGAAAATTTTGCTTAATCATAATATAAAGATGGGGAAAACTACTACTCTATTTTGGTTATTCCTTTCTTTTAATATTTTTTGGTTCATCTGAAAAGAAAGAAATGAAGATAGATTTCAAGGAAGGAAGAGGATGCTTATTAAGTCTTCTAGAAGACTCATGTTTTACAATATTTCTATGCAGGTCTATATTACAGTGGCTCTCTCAAAAGAAGATCTATGGAGCTACCTGGAGAACAGATAGGTCACAATAGATATCATGGAGGCGAGGTATGGGCATATGTGGCCGAAGGGACACCCAAGTGTAGATGTATTATGAGAGCTCTTCATGCATTCCGACAGGACCTAACAGAGGGACAAAACAAGAAAGTTGATAAGATGGGGCACATAGGGCGACCTTTAGAAGAGGAAATGTTTGTTGTAGAGGCATTAGTAGTCTTGAGTGGTGGTCAAGGGGTAGTTTAGAGCACACATTGGATAGAGAAATTCCTTGTATATATCCTTTTTTATCAATAGTAGCTATATATATTTGCACAGTGGTTTATATATGTAAATGCTTTTAATGACTATATGATGTAACTAATAACATTTTGATACAGGCCAACTGATGGACTCCATTTTTATCCTCAGTCAGTTGAGGATAGCACTAATATTATGTAAAGGGGTAGCTTAGGGGGTTGTGGAAGCAATCAGGTTTATCTTGATCTGTTGTACTAGGGGAAACTTGATTTTTTTGTAAAGGGGGGCTACTTTTGATTTCATACTTGGATGAACACTCAGATTATGTGATATATACTCTCTACTCATATTATACTTAATACAAATAAAATTATTATCTATCAAATTTAATTCACTATTTTATTTTATCTAGTTAGCAATCAATTTCACTGCCTAGTATATTTGAAATCTCATGTTCATATTCGATTTTTGTTTATATTTACAATTCAATGCTTCCTTGTTTATTTAGTTGATGCTTAGTTTCCTTGGTCTAAGTATCCTCCAATTTATACACAAAATATATATATACATCAATCGATGCATGGGCTTTATGTTTAGTATTTATTCATTATAATTGTTAATCAATGAAATATGTATTATGTAGTAGAATCGCCTACATATATCTTGCTAAGGCACAAAATGGGTATAGCAATTGATTGTATTTAATTGATGAGTCGGTTATATTATGAGACATCTGATTATTTGTTTTGTAGAAGAGCTGTTAGAAATTTAGTAGGAAGAGGATTGTTGGATTTATATAATTTAAAATATGTTTAAATAATTAAATTAGATTATTGTTATTAAGGTTTTGTCTTTAACGATGTAGTTACTGAGTAAATATAAATATTAAATAGTCTACTAATTGCCTAAGTGGTTAAGTTAAATTGAGTGATAGGAAAATGGGAAATAATGCTTTAATTAAGGGAAAAGAAGAAAAAGATAATATATATATTATTATTTATCATCTATTCAAATTGGTTGATTTGAATTTATTCCTTGATTGATTCATTTGATTGTAAATTTATTAGTTTGTTCAGTTTAGGAATCAATTCTCATGATTATATTTGAAAAATGTATTGGAAATTGGTTGATTTGAATTTATTCCTTGATCGATTCATTTAATTGTAAATTTATTAGTTTGTTCAGTTTAGGAATCAATTCTCATGATTATATTTGAAAAATGTATTGGAAATTAAATAAAGAAAATTGTTTACTATAAATGGATAATAGTAGAACTTAAGTTGATATTCTTTAAGAAAAAAAAAAAGTGGGTTTCGACATATCCTCCTATACTTGAATTGTATATTGGATGATTGTTGTCATTGACATTTGAGTATTATTGTGTGAAGCAGAGGTCAACCTCTAGAGAAGGCCGACTTCCTTGTTGGGTCATCACCTAGAACTACTAATTCTTGGAAGGGAAAGGGAGGAGGAATGCATAAAATAAAACTAACGCTATGGTGATACACCGAACTAACAGGAACAATGAGACACTCGAGTTACACTCGAATACTGATGATGGATATGGGACTACACAACAAGTTTCTATAGATTATGCATAAGTATTTCACAAATAGGTTTGACATGCACACACCTTCAAGAAGGAAAAGCAGATTTTCACAAATTAAAAGGCTCATGTGCAATTAAGTAAACACAGTTTGTAACCGACATAATACTACTTTTTCAAAGAAAGGCATGCTAACATGAGACAAAGCTATAAGGAAAAGCAAAGATTTCACAAAGTAGCTTGATCAATCACCTGAAGATGCACAATATTTTGCAAGGACCAAAAGGAAAATTGAACCATCAATGGTAACCAAGGTAAATTTATATATCATGCTTCGTTAAGCACCTAAATACTTAAGATTTTCGGAGAACATTGGATCAATCAGAGGTTGTGGGTATCCTATGACCTGATTGAACCTCCGGATTCTAGGCCGGCTCCTATTGATTTTTTGATGGTGAATCACTTATTGACTAAGAACTTAAATGAAACCAGTGAGGAAAAGGGATGAGAATGGTTATTAACTAAGCAATGCATAAACAAAAGTGATACACCAAAGGTTTTATGAGGTGAAAAGAAGAATTTCCTAAAAAGCACAAACTAAAACTTTCAGCATTTGTCAGACTGATACAATCTTTGAATACATTGATCTACACATAAGTATTTCAAAAGAAGACTAAATGTTTGAAGATGTTAAAAGGAATATGATCACATTTAACATTTGCAAAAAAAATAATGCAACTCCTGACCTGTATAGAGCAATAACAATCACGAAAGATGCTTAATGAGATGATTCTTTAAAGGTTTCAGAAGAAACACTATAAAGAATGTTAATCATATATCTGCACACGAAGCATGACACCAAAGATAGACCCCAAAATGCTTAATATATTTCTCCAATGCCTTCAAAATGCATACTTCTCACTGATACAATACTTGGAAATAGTCATCAAGCACAATGTTTTCCAGAGAATACAAGGGCTCTTGCACTCCAAAATCTTGCATCCTCTAAAACAGATTTTTGGAAAAGAATAAGTAACACCCGTTTCCCACCAGAAAAACCAAGAAAAGTGGATCTCAACTTTGAAAAGGGGGTCGGATTTGGTTAAAGGCCTAAAATTGAGGACCTTCAATTAATCGACAACCCACTCTCCAAGCAATAAAAAACTGCCCAAACTCGGATAGGAATAAATGTCCCTAAAAAGAGGACTCAAAAGACCTTCAAAAGTGTCCCATATATCTGAAAACTCCACCTCTCATAAAGACATGTGATGACAAGTCGAGTCAACTCCACAATGCCCCTAAAAAGACTCAAAAAGGACCCCTAAAAGCTCTCCCCTAATTCAGCAACCTTTATGACAAGGTCTTTCCACATGGCACAAGTAATTTGCCAGATCTGCAAGTATTGATACTCCACATGTTTAAATAAATGGACTCCAAACACTCTATCTTGCTTTGTTGAAAAATTATTTATTTTAAATGATTTATAATGTTATCATTTAAAACAAATATTTACATTCAATGATGCAAAAAATAAAGACCATTTGCCTAAGTATTAATCAAACCCGTTTATTTTGCATAAATATCTTATTTAAAATGATCAATCATAATCATTAAAATGAAGATTTACATTTGGCAAAATAAATAAAAGGTAAATTTAAATGGTTTTAAAGTTTTCCTAAAACAAAAACTGGCTCCTTACTTTTCATCGAAATATTTAGGGTATTAACCCTAAAACGAATTTCATTATGTTTTCCACATGAAAATGTGAAGCTATAGTGGGTGCCATAAGGAAGAAAACCCTAGCCGACCTCTGGTTATTGCCTTGTTCTGTGCATCTCTCCGCCATTGATGAACTTTTTGGAGCTTGAAATGCTGGTAAGTATTATCATTTGTTTGCAAATCTGAGGATTTCTGATATTTCTAAAAATTCATGAAGTTTTATCAGGCATGGCTATTTGTATTTTCTCTGATATTTTCGTTTTTTGCTGAGCTGGGCAAACTCTGTTATTTCTCCCTTTATGCACTAGGCTCGGCCATATGCATATGGGCATTTTTCTCTTGCTGTGAAGCTGGGCGACCATATATTCTGCCATTTTTTTTTGTTTTTTCTATATTGCTGGGAACTGTTATGAAGCATCTCCATTTTTTTAAAAAAAAAAAACTGGCGCAGGCTATGAGATATCTGGGCGTTTTTCTCTTGCTGTGTCTGAAACGTGACCATTAATGTGCTTTTGGTGACTCTTATCATGGGCGTAGCATAAGACTCTGTCCTCTTTCCCTTCAAATTGCTGGGCGCCATGATCACTGTGTTTTCTTGGCTGTGAGCTGGAAATGGCTATGAGACAATATTTGTTTCTCTTACATTGCTGTTCGATCTTTAAAACCCATTGTGCTAGATCTCATGAGCTATTATATTTCTTTTTTATTTCTGAGAGCCATCAGACACAAATGTATTTCTGCTATATGAACTAGTTCACAGCTATCAGCATTACTGTTTTTTTTCCAAAAACTTAAGGAAAACTCATGTTGTATTCAAAGGATTATATTACGAAATACTTGTTTCCGCATAAGAATTTATCTTCCTGCATAAAAACTAAATGAGCTGGGCTCTACCCTTGTGGGAGCCGCATTTTACTCCACTCATTTTGAAATTAATGAACAATACATTGCTTTTCCTGTTTCTGCACATGACGCAAACTAGTTAGTGAAAATAAAGCATTGTTTGGGTATATATTATGAATGCATGTGCAGGTGTAGAATGATAGGTCAGTCATTGCTTGGATCTTTTGGATCTAACTACGCCTTTATATGTTTCAGGATCTCGCACTTGGGAAACAGAAAGCGGGACAACAAAGGTAGCAGCAAAACGCAAACTACAGCAGCAACCACCAGTCATTCAGGCAATGACTGGCCCCTATGACTCCTATGCCTATTTTCTTCAAAATTGCACATGTATTCATGCTATAGATTTAAGTAGTCATTTATTTTCACTAGCTAGTTTCACGGCTTGTGTGAAACAAACTGATAACTTGGAATCAATAAAGGCTTTTCAGCAACTTTTGTTTAAATCTTTTCGATATTGTATACATTTGTATAAATGCAACAATCCATTTCTGAAAATAAAAAGCCATTGATTCTTATGTTTATACACTTGAATGCAATATAGGGAAGACTGAATAAAAATGCACCCCACTTTGTTCTTTTGCTAAAACTTAATCAATAAGTTTGACCTGATTTGACTGTAAGTAAAAATGAATAACAGGAACATCTGTTCTGTCAGCCATGTTTTCCGGCTGCCGGATCGAACCCTGCTGCCTGTCAATCAGAGCTCGTCTGCGTGTGTAATACCTGTGAGACCCAATCTGTTCTGGCTGCATAAGCTTGCTAAACCCTCAAGATGGCAGAATTTAGCTCTGATACCACTGTAGAAACCCCTTGTTCCCCCTGTTTCTTGATTCTGACTGATTTTTTGTTTATTTTTGAAGTTTTGGTTTTTTTGACTGTTTTGGGTTTTTGCATGAATAATGAAAGAATGCGATTTTGATAGAAATTGATAGTAAATTCAATAAAAATGCTACACTTCCAATATGGATAGAAAGTACAAGATCTAAGAATGGCAAAAAATTTATTGATCTTTTGAACTTAATACAATAGGGATCTGGTAACATGCAAAGGGAATAATATCAACTTGCTTAATTAAAAACCTGGAGTTTTGCAGCCGCCATGAACAACATGAGATGGTACGGCTTCAATGATAATCCACTTCCTCCTCTGCCAGATGCTACGCATAGATTCTCTTGATATTTGCGCCCCAATATATGAAGCTAGATGATGAAGACAGAAGGCGATTTGCTCTGGAAACAAAAGTACGACCTTTCTGAAATGGTACGACCAGGTACAGAATTGTACGGCCTGGTAAACAGCAGCAACCAATAAATAAGTACGGCTTCCTCTGAAATCTCCAGATCTGAAGAATATATGCGCCTCAACTATAAAGACCCTGCTGGATGAATTGCTTATCAAAACCCTGAATAATTTATTGTCTGTGATGCTCTGTAACTTCTTCTGAATGAAGAAATCTCTTGCCTGGCAATAGATCAAATGATATCTCACACCCTCTGAATTGCTTTCACTGGAGATGGCTCGTTCCCCAATGCTCTGAGACTGAAACCCTAGGCTTCCGTGCTCTGACGAAACTTGATCAATTTTCAATTCACAATAATCATCATGACTCGATTTCCAATGAAAAATGCCTTATACTCTGAAAAGTGCGAATTCCTTAATAATAGGGAATCATTAAAATTCGACTTCTCTTCTATTTAATCTTTTCAATAGTTTCAACTCAAATTTTTAATTATAAAATATAATTAAAAATTGGCCCCTTTCATGATGGGAGACCCTTTCAGCCAAATCACTTAAGTTATTGTTGGGTGAAAATTATGTAATCAACTTTCGACAGATTACACAACTTGGACTTCAGCCACAGCTATGTGAGATGTGAATCTCTCCTCTCGGAAAGGGGAGGCGCCCTTCTTATTGCTAAGAGAAACAATAGTAAATCACACAAGTAATTACAAAATGTACACGTAATTCACGGAGTGGGGGGGGGTGTGTTACATTCATCCTTCTCTCTTTTTTCAGAGAAGATGTTTACAATGCTTCACGTGTTGGAAGTTCCGAATTCTTGATAACTGAAACAAACAACTAGCAGTAATGCCAATATCTCTATCTCGTCAAAGCGAAGCGTAGAGATACCAGAAGTAATTAACAACAAACAAATAAATTAAAAAGGGAAAGCTCACGAAGGCACAAAGTCGCTCCGTAGCTTTATCAATGTTGGATCTGCATAAACGTACCGTTTGCTACGTTAGAAGCACAAAGTCTTCTTAGACGCAACAATTCTTCGAACAGCATGAACGATTACAAGCACAAAGTCTTGTAGATCATCCAACAAGAGTATCAATAGCACGAACGATTACAAGCACAAAGTCTTGTAGATCCTTCGACAAAGTATCCAAGAGTATGAATAATTATAAGCACAAAGTCTTATAGATTATCCAACAAGAACATGCAAGAGTATAAATGATTATAAGCGCAAAGTCTTATAGATCACTCAACCAATGATAAACAAAATAACAATGCAATCTAAATAATAGATGTAACACAAAGTTTACATCAACCACTTAGAGTCTTTCAGATTCCTTGAACTAATCACTACCAAATCAAATCAACTTACAAAAGTATTGAATCCAACGCAAAGTCTGGCTTGCAATCCTTTTCTTTATTGATTGAATCTCATTCACAAAATATGAACGCAAAGTTTCACAAGTTTGCTTACAAAAGGGCAGCAACTCTCACAGGTAAAAGGCTTAAAAGATAGATTATAATGAAAATCCCTCACATTATATAGAAAGAGGGATGAGCAAATAAGGGAAAGAGATTGAGAAAATCGTGGAGAGTTAGGTGGAGATTTTAGAAATCTCACTCCAACTTTGACCAAAGTCAAAGTGTAATTTGTTTTGAAAATATTACATCTTTGGACTTGGTGTAAATACAATTTACAAAATGACATTCAAAAATGTCGAGAAATATTTACAAGATGCATAAAGGGATGCACCGAAAATGTCTAACACTAGAGAATAGGGGCCGCCCACGCCTTTGCATTTGGGCTGAAGTCTTCACCTCTCCTAGTCCTCGCATCAACTTCTCTCATCCTGACCAACGGGTAATCCACAATGGTGTGAATTTGATCGATCTCATATGTATGAGTAAACCTTTTGCACCCGCCGATGCGCCGTGTTGTCCAATGTGAGCCTTGTATCACAAAATGATGTTCAGCTTAAGCTCGAGAAGTCCGGAACTGGCCAATCAAATTCATGATGGCTCTAGATCGTGGATTTCAGTACTAGGAATATACGATTGTCCTCAAGAAGTTGACTAAACTCTCTCGATACTTTTGTCAAGAATGTTATGTGCTCCACGTATTATCTTCCTCAGATTTTGGTGAAGATTCACGAGATTGAACCACTTGAACTTGTTTTAGTATCTTCTTTTACTTACAAACTTTTCTTTGTCTTGGAATTACCCCAACCTCCACCAATTTGTCGAAGCTTACCGTTTCATTTCCACCATGACAACAAGTATTTTCCCCATGTCTCAAGGCCCTCGAAAGTATTTTCTTTTATCAAGCTCTGTTTCTGGGTCAACATGGTGGTTTCTTTCATCCGCTACTAAAATTATCTCAGGATCCGTGTTCAATGATCTTTTCAACAAAATCATACAACACTCTACCTTTGGAGGCGAACTTCTCAGCTTTCTTGACAGTTGGGTCTTCAATATTTACCACTGTCAGCGGTTGTGCATTACTTGGAGAACCTGCAAGTCTCTTTACAACAGTGGCATAATGCTCTGCCCTCTATTTGTACATGTTACGAGCTTGCTCTACTTTATCCAGCCTTCCCGCCAAGATATCCAAAGTGACTTATGCGATCGGCTTTTGCACTCATGGTAACCTTGCTACCGGACCTTTTGTTATCGTAGTCTCCTCTCATATTGACATCACTTTGGATTCTGGTGCAGGCCAATTTCAACATACTTATGGCCACCTTTATCAACATTCACCAGTATATTCTTTTCCTTCTTCTTCCTTTGCCTTTGAAGAATCCATTCTTCAAGGTCGAAGCTCCTCCGAGAAACTTTTCATTTGCTTTACGCCTGACACTTGAGATATTAGCTAAGGAGGAAGAAAAAGAAGTGTGAACTCGATTTATCAAGTTAGTCGCCATTGCCACCTCTGAAGTTATTGTCACATCTGAACTCACCATTGGTATCGTGACAATTGGAGAAGTGTTTGTCATCATCGCTCCTGTAGTTGACACATTGAGCTAATCACGCATTGACTCATTCATGAAACGATTGAATTCGTTCTCAGAAGTGATATCATACGTTGGTGAAGACAAGCTAGGAATGGACGATGGTGGGCTTGACAGTATATCAACCGTATGGATGCTTGTCACTGAAGGAGTATCAAGCTGGGTTGATGCTGCAGGGATAGGTGATATCTCGGCTGCAGGAATGCTTATGGTAGGAATAGGTGACGAGGGAACAGGGGGTGGAGGAGTTCTTGACTCAAGAGGGGTATGAGGAACGTTTGAAATCACGGGCGATGATGTTCTGTGGATTTCCTCAACTACGTTCTCGGGAGGAGAAGTAGTTATTTCTTCATCATGCTCGGGTTCCTGTTGATCACCCTCTTGTCTCTCCATTCGCTCACCTCAAGTCACCTCAGACTCTTCTTCGTAATCTTCATCGACTTTGTCCCATGTGAAACCTTTCTTCAGACGGACCGTCATTAATCTTCATCTTCAGCCGGATTGGTCGCCATACTTTCATCTAGAATTCATCTCCTCCCAGGTGGGCTTTTCACCCTAGAGCTGCAGATGGATGGGATTCTGCTTCTCTCGCCTCTTGACAGCTCACTTTTCTTTGCCAATGCTGGAACTTGATCCTCTGACCTCTTTCGCGGAAGAAGTGGGAACGGCCACTGATTTGTTTTTGTCGCGGAGTTCTTGCTGTTGGCGTGCTTCTGCCTCGGACTCTTCTCCTTCCGAGTCTGTCCTGAAACTTTTCATTGTATGACCATGTTTGTGTAACCATTCTTCTGTGTTGGCTAGGATTGGTCTCAGCCTTTCTCTAATGCTGGTGACCTCTTTTCTAGACCACTGTATTGCAGGCAACGGCCTCTTAGCAATGCCTTGCTCATCATAGACAGCGTTCATGATATCACCTGGATCCTCAAAATCCTCTGGTAGGTCAGCGATACCAAGATCTCTGATTTGTTGAACTGTCAATCTGTAATAGTCCATTTTGCGAATGGCTTCTTCATCTCTGTGAATCGCCTGTGATGTCTCTCAAACGAAAATTGTAGCAGGACCTTTTGCAACTTCTTTCTCCTACATCTCAGAGTCAAAAATCAAACCTATACCGTAGGGTTTTGATGGTCATGACTGCATCTCAGCATGTGATGTATTTAGCTTTTTGTAGTTTGATAGTATATCTCCGCCATGGTCGTAAGGGGAACTTGAATCCACGCCAGGGTTGTTTCTTCGCTCTTTCTGCACCACATCACCGGGCTCGCATGTTTACATGAGAACCCACTTATCCGGCGATAACGTAGTAGCATGTAGGGACAACCTGTAACAACCTACCTCAAGTAAGTAAACGCTAAATTGGAAGAAAATACATCCAACTTTACTTACCACCTTATAAGCCTCATCAGACACTCTTCTTCTTTCCAAAGCTGGATCAACGTTGAAGAGTAAGGGCGCAAAGAAAGCATCAGTGACCCGTCTAAAATGATGAAAGCTCTCCTTTAGCTCCAACCGATAGAAATATCTGTACACAGGCACCATCATCCGATTCCCCTTTGTAGATAGACCTGGGAATTGTCTCATCACAGCTGCTGCGTACACCAGGTAAGAAGTCATGTAGAACTTCAATGTAGAAGGAGCATTGATCAACTGTTCGTGCAGCTCATCACTGATTTGTTTACCCCAGTCAATATGCACTTTCTGCCTCCTTATGATCCTGATGTATTCATACATCCAATCGTGGAAGGTGGATGATTCAGGCAAACCTTTCACTCTGCTCAGAAACGTGATCATATCCTTGACGTCATCTTTGAAGTCACTTCTCAGGAGTCCTTTCGGCCATCTAGAAACAGACGATCTAGGCTTCTTGAGCCATTGAGTATTTATCAACTGTTTGGCTTTATTGGGATCAGCATCAAAAATCTCCTGTGCTTTTGATATAGAAATGTCAATATATTTGTCCATGTGAGGAACCTTGAAGACGATGTCAAAGAAATCGGGGTCGAGTCTTAGAATCTCATGCCCGGAAGAGTCTATCACACTTCTGCTTTCTCGGATATAATGAGACGCACTTGAAGAACAAATTCGCATTATGTGCGTACCGTAGAACATCGCCACCAAGTGGAGATTGTTGTGTATGATTGCTCTCATTGAATCAGGGAGAGGCTTCGTCTCTGTCAACTTTGCAAAGTCAACCAAGTCTTGATGGCCAACTTCAGTATCCTTTATTTCTTCAACTTTTGAAAGCACCATAGTTGTTGGATAGACGCCTTGATATTTGTAGTTCATCTTTGCTTTTTGCTTTCAAGAAGAAGGAGGCTTCAGAAAGGCCATCAAAGAAACCGGAACACTGAGCACTCTTGACTTGACGATCTCTGAGAGTAGACTGCAATCCGTCTAGCCAGAACAAACACCAATTGTTAGGAAAAATGGGAAAGCGTGAAATGAGCACGAGGGTGGGAAAGCATGGAGCGGATGGCGAGGCACGCAAAACGATGCACGAATGCGGAAAAATGAAGCTCAGGGAGCACACTGGTCAAAAATGAAGTTTATTTGGGAAGGTCAGGGAAAAGCCTGAAAAAAGTGTAAGGGCGTTAAAATTCAGCGCCCTTACATTCTGAGAAAAATTGCTTTTGGTGTAAGGGCGCTAAATTTTAGCGCCCTTACACTTTTTTGTGTTAGGCAATTTTTGTGTATCTTCAAAATGTCATGGCGCGGAAATTTAGCGCTTTAGCAAGTTTGGCAATTTTTGTGAAGATGTAAATGTAGTGAGGAATGGCGAAGGCGCTTGAGCTTTAGCAGAGGCTGATGCAATGTTTGTAGAATGAAAACTTTCAAAATCATCTCCATACTATCACATTCGCATTCAAAGGTGTTTATCAAGAACATTGCGTTTTTGAGACTTCCAAGTTTGCTTCAAAGCGCAAGAAGAGAGCAACAAAGATCTTTCAACAAAAACACGTTGAATAGATATAAGTCCCCAAGGGACGTCGCGTATGAAGGAGAAGAAAGACGTATGAAAGACAAGGGAAAAAATGCGAATATGTAGGGTAAGTGAATAGAAATGAAAAGGTGGAATGAGCATCGAAATGAACACGCACAGAGGAGAAAGACGCATTCAAAACAATGAATGAGGGTTCCATCGCGTATGAAGGAGAAGAGAAATGCGAATGAAGAAGGGAGGACGTGAATGGAAAGAACCAAAACGAATACAATGAAAGATGCGAATATAAGAAACCAAAACGCGTATGATAACCATGGACATATACCAATGAAAATACAAAAACAAAATGAAAGTCTTACCAGGGCAAAACGCGAAGCTTGTTGAAGAGAAGAATGGCGAATCTCCAAAAAACGTGATTTTGCAGATGAAAGGCAAACGCACAGCAAGAGGAGAGGTAAAAGAAATAAAACATAAACAACAAAAGTGGCGAATTCATTCACTTAACTTTGCAAATGAAAATTAAAAACCTAACTGAAGTCGTGCAATAAATTTAGGCACGAAAAGTGGCACGATTGACGAAAAACGCGAAATTGTGAAGAAACGTGTCGAGAAAATGAAAAAAGTTATGTCGAAGAATGTAATGGCGCTTAAAATTTAGCTTCATATTTTAGAAAATTCATCAAAGATGGGCTGCTTAAATTTAGCTCTTTACATTTCCCGTGACTTAGCCACCTGACGCCTTTGTAGAGCCGCGACTTTTCGCTAAGCATCAAGATCTCTCCGCATCGGCAAAGTATCAATAGGCGGAAACCGGGCCGCCAGCGCTGACCGCCGCGTCTGCGCGGGGAATGCTCAATTGACTATTCGAAAGACTTGGGAACGATTGAGGTGGTTTGTAAACGCCCGCTATGCGGAGATTTCTGAACTTTCATGAATCCTGGTGTTCCGGACAAGTTTCAGGGGGTTATCCGTGGAATGAGCGCTTACCAGATTTCCATGTACCAAAATATTTATAACTTCATATTATAATGTTTCAAACAATTAATATTTAATTAAATCAATTAAATATTAATATCTCTCTCGATATATACCCGATGCACGAACCGTCTGAAGCGATGAACAATGAAGTGATTCCGCACGCTATCAATCCATACTGCTAAAAATAGCAGGGGTCCCACGCTGAGTGTCAGATACTGCTAAAAATAGCAACTCAGGCTAGAAGTGTCCGAATGAGCCCGAACGAAAGCCAACTGATCAAATACTGACAACATGAAGCTGAACCAAGCTCCATCAAGACCCTCTATCCAATCTATCAGCCTACGAGGGTCGCATAATAGGCTAATCCTGTGCTCGGAAAGATGTCAAATAGAAGGGGACATGACAGTTCTTCTCCGATCATTGGCGTCAACATCTTGCGGATGAGTTTCATGAGCTGAGACAGATGGCGATGTCAGTTGAGCAGTATGAGTGGAGATTTTATGAGCTTAACCAATATGCTGGATAGGTGATGATGAGGGTATGTTCGTACAACACTTTATCAGGGGATTGAATGCCCGAATCGGTGGGGGTGTTCAAGTGTTTGAGCCAAAAACTATGGAGGTAGCTATGGAGAAGGCTCAAATAGTTGAGGAGAATTTGGCTATGGCTTTAGGTAGTTAGACAGGGGTACAAATTGGTAATGCACCTCCAAAAAATTTTAGTTCTTTGGGTGGTCAAACTCAGTCAGCAGGTCCTTCTAGGAACCACCATGCGCCCACTAAGGGTGGTCAATAGTAGTAGTAGCACTCTCAGTCAAAACATAAGAACTCTCAGTCTTGACGGGGTGATAGGTTTCAGTCCGAGAGAGGCAGGAATTGGAGGAAAATCAAGCGTTATCGCTCTGATAGTTAGCCTAGAGTTCACAGTCTACAGTTAATAGGGGCAGTGTTCAGCAATCTAGTGCACCTCTAGGTGGTAGAGGTTTGGACAAAGGTACAGGGTGCTTCTCTTGTGGTTAGCAGGGTCACATTGCTAGAGAGTGTCCTCAAAAGGGCACATATGGATTTAGTCAGAGACCGGCGACTTTAGAGCCGACAGTAAGGGATGCAGGCAGATCACACAATTTTTTTGCTGCAGTTGAAAACCACTAGGCCGAGCACTAGGGTACAATGGTTGAGACTTCAGGTGTGTTACAGGGTAGCAGAGTCTCTATTCTCTTTGATTTAGGTGATTCAAATTCCTTTATTTATCCTTCCGTAGTAGCGCGATGTGGACTGGTGGCAACGAAGCAAGACAATAGGTGGCAGGTTGAATTGGCCTCCGGTGCTAAGGTTGCAGTTGAGTCTCTTGTTCATGGTTGTAGTTTGAGGATTGGGTCTCTTTGCACCATAGTAGACCTTCATATTATTCCCCTTGGGTCATATGATATTGTATTGGGAATGGATTGGTTAGAGGCTCACAGAGCAGTCATAGATTGTTGATGTAAGTTAGTACGGTGCATAGATGATTCTGGTGATGAGGTTGAGGTAGTTGGCGTGTAGAGGCCTATTTCCTTGAGGATGATCTCTGCTATGCAGTTGAAGAGGTGTATGCGGCAAGGTTGTCAGTTGTTTGCAGTGACAATTAATAATTTGGAGTTCGGAGAGAGCTGAGAGGTTTCACTTGATAGTCATCCCATCCCTAGACAATATGTTGATGTCTTTCCTAGCGAGATTCTAGGGATTCCACCCAAGCGTGACATTGATTTTAAGATAGATCTTGTACCTGGAGTTGAGCCCATTTCACGAGCTTCATACTGGATGACCACTCAAGAGCTTAAGGAGATTCAGTTACAGCTTGAGGAGTTGTTAGCGAAGGGGTTTATTCGTCCTAGTGTCTCTCCTTGGGGAGCACTGTGATATTTGTGAAGGACGGGTCCCTTTGATTGTGCATTGATTATCGACAGTTGAATAAGGTGACAGTGAGAAACAGGTATCCATTGCCTAGGATCGATGATCTATTTGATCAGATCATGGGTGCTAGGGTATTTTCGAAGATTGATCTTAACTCAGGATATCATCAGTTGCACATCTTCAAGGAAAATATCCCTAATACTACATTTTGTACTCGTTATAGACACTACGAGTTCACAGTTGTGTCATTCGGGTTAACGTATGCGCCGCCTATGTTCATGAGTTTGATGAATGGTGTGTTTTGCACCTATCTCAACAGGTTTGTCTTGGTGGTTTTAGATGACATTTTGATCTATTCAAGGACCATTGAGGAACATGAGGAGCATTTGAGACAGGTGTTACAATGTTTGAGGGAGAACTAGTTGTATGCAAATTTGTCGAAGTGTGAGTTCTTCCAGACGAAGGTGAAATATCTGGGTCATGTTATTTCTGGTGAGGGCATTGTCATGGATCCTTCAAAGATCCAAGATATCATTGATTGCCCTGTGCCCAATAATGTTGTTGACGTTTGCAGTCTCATGGGTTTGGAAAGTTAATACCGATGGTTTGTATAGGGGTTTTCAAGGATAGCCCACCCCATCACTTCTCTTCAGAGGAAAGGGAAGAAATTTATTTGGTCAAAGTAGTGCCAGGTAGCTTTTTAGACTCTTATGGAGAGATTGACCAGTGCACCTATCTTGGCTATTCCTAATCCTATTGGGGATTTTGTGGTTTGTACAGTTGCTTCCTTGGAGGGTTTAGGAGTTGTATTGATGCAAGATGGTTGCGTGATTGCCTATGAGTCTTGCAAACTCAAGGATCACGGGATGAACTATCCTACACATGATTTAGAGTTAGCCATTGTGGTTCATGCTTTGACGAGATGGAGGCACTTTCTATTGGGGCATTGATTTGAGTTGCACAGTGATCACCATAGTTTGCAGTATATTTTCACACAGCCTAATCTGAATGTGAGGTAGAGATGATGGATGGAGTTCCTATGTGAGTATGATTTTGAGGTGAAATTCATTCAGGGAAAGGAGAATGTGGTGGCGGATGCACTTAGTCGGCAGAGACATGAGCTTTTGGTAGTGACTCTTAGAGTGGACTTGAGGAGTTAGATTCTTTCAGCACTTCCTATAGATAGTTGGTATCAAGAGGTGAGGTCTAAGGCAAATTCAGGCAGAGTTTTAGAGGGAAGATTTGTAGGATATTCCCTTGAGTCAGATGGCCTTTTGCGGCACTTGGGTCGTATTTATGTTCCTTCCTCAGGAGATCTTCGTACTTTGATCATGATGGAGGCGCATCAAGCACCCTATTCAGCTCATTCGGGTGTCAAAAAGATGCATGCAAACCTTCGACAACTATACTTTTGGGCTAGAATGAGGAGAGATATTGCTGATTTTGTGTCAAGATGTCTGGAGTGTCAAAGAGTGAAGGAAGAACACTAGCATCTTGCAGGTCTTTTACAACCTCATCTAGTCCTAGAGTGGAAATAGGATATTATCTCATTGGATTTTATTGTTGGTTTTCCCGTTTCTTCTCGTCGGCATGATGCTATTATGGTCATTGTGGATAGGTTGATGAAGGTGGCACACTTCTCTCATGTTTGATCCTCATACAATGCTTCATCAGTGGCCAAATTTTTCATGGAGAACATTGTCAGGTTACATGATATTCCACGCAGGATTATTTCAAACAAGGATCCAGTGTTTACTTCAGCTCTTTGGACGTCCCTGCAACATGCATTGGGGACTCAGCTGAACTTTAGTTCAGCTTATCATCTAGAGATCGATGGGAAAACTGAGAGGGTCAATCAAATCCTTGAGGATATGCTTTAGATGTATGTCATGGATCAACAGTCACGTTGGGAGGACTACCTATATTTGGTGGAGTTCACATACAATAATAGTTATCACGACTCTATTGGGATGCCTCCTTTCCATGTGTTATATGGTCATCCTTGTCGGACCCTGTTGAGTTGGGATCGTTTGGAGGTCAGGGTTCTTCTTGGTTTGGAGATGCTTTAGGAGATGGAATAGCAGGTGTTTCACATTAGGGAGCATTTGGTGGCAGCCCAGGATAGGCAGAAGAAATATGCCTATGCTCATAGGGTGGATTGTCAATTCTTTGTTCGAGATTGGGTATTCTTGTGGGTGCATCGGCGAAAGAGTCTGATCCGTTATGGAAAAGGCTCTAAGCTCGCACCATGCTTTGTCGGGCCTTTTGAGATCTTGGAGAGGATTGGACCTGTAGCATACCATCTTGCTTTTTCACCTAGTCTCTCACGCATTCATGATGTGTTTCACATTTCTATTCTTAGACCTTATTATCCAAATATATCTCATTTCCTTGATTGGAATGCATTACAAGTAGAGGACGAGTAGCTGGCTTTGGAGCCCATGGGCGTCATACAACACAAGAGACTCACACTTAGGGGACGAGACATTGAGTAGGTTAAGGTCCAGTGGGATCCAAATGATGAGTCTTCTGCTACTTGGGAGGATCTTCTGGGATGAGAGAGTTATACCCATATCTATTTGTAGGCTTCTAGGAGTAAGTCTGGTCCTCGGTGGGGAGGATGTAGTGCCCCTCAGTTTGCTTTCCACTTCTGACAATTACTTGGATTGTATTTTTATGATACTTGTTTGTTGATACTTGGATGTTATGACACCTTGATGCACAGTTATGATGACACATTTATATCTGATGTTTTATGCTTATACCATGCTTAGTAGATCAGTTTAATTGTTTATGTAAGTTATCATTGATATGAGTATCATGTGGTTATTGGATGTATGTTCTTATCATGATTTGATATCTGATTATTGTGTGTTGATGTATTGGTGAAGGTGAATAGGGCCACATTAATTGCTTGCGAGTGCCCTGCGACACTACGATTTTCCCTTCACGGTGTGTTTGCTCGTTTGTCTATGTACACGTTCGATTGTGTGGTTTGTTGCAGGTTGCAGGTACTAGGCATCGACTCCACCTGAATTTCCAAGTTTGAGTGTGCCTTATGCCCAATGGAGATAGTTGACTTGGAGATAGCATTGGGTCCCCCACATTGAGCCATCATCCTTGTCGAGGATGAGTACCCGTTTGTCACACCCTGACTGTAAGGTCAGTTCGTGTTGCTCTGTCAATGTTGTCGTTTTTCCTTTCGTTTCGTTTTGCAGTCAGGTACTGCTTGATAGTATGTTCATTTGAGTGATGGTCATGATTAGTGCTTTGGTTTGATTATTATGTTAAAATAAAGATTATCGAAATTAAAATGCCTTGGAGTAATTAAAATAAAATCTTTTATTAAACTGAAGTATTAATTAAATAAAATATTATTTAAGTATTTACTTGATCTTAATAAATTAAAATTTATGGCTTAAAATGGAATATTTAAATAAATATATTAAACTATGAGATTGTGCAAGCAAATTATATGCAAGATTAAATTAATAAACTAAATATTTTAATTGTGTGATCTTTTGTGTGCAAATATTAAGTGTGGGAAATAATAAAAGAAAATTAAATAAAATAATTAATTTCTTGAGTGCATGGAGTAACGAGCAATAAAGAAGAGTAAATAAATTAGTTAGAATTAACTGAGAGAGGGGCTTTTTGTTATTTTTCGAGAAACTAATCTTGCTTCTCTCAGTCGCGAATCTTTCTCTGGTTCTTGAAAACTTTCTTAGGGGTTTTGGAAGGTGGGAATTGGGGGTTTTGCAGTGCTGTGGAAACTCAAAAAGAGTAGTAGCTAGAAAATTGGAAGAGCTCTACATCAAGACTTCAGCTTTGACAAGCATATAAACCAGGTTCCATGATTATTCCTCCAATTTTAATGTTGAATTAGAAATGATTGATGCAAGCTTGTGTTGTCTAAAACAAAATAAATGTTTGAATTTGAGTTATGCTTATTCCATAAGTTTCATGCAATCTTGGAAATTCCTTTGTTTTGCAGTGTTCTGTTGTTTTTGTTTATTGCTCTGTATTATTTCTCAAATTTGTTTGCCATATTTCTGTTATCTTAGTCTTGGCTCAAATCGTGGTTATTGTACCTATGGTTGCATGCAATTAAGAATGGTGAATTTTTGGTAGTCGCAGTCTCTTTTTCCCTAAGCATTTGATATCCTTATGCTTTAAACTTATCATATTTAACACAGGCCGCCGCCCCTGTTACTAGTTTTCTGGTTTATCCTTAGCAATCTAATAAAAATAATTGAGTGTCACCCTCTCTCTTCATGTTATGAACTTTCAGTTAACTGGCATTTGTTATTAATCAACATTTATAGAGTTTCCATATTTGGGCATTGAAAAAAAAATCAATTGAGAAGGTCACTTGGCTTTGGCATTCGATGTTAAGTCTCTGTATTAAGCTCTTTTATGTTTTGTAAGACTCGATTTGGGTAAATGGCTCTATTGTCTTTGTATAATGAATTTTTTCATTCTATTCTATTCCAACCATCATGCATGATGTTGATTCATCTAGGTGTCGACTCCTTTGAAGTTGATATTCGTTATGGATTGCTTATGTATGTCAAAGATCTGTTTTGTATGCCGTCCATGTCTTGTGTATTCCTATTGCCCATATATCATGCCATGGCCTTGTTTTAGTCGCTATTAAATAGCTTGATCTGTATCTAGAAATATATGATTGTGTGGTCTTTATTCTGTGCGTTGTAGCTTGCAGCCATACAACCTTCTTTCAATCAAACTTATCCCTTTTTACTTGCAAGCCAATTCTTGGAAATGGTATTAGATGCAAACTGAATGATCAGCTTTTAGAAATCTTAACCTCCATTTGAAATTTTGACTTATGCTATCACACCTCATGCACATATAAGATTTAGAATTGAGATTATTATGTTTATGCAGAATTTTGATATAACAATGAATAAAGAAATTTGAATGTGGAAAAATGTATGTGTATATATATATATATATATATATAAGTATACTTATTGATGTTTGTTTATTTAATTTCTGTATTTTGTATTTTTAAACAAAGTCTTACTTAATAGAATACCAATATATATATATAGAGTATATACATGTATATGTGAATCTTTAAATTGAGAATTGTTGTCCCTATTACTATTCAATCATGGTTGTTACATATTTAGAAGAGAAAATAATTGATTTTGAAAGATTGATATAATTATAAATAAATAAATGAAAGTTAGTGTTTGAGGAAATAGATTTTCTTGGATTTAGATGACTAATTGGTAAACATGAAATGTGTATCTTGAAAGCCCATTTGTTTCCATGTGCTATTATGGTTTAGAATTGTTAGTATGAAACAAGTGAATGATTACTGATTTAGTAATGGGTATGGGGTTTATTCAAATATTTGAGTCAACTTGTGAAGAGAATATTAGGGGTCTTCCAGAGGCCAAGGAGAATTGTCTTTTGATGGAATTCCTTTGGTAATTCTTCATGATGGTTGTTTTGTATTAAATGAGTGTAGTCCTTTAGCCTTGCACAGTGTATTCGCCAATGTGGTTGGAACTTGGGTGAGGGAAGGGTTATGCCTCGCCTTGTTATTTATGTTAATGAGATTTTGTGATTGTGCAAGTTGGCTTTGCTCTTTTGTTTCATTGGGTATCCTAGTTGCTAGTAGGGGAGTGGCTTCCAATGGGGGCTGGCGCACAAAGTAGCACCAGGGTAACCCATGTGGGAGTTTCGTAATTAAGTGATTACCTAAAATGAACTAGGGGGTTGGGTAGTAATCACACTAATCAAGATAAGTGAATGCCTCATTCATGGCTCAAGTGCTCGTATAGACTTAAGATGAGTTGAGAAGGCCTAGAATAGCAAGATCAACTGCCTCATCCCCATGAGAGGTATATTGATTTCGCATAGGTTTGCATGAGGGGCCGAAGATCGGTAGAGGCTACTAGGGTAACCTAGGATGGGGGTCAGGGCCTAGGAAGATCTGCCTGGGTAACCCATAGCAAACTATGTGATGGCACTCTTCCTACGACAACCTAGTATTCCCTTGTCTCTTGTCTTCCTTTGATATTGTGTGCCTCTGGAAGTGATGTTACTATCTTGTGATGGTGTTTTGTACTTGTGCATTGGAGTCATGTTGGCCTTGTGGTGTCTTTGTCTCTTGATTGTCTTGTGTGGGACCTTAATGCTATCTCTTAGCATGGGGGATGGACCTTAGGATTCCACATGGTCGGGTGGAATGTGCCTTGTACTCCATTGGGTTCCCTCACTTAATCGTGTTCTTGGTGACTTCTCTTGGATTTGAAGACTTTTGCACTTGTTCAAGTTCATGTGGATTATCTTTCATGTATTGTATCATAATATAATGTAATATGTATTATTCTCTCTTGATGTACTCTCTCACCTTGTTGTGAGGAGACATTGTGGTTCAAGATGTATCATTGTAATTATTGTAAAATCTCTCTTGTAATGATGAATGCAATTGATATTATTGTCAATTTAATGAATATTGATGTTGTTATATTGTTAGCATAAAATGGATAATTCATATTAGTTGCTTTTGTAAATGTGATGAGGACATGGAATTCATATTGTTGCTTGGATTTGTTTAATGTAATGATTTATAGTTTCTTGCTAATCTAGTTAATGGGAATCAAATAGTACAGTTGCGGACCTTAGAGGACTTAGGTTAGAATTTAAATTATCGTTTCATTTGCAATAGTGTGTGTTTATTGCACTTTAAAAAAAAAATTGTTTCATTTTTAAGTGTTAGTGTGTTGTCCTCTAGGGTTTCGTGGTGGGGCAATACACTTTTGATATATGTGTATAAGTTTATAGACGTTTACGTGGTCCTTGCATTCAAATGCATTTCAAGATATAACACGCATGATTATACATACTGTAATGTCCCCATTTTTTTGAGCATCAAAATTTGAAGGATTAGCCTATCAGTTGACCCTCGTAGGCTAGTGAAGTGGATTAGAGGGTTCAGTTTGGGCATTATGGAGCTCTCTAGGTGGCAGTTATTAGTGTTTATCTCTCCAGATCCTTCTTATGTTTCAAGGAATTGATATTCAGAGGTCTCCGGTTCAATTTTGAGGGTCTTACTATTTATAGTAAGTCAGCGGATGTTAGAGAGGGACCCTTACTATTTTTAGTAAGGCAATTGGATGCACAAGGGATACAATGGTTAACTCCCAGGTTTAGACAAAATTGAGAAATAATGATTATTTGTGGAGTTATGCTATTTAATTATTAATAAAGTGATTACTTTATTAATAATTAATTATAAAGTGCAATTATATGGTTTTAAATTCACTTTATGTCTGATGGGGCCATGACCCTCAAAAGGTCACGCAAAGTACATTAAATAATAATATTTAATGAGCGGCCATTTTTTGAAGCATTTATTAAAGTGAAAGGAAAATATTAAATATCATTTTAAATGATTTAAAAGAGACTTCTAGAAGGGTTCGACCTAATTGGAGAATTATATAAAGGCCATCGAAAAGTAAAGGAAGGCATCATTGGATCATTTTATATTTTGGGATTTGTGCTTTTGGAGAGCTTGGCTCTTGAGGATGGAAACCTAGGGTTTTCAGATTTCTTGATCATTGGGAACGAAAACTCTCACTGATTGGCATAACTGAGGTTGTGAAAGATCTTCCGAAGGGTTGCCCCGTGGATTGGCTTCATCTAGAAGTCAACATTGCGCTTCATCAGATTTGCAGGAGAGATTCAGAATAAGGGTTTCAGCATCTTTTCAAGTTCAAAAGATTATTACCGGGTATCTTTCTTTGTAAAGCTTTCAAAAATTTATGCAATATCAATAAAGCTTCATTTTCAACATTTATCTTTGTTTCCAGCTATATATCATTGCATGTTATGCTTCAAAAATTGTTAATTTCTTGCATGCATATTTTTTGTCTGGTAATCATTGAGAAAATATATAAAAATTACAAACCCTAGTCACTCAGCATCAGGTTTCAGAGGTTAGAGACGGACAGGTCTCTTACAGTGGTATCAGAGCGGTTTTCCTGCCATCCTGTGTTGAGAAAAAATATTTTCACCTTCAGAATTTAGGGTTTGATATCAGAGTTTATTTAAGAATACTTTCAGAAATCCATTTAAAATATTTGTTGGGAGGGTTTGATCTAAGATGTGACTCTGGCTTAAAAGTAAAAATTGCAGAGCATTTAAATTCATCAGGTGCCAAGTCCAAATGCAGTTAAAGTTTTATTTACAAGGGTTTTGAGCCGATAATATTAAATCTTTGATCTTTGCACCTTCTGTCAGGAGCTACCTGTTAGTGAGCTTGTGTTGGCGTGAAGCTCTTGTATGCTTGCATGTGAATAAAGACAAAACGAGGTCTTCAATTTGTGATGCCTTTGAAATCCAACGGGAAAAGCCTGAGAGTAAAGACGAATCTCAATAAAGACAAAATTAAGTAAATATAAAGGAATTGCATGTTGTTTAAGAGCAGATGGAACTTTTGAAGAAGTCGACAATTTTTTTTTAATCAAACCGCAACCTCTATATACTGGGATCGAAGTTTTTGAAGGTTGAAAAATTGAGACGTCATCTCTTAACAAGAAAGAGACAAATTTTGAACAATTGACGTGGCAGAAAAAGGGGTTCAAAATATTTAATCGCAGCCTATGGGAATTAAAACATAGCTTTATTCCTTGGCCACCCCATACAAAGACGTGGAGCTTTGAAGACAAAAAAAAGAAAAGAGACAAAATCTGAAGAAAAGTGTCGGGTCCTGCTTGAATGATATCATAAACACCATTGCTTGGCCACGTCTTCGAATAAGACAATAGGTGATTTATGTGGGTTGATATAACAAGGACGTGATTTAATAAATGAATATCATCTTAAGAGGAGACCTGTCGGGACCAACTTCTCATCTGAAATCGCATACCATAGAGCAATAGACAGCAATAGAAGTCAAATGAAATATTGCTTCAATAAAAGAATAGATCTTTTTTGGGAGCTGCTTTCTTGTGATATTTGATCATAGGAAATTTTGAGATATCGCTATCTCCATTGAGGACGTCTCTTATTTGTTGTAGCTGTTATACACAGGTGCCCTGTCTAGTTAAGGAATCAAATTGGTCTTTGCGCTGCAGTGAGTCCCTTGCTTCAAGGCCCGTCAATTCTTCAACTCGTCTGCATGAGGCTCATTGTATCATACTCGTGTGAATTCTGGGCACCAAGGGAAGTGTGAATTGCATCAGTATTAATTAATTTACATATGGAGGGTGTCGGGCAATATGGAAATCGCTTTTCATTAATAATAAATTGGATGGACGAATTCAAATTGTATTATTATTGAGACCGCTGCTTCATAAAGGCTATTGTCAGGAGCTCTCTGCTTGACTGCTAACCTGATAAGATATTTAGTGGAGATCAAAAAGAATTTTGGAGGCGCAAGTCATATATCCGAAGATATTCCTGGTTGATAAAGTCATATTTCATAAGGGACGACTACTACAGAGTTGACAAAGGTTCAAATAAGACAAGTTGCGTCAGAATTCTTTCTTCTAAACACCGAACCAGGTCACAAGGAAGTGACGTGGATGCTGGAAGGGTGTTTTTTTTGTAATCTGAAACAGTTGAACTCTTGCGAATGAACTCAGAGAATTGTATCTAGTTGAGTTCCAAGTCTATACAATTTGTCTGCAAATATTGTCAATATATTATGTCACCTGCTGTAGGAATTTCTGGGCAATATTTGGTATTATTATAATAAATTTTCGAATATAAAATTTCCATCAACATTGAATTGGCATAGTCAAAGTCTGTTCTTGACTGGAGGCTATTTGCTTTCAAGTTCAATATATGGAAGGGTCTAAATACAAGCTGCTGATCAGCCTGTTATGTATTGACTTGCACTTGTAATTCAACAAGGTCTTCAAAAATTAGTCTTGAGGCATTATCTGGGTGATAATCTTTTCATATCATCATAAAGTTCTGGAATAGATCCGTGTATATATTTCTGAACTTGCAATATAACCACTGTCAAATAAATGTTTAGAATTTGTAATCAGAATATGTGAAGATTGTTTGACAGCGGCCTAAGGGGGCAAAGGATTGTACAGTGAATAAACATTGTTCATTCAAGTGATCAGCACTCTTTCACATTTAGATTCATTGATTCCAGTCCAATTTTGAAATGAGTTCTAGCAGTAGGGAAATAATGGATTCGGGTGATGGAAAATGGTTGGCCAGAATGCTTTATAAATAGGGTGAAAAACTTGGTAAACCATCACAATCCAGATATGATACATTGTGTATTTTGAGTAGGATGGAAGAAATTTTAAGCTATGTAGAACAGTCACCTTCAACATTGCTTCAGATAGCGTTGGTTCCTGCAGTGGAAACTTTGAGAGGGCATAGGTACTTGAGACACAGTAACAGTGAAGTTAGGCTTATGGTTGCCCTCTGCATTAGTCAATTTTTGAGGATCACAGCCCCTCAAGTTACTTATGGCGCGAACCTCATGGGTGAGGTGTTTCAACTGATTATTGACAGTATGGTTGGGATTGATGACATTGGTAGTCCTACATTTAGAAGGAAGGTTAAGATATTAGAGTTGATGGCACAGGTGAGATCATGCGTTGCCATGCTTGATTATGATCAGCATGATCTTGTGTTGCAGTAATTTAGACTCTTTGTAGAGTCCATTAGTTCAGGGCATGATAGGTGTATACAGGACTACATGAAAGATATCATGACTTACATTGTTGATAATATTGATAGCATATCTCAGCCCATTATGACACTTCTCCTAGCAGTTTGCAAGCGAGAGAAATTGACATCTCCAGCTGCTTATGTGTTAGTATGCAGTGTCTTTGATCAATGCAAAGACAAGTTGAAACCTTTTTTGGTTGAGGGGGAGCCTATGCAGGATAAGAATGTGAAATTTGAGGAGAAAGTGGACATTATTAGAGCTCAGGATGATGTCATCAATCATGATAGCAAGTCTGATTTTCATGACAGCGGGATGGAAATTTTGCATTAGCATGAGACTACAGTAACTACACATGTGCAAGATGCTACCATGGGGTTGTCACATGAAAGTACTCAAGAATTGGGTGCTAATGATGCATTGTATGTTAAGGATTCATGACATGGTGAGTCTTATTTTCCAGATCAGACCTTAAAAAACAAGCTAGAAGGTTCATGTGTTGGCATAGAATCCCAAAATCGTGAGTTGGATGGTGATATAGTTGTATTGGAAGTGGAAGTGTGTGAAGATATTGTCATATCAGCAGCTTCTACCTTATCAATTGAGCCATCCTATGAGGAACATAGCAGCAGTACCTTAGATGTTGAGGTGTGCATGGATGAAAGCACACATGATGTTGCTTATCATGAGAGTGATGTTAATACAACCTCTTATCATAGTGCAGACTTTGTTTCAGAGAATTTGCATAGGAGTCTTGAATTTCAGAGATCTCATCATTTGGTTGGGCAACTTAAGGTCAATGATAACATGATTGCTTCAACATTAGAGCATTTTGATGTTGCTCAATAGATGTTAGCTACGTATGGATGGGGTACTCCTATGTCAGATGAGCATGGTGATAGTAGCCTTTCCCTAGCAGAGTTCCATGAACTACGAGAAGCCATTAGGATAATGAAACAAAATTACTTACAGTTATTAGCTGACATGGATTATCTTCTCGAGTGGGATTGCACTTGCTACAATGCACTGAAGGGGAAGGAAGAGGAGGTTGACGAGCTCACTCATGAGCTTGAGGTGACTATGGACTCATTGCAGAGCGCCCAGTTGGCCCTTCAGGAGTCACAGTCATGGTTGAATGAGCTTACCGTGGAGTTGAGTTTGACACAGTCTCCACCAACTGTAGACACAGTACAATTACATACAGTGGCAGTCGGTGAGGATCATATATCCACGGGTTGTAGAGAGGATTTGGTAACACCCATGCTAGATACAGGGGCAGTTGACTTAGTTGGGATGAGTACTTGGATTGAGAGCAGCAGAGGACCACATGTTACATCAGGTTCTCCTGTAGTCAGTATGATGACAAATGATGCAAGTTCGATAGCTGATAGCTCTTGTGTGGCTGTAGAGTTGTGTGTTAGTACATGACATTACTCCATCTTCACAAGGGACTCACAGAGTGTCATCTGGTTGGGAATATGGCTCTCATGTTGATTTGTTTTCATCTCCTGGAAGCAAATTTGTTACTTCATCCCATGTAGCTGATTTTGGATGCCAGCTTGTTTTTCAGAGTCAGAGGGATCAGCTGCCTGATTCGAGTGTTGTTAGTGATGAGCCATTGATTGAGGTTGGAGCATTTTACTGTGATTGCATAGTGAGGAGTGCTCATCACTTTTCTTTTGATCCACACACGAAGGACTTGATGATGCATCGGTGTGGATTGGCTCCGGGATTATACCATCCTTTGTGGGAGGGGTATTCACCATCTTCAGTAGATGAATTCAATAACTACAAGTACCTGAGTCCATCATTTGTGGGGGATTACTTGCAGAGTCAGCACATCCGAGGGAGTCTAGCAGAGGATGGAGATAGTTATTGTGACATACATTTTCAGATGTTCATATCTCCACAGTACGAATGGATGTGTGTACAGATTATATTGGGATCCAGGTGGTGACAGAGTTAGTGTTGCAGTTTGGATGGGTCCCATGGGTTTACTTCACCATTCTCAGCATGGTGAAGTTGGGATCAGTTTTGCACAAAGGAAGTCGGAGGGTATTCGTCATGGCAGACTTCCATTCTGGGTTTGGGATCCAGGGATAGCTTGTGCAGTTGTGTGTTTGTTGATGTTACTAGAGTCAGTTAGAGATGTGTGGGACATTTCACAGTTCTTCTTTTGGGTCTTCCGAGGCATGGAGTTTCTTTGCAGTGGAGATTGCTTGGGGACAAGCAATTACAGGAAGGGTCGACTGTAATGTCCCCATTTTTGTGAGCATCAAAATTTGAAGGATTAGCCTATCAATTGACCCTCGTAGGCTAGTGAGGTGGATTAAAGGGTTCAGTTTGGGCATTATGGAGCTCTCCAGGTGGTAGTTATTAGTGTTTATCTCTCCAGATCCTTCTTATGTTTCGACGCATTGATATTCAAAGGTCTCTGGTTCAATTTTGAGGGTCTTACTATTTATAGTAAGTCAACGAATGTTAGAGAGGGACCCTTACTATTTTTAGTAAGGCAATTGGATGCACAAGGGATACAATGGTTAACTCCTAGGTTCAGACGAAATTGAGAAATAATGATTATTTGTGGAGTTATGCTATTTAATTATTAATAAAGTGATTACTTTATTAATAATTAATTATAAAGTGCAATTATATGGTTTTAAATTCACTTTATGTCTGATGGAGCCATGACCCTCAAAAGGTCACGTAAAGTACATTAAATAATAATATTTAATGAGCGTCCATTTTTTGAAGCATTTATTAAAGTGAAAGGCAAATATTAAATATCATTTTAAATGATTTAAAAGAGACTTCTAGAAGGGTTCGACCTAATTGGAGAATTATATAAAGGCCATCGAAAAGTAAAGGAAGGCATCATTGTATCATTTTATATTTTGGGATTTGTGCTTTTGGAGAGCTTGGCTCTTGAGGATGGAAACCTAGGCTTTTCAAATTTCTTGATCATTGGGAATGAAAACTCTCACTGATTGGCATAACTGAGGTTGTGAAAGATCTTCTGAAGGGTTGCCTCGTGGATTGGCTTCATCCAGAAGTCAACATTGCGCTTCATCAGATTTGCAGGAGAGATTCAGAATAAGGGTTTCAACATCTTTTCAAGTTCAAAATATTATTACCGGGTATCTTTTTTTGTAAAGCTTTCAAAAATTTATACAATATCAATAAAGCTTCATTTTCAGCGTTTATCTTTGTTTCCAGCTGTATATCATTGCATGTTATGCTTCAAAAATTGTTAATTTCTTGCATGCATATTTTTTGTCTGGTAATCATTGAGAAAATATATAAAAATTACAAACCCTAGTCACTCAGCATTAGGTTTCAGAGGTTAGAAACGGATAGGTCTCTTACACATATGTACACACAAGGTATACATACTTTTTTGTTATCTTCAGATATAGGTTTAGTTTTAATGGAAATGTATTAAACATACCTTTGACATACTTTCCTATTCTATCTATATATACATGTAAATTTCCATTTTATCATAAAGACAAATCAAAACAAAGGTCACCAGGCTCACTCTATGAACATTCTTTGATGATACAGGGATAGGATTGAAACTGAGGTGCACCAGATTCCTCAAGAAAGTATTATTTAATAAAGTATAGATAAACTGGAACAGAGGGTGTTCTGAGAAAGATAACATAGAATCCACTCAAACATTATTACCAAGGCTTAATTATGCCTTCAAATTTTATTTATTTTATCTATTGATATATTTCTTTTTTTTTCAACAGACAAGAAGAATAATACTTCATCAAAGCAAAGTATATTACACCATAATACAAATAGGATTACCATTTTATTTCCTATTATATTTTCCTTTATCTTCTATGCATCCTTACCTCATTAAAACTAAAACAAAATATGTTTCCATACTATTGCAATGATTCATCATATATCCATTGAACTATATAAGAAATTTTACAATAATTCCTTAAAGGATCTTGAGGAAGTATTTTACTACACTCACAAAGGATCTTGAGGAAGTATTTTACTACACTCACAAGGTATACATGTTTTCTTTAGAGAAATAGAATAAAAGAATTTTGATACTGCATTTAGTATTTAGAAACATAATGGACAGTGCACGAAAGGAATAAGGCTGCTCCTTCTATTTCCACATTGAGCCATATGAACTCATTCTTTAAAACTTATAATTTTACTGCAATGTTTGAGAAAGCAATTGACTTACACGCCTATGAACAAGGCTTTGCTCTTCATTTTTTTTTCATATAATAGTCACTAGCTTCCCAAATTACAACTAATTTTAAGGAATACAAAGAATGACATACAACTGAACCAGGCTTGCTCTCCACCCTAGCATAATGGTGTCATGGAGCCTCGTGGGCTCTAGCCATACCCCTGACCAAGTAATTCTTAAATCTCCATGATGATAGATGTAGTCTTTTCCCATCTTTACAAGGGTAAGACTAACCTAGCACCAATTTTATACATCTAAGTTCTCTACTTTTATTTTCAACCATAATCCCTACACTATGTCACCTTTTTACAACCAATAAACAAGGGTAAATGGAAATAGGAAGAACTTATCTTCTTCTTTTTTCTTTTAGATGAAAGAATTGAACTCTTGTATCCATCTTTCCTTTCCAATCCAAGCCATCTTGATCACTATCTTTCCAAGCAGTGGACTCCTCTCCTCTCCTCATCCTTTCTACAATCTCCACTCAAGTTCTCCAGGAGGAGAAGTAGGTATCACCCCACTCATTCTTCCTCTCCAAATATATAGAGGTTTCAAAAATTACAACTCTTGGATGGGAAGGTGTGGAGTGTACCTCCTTCCATCAATGAAGGTCCTTCCCTATTAATGAGGACATACATTTGGACAACCACTCAATCTTTCCACCCCATCATCTTCTCAAAATTCGTCACTCTCCATTATGAGAGGTCAAATCATGTTGTAGGGGCACTATTGTATACCCACTTGACCCCTACCACTATGATATAGACCCTAGGGCATTTATTTTTGCACCATAACCAAGGAAATTAACCAACAACCCTCTTTAAAGACCCACTTAAGGTTCCATCTGAGTTTCACACTTGGATAAGGGTTCTTAACCCCTAACCCCACTTACACCCATATAACCCCAAAATTAATTACCCCTTAATATCAACCCTCACCACATTAACTTACCATATTAACTTTATCCATTTCGAAGCCCCAAAATGTACAAATTTGTACCCACAATAAGATGTCTTTGATTTGCTCTCAATGGTTTTCCCTTCTCGTACTGGCACCCTTAGTTCCCTGCACATTTTCAATGCAATAGTAAGAAACAATCATGTACAACATTAATTTGTGCTCGCTTAATTTCCTAAGATTTAACTATGCAACAATTCCACTTAAAATTCAATTTTCATTTCCATAATTTATGAGTGGATAACACCTTCATGGTAGTGACAATTAAACAAGATGTCATAATGAAATGCAAGAATATTGTTGCACAATCACACTATCTATCATCTGTAATACATATTACATTCTATTTAGGGAACATAAAACAAATTAGGTTTGTACTAATCACATATGGAGCGAGGTCTTACAGGACAGAATTAATTTCAAATGTTAAGTTGTATGTGCCAGGAAAACACAGTTGCAAAGATGTGGAAGTTTAGGCTGGTTTGTAATAGTATAACCCTAGGTAAAAATATGCTTCAAATCTATAAATTAAAGAATTTGTGAGAACATTTACAAATTCAAGTAGAATTTCCAAAAGCCTTCCTAAACTGAAAAAAATTAAAGCAATACCTTGTTGCTGGGCAAAATGAATATATATAAATTAAGAAATTTTACTATAATTTCTAGATCAGATATTATCATGAACTTGACTTACAACTCCATGGCAACGGTAGCAGGAAATGCACAAAATGGATTTATAGAATAGATTAGAAACTTACAGGAAAATGTGTTTGACAGACATTCAGCCACCAAAATCCTCTTAGTGTTCTCCAAGTTAGGCGTATATTCAAAATGTGGAAGCATTGACATGGCACGTGAACTATTTGACAAAATATCTCTAAGAAATGTGATCTCATGGAATGCAAAAATTGGATTTGATGAAAAGGCTTTAGAAACCTTCAAGCAAATGAAACTGGTAGCAGTAAAACTCGACTCCACAACCTTTGCCAGATATATTTCGATTACCTGCTACCCAATCTCCCAAATAATTTATCATGTATCCCCAAAAATAGAACATGGTCAAGGCATGTGGATGGCTTTCTGTTGGAGTATGGACAAGGCACATGGAAAAACTTCAAAGCACGTGATATTGAGAGTTAAGAAAAAGTGTGGAAGGGCATGTGTTGGGTCTTCCAGATAAATTTGACATTTCTTGTGTTTATTTTTTTTTACCATAGTATCAAACCAAATAAAGATCATCTTTCATCATAGTAAATTACATCAAACATTAATTAATATATATATAAGAAATCACATGTTTTTTAATGTGATCTACATACATATTTAAAAGAATATAAATACACAAATGAATAAGTGTATGTTGTTCATAAAACATCATAATCATATGGCCCTTTATGCAAAAACAACTAATATGTGATTTATTATAATATTTTATATCTTAACAAAATATACAATATTATGATTAAATGGTGTTTATATAAACAATTATTGGATTATATGTAAAATATCTTTAATTTTTTTTTTTATAATAATAATTTAATCCAAATAAGATAGTTGAAGATATGTAAACTGTATTCATGAATATTAATTGTGTTAAAATAACACATTTAAAATATTATCACATAATTAAAGATGAGCAATGGACTTAGCAATTGGTTTGAAGCTCAAATCTTAAACAACAACCACAAACTATATATAATGTATTAATCTATCTTAATATTTTAACTTTCATGTTAGATATTTACTCTTTTTTTTGTGTTTCCCCTTTTATCTTTTCTTTTATTCTCATTAATTCTAATTCTTATTTTTACTTCCCTCCTCTATATTCTTGCTTATTTATTTCCCCCTTATCACATTTTTTGTATGCACATTACTACCTTTACATCTGTTATTTATTCTTTATTACTTACTCCTCCTTTTCCTCCATCTATTACCCTTTTCTCTTTTTCACTCATTTTGTGTATTTCATTTTGTCTTTAATTTTTTTTAACCTCTTCCTTTCCCTGCTACCTTTCACTTTATTATTTTCTCTGCATTAATTCTTGCATCTATCAAAGTTGACGTTGTTATTGGTAATACTATTTGACATTATTATTAACATAAGGATTAATACCAATATAAATATTGTCAATGTTAATACCAATATTAATAATTCTATTATCACTAAAATCCCTCTCATATAACCATGTTAATGCTTTACGAGAATAATTTTGAAAAAGATATAATGAGAATAATTCTGATGAAACTAATTCCAATAACTATGTCAAATGAATCACCCTAAAACCATGTGATCTAGAGTCACAAATGTATATGTTGATGATTATCAAAATATAATCCTGTACCAGAGGCTATGTAACAAGTACATTAACAACAATGATGTTGAAATATTAAAATAGTACATTATATGAAATTTATGTCTATGAATCTAAAATGCATTATCCATATATTCAATAACCGCATTCACTTCTGGTCTTCGTGTCCCTCGTCTTCGAATCTCCTTGCCGAGTTGCTTTGAATGCTTCTGAGCTCAGGGCAGATCCACGTCGTGTTCCCCCTGTTGATCCTTCTCCAACTGGTCAAACTGCCACGGCTCGCCTGAAGCCTCCTCGGATTGGTCGAACAGATGCCACACAAGCTGCCTTGGGTGGTCAAAGCTCTTCATCAGAATCGCATCTCGGTGAGACACTAGAAGTGTCTCGCCGATGCGATTACGCCCCTCTATAGCTATCGGCATAGAAAACAACTATCACTGAGAGCTCTCATCGAGCCACAGAAGTTATATCAAAATCGTCTTTGTCATCGCCCAGAACATCGGCAAGACATATCACTTTCAGCAAGATGCTACAGCGAGCCCTTCAGGAGTCAAACCGATATCCCTTTCCATCGCTCAGTCATCCGCATTCGGCAAGAGCTCCCTCAGTCGGCAGGAGGTCATACCGCTCCTTGTGAGTTATATCGTTGTGCTCCTCCGTCAGCAAGACATTCATGTGTCGGTGAGAGCTCATGCTGAAGGCAATATACTATCGGTGAGCCCATTTCATCTCGGCAAGATCCCATCCTTTCGGGAAGACATCTTATCGAACTCCTCCTGTTGGCGATCGGTGAGATCTCATACCGAAACCACCCTGCTTCGGCGAGAACTCTTATCGAGCTCCCTTTACTTCAATCAAGGAGGCTTTCCTTGGTCGATGAGACCTCATGGCGATGATGCCTCCATTCGGCGAGCTCACTTCATGGTCGGGGAGATGTTACGGCGAGCTCCCTCATTCTCCCCGAGCTCTCTTTATTTCACTGAGACTTCCATCCTTCGACGAGACCTTTCTCCGAGCGCACCTTGGTCTCCCCGAGCTCCAAACTCTTTTGGCAAGAGTCCACCCTGTCGGCTAGACATCTTAGTGAAAGCACAAAACTTTCCCCGAGCTCAAACATTTCGGCGAGACCTCCATTAGTCGTCGGGACTTCATAGCGACTTCCTCCATTCTGCCCGAGCTCACTTCATTTCGCCGAGACCCCTTCTTGGTCGGCGAGACCTTATGCCGAAGGCAAAATCCTTCGGTGAGCTCGCTATCGGTGGGACCCCCTGTTAGTCGCCGAGACTTCATGCCGAAGGTAATATTTTTCCTCCGCCACCGACAGCCTTGTGAACAACTTTCGGCAAGACCTTTGGCACTTGGCAGGACATCTTACCATGTCAAGCTCTCTCGGCGAACTCACTTTATTTCGGGGAGACATCCCTATGTCGGCAAGACGTTCCAGCGAGCTCCTTCACTCTCCCCGAGCTCTTTCATTTGTTGGGGAGACATCGCTATGTCGGCAAGACATTCCGGTGAGCTCCCTCACTCTCCTCAAGCTCCTTCATTTGTCGGTGAGACATCGCTATGTAGGCAAGACTTCATGCTGAAAATGCTTCCCCTCTGCGAACTCGTTTCATTTCGGGGAGACCTTGTTGTGTCGGTAGGACATCTCCTCGAGACCACCATCCTACGCCGCAGGAATTCTGTTTCGGTGAGACATCATTCGGTCGCCGAGACATCTCAGTGAGGCCCTTTCTTTCTTCACGATGACATTTCTTTTCTCTGAGACCTCTCAGCGAATGTGAACCCCTCTCCCAATGCCAACTCCTTTCGGTGAGACCTCTATCCCTTCGGCGAGACGTTACCTCGAAGGAAAACCACATCGTCGAGACTTCCGCCATTCGACCAGACCTCTCCCTGATGAAACCCTTCTTCAGCGACGCTAGCCTTGTGCACAAGGGTCAGCGTGACTCCAACAATTGGGAAGACATATAAAAACCCACAGCGAATAAAAATGTCTGGGTGACCTGAGGATTTTTGAATGAATATAGCACAACAGCCAGTCGGCAAGAGATCGCTGGTCTCAGGGAATTTCATTCTCAGGGGTTTTATGCCAAATCTGAAGGAGGGAGGATTTTCCAATAGATTTCCCTGTGAAAAAGCATCAGATAAAGACTTTCCCAATGAAATCCGAACACCTGCACGCTGGGCTCAACCCTTATGGGAGCCACATTTAACCCACGTGCCAAATTTAAACATGATTCCCCCTGATAGAGCCTGTAGGTGAAAATTGGGTAACAGTAACCTCTACCACTTTCCACCTTTTCTCTCTACCTTTCAAAATCCGATTCATATTGTTCACCACTAACACTTAGTGGGCTAATATTGAAAGAGATTCTTAAAACATTCCATCTTAGGATTTGTTCATTGAGGAACATACTATATATCCTAGAGGGCTTCCTACATGTAAGAAGCAATTCTTCCCCATTGTAAGCTTCAATTTTGGCTTATTTGAATTGCTTACATTTTCCCCATAGGTTTATAACTTCTTCCTTCAATTTTTCATTTTCATTTTTCGGAAAAATTATTTGAAATTTTTTAGGATGTTTATCGAATATGTCCCATGGCTACTCCATTTATTCTTTTAAACACAAAATTTCCCTATTTTTTTTTTTTTAGCATCATTTTTAATTTTTCAATTTCCTATCTCTATTCTAAAACTATCTATTCCACGTTTGATAACTAAAGTTCAAAAAAAATTAATTTCAAAACTCTTTCTTCTTCCTCGAGTGAAGTTTTCATGGGAATTTTTCCTTTAGTTGGGCTCCTTTGTACAGGGGCTTCAAGTTCCATTTCCTCCTAAGCCATTATTGTATCTTCAAAAATTGGACTATCTTCGCGTACTAGTACTTCATTAATTGGTGAATTGTGCTCCTCTAAAGATATTGTAATAAAGGTATTTCCTAGGATTTTTTCTTCATGGGTTCCCTATTATGTGTACTATCCAATATTAAGGTTTATTTCAAACTTTTAGTGATTTCTCCTCTAAAGGGAAGGAGGAGGGCTACTTGTTTCTTTCTTAACCCTAGTTTCTTTTTCTCTCAACTACTTTGTTTCTTCCTCATCACTTGAGGAAATAATTTCTTTCTTGTCTTGAAAATCAAGATTTTCTTGGATTATTTGTTTCTACACGTGTTTCTCTATGGATGGTTGAGTTAGGGTTTCAAAACCTTCTTATCTATTTAGATAATTCTAAAATTCAATAGTTTGTTGACTTGGGTCCTAAAGAGTCAGGAGTGGCTCCAAAAGTTCCTCCTATTTCTAAGTTTTTGTTTGTATTTTCAAAGGTTTGTAGAAACCTCAACTATTTCTTTCTAGCTTTTAGATGCCTCAATATTTGGTGTTTTCAAAATAACATGAGGAGTCCATGATGCTTTAAAGGTCCAACTCCTTTTTGATATCTATTCATCATGGTTCTCAAGGATTCATATAAATATAGGGGCAAATTAACACTTAGGGCTAGATTTTCTAAGCCATGGCATATGTGGGTCAACATTTGGGTGTGTAAGAGAGGACCACCACATGCAAGACCCTAGGTCACGGAGGACCAAAACGCGGGAGGCTGCTCTAACTTACCTCAGCTAGATGGGATGTTTAGGGTATGAGGATAAGAATGGTGATGACTCTAGAGTCCTACAACCACTATGCAATCCTGAGTTTCGAAGTGGGGCTAGGCGAGCTAATTTTCAGGTCCAACACTACGCCTCTAGAAGCTCTCTGCCTGAGGACGAAAGCACAGTCTCTAGATGACAGTGCGACGCACTGGCATCTCTAAAGTGCGCTGGTGTCTGTACGGTCAGACAACAGTGAAGATGAGGTCAAACCTAGAAAAACTAGCTAATGGCCCAACTAGCTAACTAAAGGGCCAAAATGATACAATTAAGTAAATAAAGTATTCTATAATATTATAAAGCAGAAATGCAAGAGTGAAAAGGGCAAGAAGGATCTCACCAAGAAATTCAATAGCCAGCTGGCTCCTTGAAAGAACGTACTCCTACACATAGAAAGAGAGGAAAATGTTGGGTGGCTATATAGGGGCTTGCCTCAGTCAAACCCCTGTTTAGGTGTTTCCACCACCACAAACAACCAAGGAAATGAGATAAAGAAAGTAATGTAGTGAAAAGCACAAAAGCACTACAAAACAGTAAAGTGCTAACTCAACCAAGTGATAGAAGGAAATAAAGGGAAGCTTACCACCTCCACCAAGAGCACTCAAGGCTGCTTGATGGAGAAAATGAGAGTACTTGAGCCTCTACTACATTGGTGTTTCATTCCCAAATTGTTCTACCAAAGATGGAGTGTTTTGTTTGTTGTAATGGGGTGCTATTATGGTGTTTGAGAGCTTGAGAGTGAATTCAAGAGTGTGAAGTGAGCTTGTGAATGGAGTGAAGAGTTAGAATGCATGTTGAAGGAATGAATTTGAAGAAGGAATGGAGAAAAATGGCCATATTCAGGTTGGTTGGCCGAAGGAGGCGTTACAACTTGACTTCTAATGAGAAGTGTAATGCCTTTGCAGGTTTAGTCATAGGAATCTGCTAGGGACGTAAGCGCGCCGTGCGGATGTCTACACTCCACGCGAGCATCCGCGACAGAAATGCCTCCACCAACGCTCAAAACAAGCACCAAGTGGGATGCAAGCAGCGGGCTTAGGTGGAATCAAGCCTCCGAACTTGGTTTTCTAAAGTGGAGAGGGAAAAGGGGGGAATTTACACATGGGGTGTAAATTCACTCCTATCTATTTTTTCCCCCACTTTAGTGAGCACGAATATTGATGAGTGCTCGGTAAAGTAGATCAAAAAGAGTGTAAGGTTAGAAATGTATACTTAAATAATTGAGGAAGTAGAGCTCGATATGGCGTACCTAAAGATGTAGGGAAAGAGGACTCCATAGCTGCTCAGAACTATGAAGTTGGAAAGAGAAAGTGCCTTACAAGTTCTCGGTCCTGTAAGGAAGGTGTCCCCCAAAAACTCTAGCATGGAGGAGACCCAAAGGAAGTTCCCTATAGGTTCTCGGTCCTATAGGGAAGGTATTCTCCATGAACTCAAGCATGAAGAACACCCAAGGAAGCACCTTATAGGCTCTCAATCCCATAGGGAAGGTATTCTCCATGAACTCAACCATGAAGAACACCCCAAGAAGCACCCTATAGGCTCTTAGTCCCATAGGGAAGGTAACCCCCAAGATCTATCCCATGGAGGAAACCCGAGAAAGTTCCCTACAAGCTCTCAGTCCTGCAAGGGAGCCACCCCCAAAATCTTTCGCATGGAGGAAGCTCAAAGGAAAGCAGACTCCGAAGAGCCAGAAAGCGGCCATGTAGGAAAGTGAGCAGACAGTTGCACAAACTATCAATAATTTTGAAAACTTTCGAAGGGGTCCCTTGGGAACCCACTGTGAAGAGAGGGTCCACTCAAGGGACGCACAGTTCAAAAGTAAATGTTCTTTCTCTTGAATCGATTCTTCATTAAGGAATCCTTTTGAAAGATGTTCACTTCATCAAGGAATTCGAAAGGAAGAATATGCCCCCATGCGAGGGGAAGATTAAAGTTGTTCCCGCTTCGGGGAAGGTTCATCTTTATGAACCCATGATGAAGGAAACACATTCTGTTAGGGTTTCAAGTTGAGAATACAATTTCGAAGAAAGGTTTGCGAGAATTTTCAAGAAAAGATTTGTTGGCAACGAATGCGTTTTCTGAAAATTGAAGTGTTGAAGAAATAAAGTTGTCACACATGAAAGGGACAACTTGAGCAAAGAAAAGAGAAAGAGAAAGAGAAAGCAAAAGAGAGAAAAATACAAACAAAGGGCATAGGGGGATCTGGTTTAGCGGGGTCAGATCTGTCTGAGCTCATATAAATAATAGGTAACCATGTTGCAAGGTGAAAGATCATCAATCCCTAACCAGACCAGGAAGAATGCACGAGAAGAAAAAATAAAAATAAAAAATTGGGTCAACATGGAAGGGAAGCCTAAATGCCCCCAACGCTTTGCATCATCCCCAATTTATCAAAAATCAAGCACAAACATGGAAGAATGATGATACAAATAGAAGAAGGTTTACAACACAAAAATCACACATGTATCCAAGCACCAACAGGGGTGACGAGGGTCATCCAGATACACATAGCATGATTAAGGGGGAACACATCACAAAACACACACACACACACAAAAGATCAAGAAGAGGCCTCCTCCTAACATTGATCAGCCAAGAGGTCGTACGCTTCCCACTCTAGGCCATTGTAGGGGGAAAGAAGACGAGCCTACAATGGAGGGATGTTAAGAGGAGGGGTGTTCGGCCCTCCTACAACGAGGGCTATGGAAGAGGGCCCCTTAAGGTCCTCTCCACCGAGCTCTTGTGGAGTCAAAGTTAGCGATTTCACGAAGATCGTTGACAAGGCCAAAAATTCATCCACAGAGTTAAACATACACCCCATAGGAGCATCGTGTTTAACTTCAACGGACAGAGCAGGTTGAGCCTAAGATTCACCGCTAGGCTCACCAAGTGACTTAGGAGCGGTGACGAACTCAAGGGAAGTCGGGACTGGTTCTGTCACTAAGACAAAACAAGTCAGCACAAGACCACCTTGTGAAGAGGGTGGGATCCTCTTACACCCTTAGTTTCTAGAAGGACCACTCCCCACCTCTTTCCTTGTCGAAGGAGATGAACTCCCCACAGACGAGGCTAGGGGTGCAAAGGAAGAGGAGGAAAGCACCATAGCGGATACAACCAAGGTATTAACCATATCCATGGGCTTTGGAAAGGGCTGAATATCGGAATGGACATCAGCAAAGGTGGCTCCACTGAAGGAGTGATGAACACCTATACCCCCTTAGGGTTAGGTGCGTTTGCATTGGCAACAGAAGCTAGAAATAGTGCAGGACCAGAATGGAGAGAAGTAGAAGGAAGGGAAGAGGGTGACACTGCAGGAGGCCCTGAAGCAGGGGTGGTCATCTCTTCCTCCTTCCTTTGCAAGGTGACCTGCTTAACTAAGAAGGCCTTTTGCTAACGCTTGAGTTCGTGTGCAAGGCAGTTTCTTCGGCTCTTGGAGTTGGAGGCCAGAGGTTGCGAAGGAGCATAAGGCTCCTACTCAACCATAGGAATGCCCACTATTACCATTTTTGGTGGAGGAACAAATTCCTGAATGGGAGTAGGAGAGATGAGCTATGAGACAGTGGGAGGATTTGGTTCAAGGGCCTCGACAGCGGGCCTCTTCCCACTTGCTTCCTTGGGAGTAGGGGCAGTAGGAGGTCGCGGATTGAATTCCCTACGGGAACCTTTCTTTCTTCCATACAAATAGTACCATGGTCTGAGATGTTCATTAGGAAGATCCGTGATTCTGATCTTGGGCCTACACCAAGGAGGAATCATCGGACTTAGCGGATAGCCATCGGACCTACTCATCCAGTACTCTTCCCAGGAAAGGGGAGAGGATGAAGCAGTTTGGGGAAAAGTCATCTTATATTTGCCTTTTCGAGAAGGAGAGGGAGCCGGCATGGGCTTCTCCTCTTTCTTCGAAGAAGGGGGAGCGGTCGGTGCGGCCTTCTCCTTCTCCTTTAGGGAGGAGGAGGCGATTGACAGCTGCACTGCAAGAAACGTCAATTTTGGTTGTTCTTTGCCCCTAGTTTTATACTTTACATAATTCTTGTAAAGCAGGTCTGTTCTCAGAGGAAGCAAACCAACTGGGGAGGGCCAAAAGTGATCCAATGATTATCCATGACGAGACACCAAGGGTTGATATCTGGTGTCATGCACTACATGCACAACACCTTCATGGGAAAATTTTAAACACTTATGAATAACAGAGGAAATTCCATTCATGGAAGCCAACCAAGGAATGCCTAGCTTCACTCTAAATAGATCCAACTCTGGGATAACATAAAAAATCGTGTCAATAGTTATGGGTCCAACCAGGATGGATAGGGTTGTTTATCCGTAAGGTTTAAGACTCATACCATCGTGCGTACAAATGGTAGATTTTGTTTCTTCATATTTTTCTTTTTGTAATGAATTTAATAATAATGTTTTCTCTATAATAACATTCACGTGGCTTGAGGGGTCTACCAAGACTCCTGTCGCAATGTTACCATTGACGCGAGCAGGAATGTAGAGAGGCGAGGGTTTATTGTTCAAGAGTAAATCTTGTGATGTGAATGTAATGTCCGATGAACTGGGTGCAGGTAGAGCAGTAGAGGTCACCATGACCATGTTGACATAGGCCTCGAGCTAAGTAACAAAATCAGTGGGATATACAATCATGTTAGTAGAATGCGACAGAAACGGGTCTATGTATATCTGCAGTTCACTATTAGCTTTTGCCACTAATTTGTTAGCATTTTGTTTATTTCCACAAGGTGAATGCTACCGTCCTCGATGTGGTCTTGTATCTCATGACACAGCCGCATACATCGTTTAGTATCATGTCCATTGACTCAATGGTACTGACAATAAGTACTTTCATCATACCAACTAGGGTAAGGTTCCTTAATAGGCTTTAGAGTTGGCAAAGTTATGATCTTATCCTTCAACAACTTCTGTAAGACAAAAGAATAAGATTTTGATAACTTTGTGAACTTTCGGTTATTCTTGAGGCCATTGTTATTAGTAACAGCGACTACATTCGTAACCATCTTTCCTTTCCCAGAGATTGATACAATGGATTTTCCCTCAGAATGGGAGCACAAGGAATAACCTCAGACCTGAATGACCGTCTGTTAGTATTCTCATAAAGCTGCACACAAGTGCGCAAAAGAAGGGTATTTCATAAGGGCGAACTTTTCTTGCTAAGGAATTTGTAAGTTTCCTATGAATACCTTCTACACATCAAAATCAGGTAGCTGGTATGAGATTTGTGAGAGGAGCGCTTGGTAGCGTGCTATGAAATCAATAATTTTTTTGTTATCTCCTTGTTTACACTGGACGAGATCCGAAAAGGTCATCTTCGGTCCGATGTTCGCCTAAAATTGTCTAAGAAATTGATTAACAAGTTGGTCGAATGAGAAAATGGAATTGTCAAGCAAGGAACAGTACCACTCAAGTGTTGTATCCTTGAGAGATCGAGGAAATAGTTTAGCCATCAATGCATCATGATGGAAAAATTATATGCACAGGGCATTAAAAGGTGGACACATGTGTTTGTGGATCCCCTTTACCGCCATACTTTTCGAATTTAGGTATCTCCATTCCTTGTGGGAAAGGAGTGTTCAAGATTGCAACCAACAATGGGCTATGTCAGAAAAAGGGTTGGAAGATAGGTTGGTAGAGGCTTGGGAAAGACTTGCTAACTAGCTCTGCATCTTACCCATGTTCTAAAGAAGGGTATTCAGAATAGGGTCGTTAGAAGATAGAGAGCCAGAGGAACCTCCCCCAGAGCCACCTCCAAGGCCACCTCTAGAACTGCCACTGGTGTGACCTCCACCAAAGCCACTACTAGAGCCACCATCGCCAGTAGGGCCTCCGTCAAAGCCACCACCATGACCTCCACTGAAGCCACCTCCACCAACACCACCTTCGCTACTGAATCCTCCACCACTACCAAAGCCTCCACCACTCATCCTGCCAAAGCCTCCATCGCTAGAGGTGACCGGAGGCGTGAAGCTAAAGCCCAAGGGGAGCCTGTTAACTTGATAGTTTTAGGTTGTTCAGAGATGGAAGGGATATTGATAGAAGGGACCACGCTGGCAATATAGATGAACATGGGAGGCATCGATACTCCTAACTGTCCTTCACGCTCTTCGAAAGTGACTCCTTGTGCAAAACTAGGGTTGCTTGAAGGAGCAGATTCTTTGGTGAGACCAAGGAGGCTAGTTAGAATTTCTATGCTTGTTCGATCTTTACTCATCATATGCTTTAACTCACTAATGACCCAAGTGGCTCTAGCCATCTTTGGATTTCTTTCCAAGTGATTCTCTAAGTTTCCTAATTCCTTAGTGAGGGTGGCAATGTATTCTGCAGGGATTTGGATGGCCTCATACTCGTCCACTGATGATAGCATGGGAGATGCAAGGGGAGTGGGAACATGAATGGTTTCGTCAACAAATACCATCTCGTTCCTTGACAACTGCTCTTGTGCAGCCACACTAACAGCGGGACCAGAGAAAAGGCCCGTAGAGAGACCAATGGAGACCTTCATCCTTTCCATCAAAAGGTGTCACACACTCCTCCTAACGATGTACCCAGAAGTTGTAGACTGGGTTGTGATGCTCATAAACCTTCATAACACTCAAGAACACAATAGTCACGAAGTACTCGAGGGAAGCCTCAACACCAACGGATGAACAAATGTTGGTTCATGTCGGGTTCACCAAAAATGTAAGAGAGGGGGACCACCACATGCAAGACCCCAAGTCACGTAGGGCCAAGACGCGAGAGGCTTCCCTAACTTACCTCAGTTAGATGGGATGTTTAGGGTATGAGGATGAGAATAGTGAGGACTATAGAGTCCTGCAACCACTCCACAATCTTGAGTTTCAAAGTGGGGCTAGGTGAGCTGATTTTCAGGTCCAACACTACACCTCCGGAAGCTCTCTGCCTGAGGATGAAAGCATGGTCTTTGGATGACACCGCGACATGTTGGTGTCTGTACAGTCAGACAATAGTGAAGACAAGCTCAAACCTAGAAAAACTAGCTAACGGCCCAACTAACTAACTAAAGGGCCAAAATGATACGATTAAGTAAATAAAGTATTCTCTATTATTATAAAGCAGAAATGCAAGAGTGAAAAGGGCAAGAAGGATCTCACCAAGAAATTTAGTAGCCAGTTGACTCCTCAAAAGCACGTACTCCTACACACAGAAAGAGAGGAAAATGTTGGGTGGCTGTATAGGGGTCTGCCTAAGTTAGACCCCCATTTATGTGTTTCCACCTCCATGAATAGCCAAGGAAACGAGATAAAGAAAGTAATGTAGTGAAAGCACAAAAGCACTGCAAAATAGTAAAGTGCTAACTCAACCAAGTGATAGAAGGAAAGAAAGGGAAGGTTACCACCTCCACCAAGAGCACTCAAGGCTTCTTGGGGGAGAAAATGAGAGTACTCGAGCCTCTGCTACAATGGTGTTTCATTCCCAACTTGTTCTACCAAAGATGGAGTGTTGTATTTGCTGCAATGGGGTGCTAGTATGTTGTTTGAGAGCTTGAGAGTGACTGCAAGAGTGTGAAGTGAGCTTGTGGATGGAGTGAAGAGTTAGAATGCATGCTGAAGGAATGAATTTGAAGAAGGAATGGAGAAAAATGACCATATTCGGGTCGGTTGGCTAAAGGGGGCGTTACAACTTGACTCCCAATGAGAAGTGTAATGCCTCTACAGGTTCAGCTACAGGAATCTACCAGGGACATAAGCGCAACGCACAAACGTCTGTGTGCCACGCAGGAATCCTTGAAAAAAAATGCCTCCACCAATGCTCAAAATAGGCGCCAAGTGGGATGCAAGCAGTGGGCTTAGGTGGGATTAAGCCTCCAAACTTGGTTTTCTAAAATGGAGAAGGAAAAAGGGGGAATTTACATATGGGGTGCAAATTCACTCCTATATAGGGTGAAATCATAATACTGTGTCTCACTTTTTGGCCAAGATGGACATTTATATCAACGTTTTTAATTGAACCTTTAACTTCTGAGACGTATATCAGCCAAACCGTTAAGAATTTGAAGATGATGCAAACTATTATTTGTGGCAATTTGTGTGTAGATTCTAAATCTATATTTTTAAAATATTTCTAAAGTAAATCATGAATCTTTCAACATCTCCTTTAATAACTAGTTTTAAATAGTAAACAACATTTTCAAAAAGTAATGTTCATGTCATCAAACATAAATTATTTTTAGAAAGGTTAAAATTCTAATTCTTAAAATATAGGCTCATAACATCAATATCTAGGGAAATGTTATTTTTTCATTATTTTTTGTTACATATTTTTTAATTAATTTTTTAAGTCACTGTAACTATAATTTAGACATAGGTGTATGTCGTCAAACATAACCTGTTGTGTATATATCAAAATCCTTTTTTTTTTTGGTGAAACAAGGACATTAATACCTAGGGAAAAGGTATTTTTTTGTTTTTTTACAATGTTTTGCTATTTTTCCACCTCTATAGAATGAAGAACTTGATGTTCAGTGAAAAACCTATGTTTAGTAAAAATTAAACATTAAATACATGATAAAATGAAAACATATCAAAATTATACTTGTTGGAAAGATTATTTTGAGGGTTACAATCTTGCAAAATATAATTTCTAAATAACTTTATTTAATCCCTCAAAATGTAAAGAAAATGTGTTTTTTTCTAGAATTTTGATGCTTGCGAAGGAGACTCCATTGTGGGTATGATTTAATACTAGAGGGCTTCTATCCAAGTGGGTTTGATCTAAGGGGGTCTTATCTAACTCTCTTCAATTAAAAACTTTTAGATGGAACCTCTCAAGGCTTAAATCATTAGTTTTTCCAAAAATAAGTGATTTCAGGCAAAAATTAGGATGCCCCAAAAGTGAGACACAGTATTGTGATTTCACCCATTTAAAATTTTAAACCCATAATTACACCAAGATAAATTTCATAGGTGAAATAATTCACTATTTAAATTATGATACACTTCCATGGTGCATGGATTGTATCCCTATTGATGTCATTTTTTCCTCTTCTTTCTAGTTACTAACTGAGGAACATTTTACCCTTTGTGAATGAAATTAACTAACATCTCTTGATAAGTTAGTTATGTTTCACTATGAAAATCAATTCCTTCTAGAGAAATTGTAGAAACTTGGTGTAGGGGCACCATAAGCCTCATAAGTAGGCATTTTTGTCATTTTTGAGTTTTAGGTTGGTTTAGGTGTTTTGGAGTCTTATAAGGTCTTTTAAGACCATTTAGGGTTATCTTGATCCATTTTGGAAAGTTCTAGATCATTTGGTAAATAATTACAAAAGTTGCTAAAAATTGTCATTTTGCAAATAAAAGTTGTCAAGGCAAAATTGTAAAAGTTGTCATATTTGTGTAATGGTGCAAAATGGTTGGTTGGAGTCGATTAGACAGGTGAATATGGTTGAAAATATATTAATATGTCTTTCCAACTCGATTGAAGGGGTTGAAGAACTTGTATTGGAGATTTTGATGAATGAATAACACAATTTTCTGAGTTTTATCACATTTTTTACTATTCTTTTGATTTTGAACGGTCTGTATGAAATTTTTATGACCTTCACATGATCATATCTTGTAGAGGAATGAATCACCTTTCATTTTCAACTAGTTTTGTGGTTTTTCATTAATTCTGGAGAAAGTTATAGCCATTTTTCTAATAACAGTCCAGAACCCTAGTTGAGGTTCCTAGTGGACTTGTAAAATGCATTTCTTGTCATTCCCACGGTAGAATTTCCTAAAATCTGGTGGAATGGCTTATAATTGTATTTATTTTCAATCCTAAAAATTGCAGGTTCCAGGGTTTTGGTTGGAATGTGTTTTGGTGATGCCCTAGGTATGATCTTTTCATGTTTTAAGCCTATTCAGGAAGAGGATAGTTAAGTTTTGAAGGGTTTCATACAAAGTGACAACCCCTGAAATTTTGGTATGTTGTATAAATCCAAAATGGGTATCTATAATTTTGTTTACATTTTTTATATCATGTCTACAATAAAATTTATGGCCAAAAAAACCCAATTTGTTGCCCCCATGTTTTAGGCTTTAAGGATTGAAGGCTTGTGAGGAAAAACCAACCAAGTGATGTTTTAGGGTTTCAAAATTGGTTGATTTAGGTTGTTTTTGTGTTTTCCACCCCTGCTATGCATCAAATTGGTATCAGAGCCCTAAGATTTAGGCAAGAAAGTTTTTGGAGTTTATGTGTTGTCATTTTGTAGGTTGAAAGAAGAACCTAGATGCCAAAAGACTAGGCCAAGGGAAGAGGAAAGAGGCTTGAGGTGAGGTATCACAAAGACAAGAAGAAGCAAGGTGAAAGAGACTTGCTTGAGAAAGAAGAATGAAAAATTTGAGGAGAAAAGTCCATGGATACTTGCAAAGTAAGGAGGTACCAAGCAAGAAACCAGTGATGAGAAAAGAGAAAAGTGCGATGAAGAAGAAAAATGAGAAGGAAGAACAAATAAATTTTTAGCAAAAGATAATAGAGTTGAGACATGCCTTGGAAGAAATAATAAAAATAATGGAACTTGAGATGCAACAATTGCTTGAGAGAGAAAACCAAGAAAATGGTTGGCATTGGCCAATAAGGAAGAAGGTAAAGTGGCCTATCAAGAAGGTCATTCAGAGGAGAAAAAGACAAAAGATGACAGCAACAAGCATGGATGAGTTGCAAGATATGTTGAAAGGAATGGTGCTAGAAGCATTTGAAGAGATAAGAAAATCTTGTGTTTTTAAAACTAAGCCTTTGTGTATGTGTTTACAGGTAATGATATGATGATAAAAAAAGAAAGACCTAATAAAAACCAGGGATGTTCACTTGAAGAGGTTGAGAATATGCATTCTAGTAAAGTTTTTCAAAATGAAGAAATGAGGAACAATGGAAGAAATCATGAGTTGATACAATTTTAGACAATGAAGAAGATTGATGAAGTAGGTCTTACAAAGGCAGAAAAATAAAGTTATTGGTATGTATTTGTGTATTTCCTATAGAGTTGAAACCCTTGAGTATGAAGGAAAGATAGGAGAAATTCCTTTGAGTAAGGGAATGCTTAATTCCATTCAATATTTTTTTAAGTTTATTGTACCTTATCAGTTGAGGAAAGACTCTAACATGCAGTTTATAGCAACAATAAACCTAGTCAATAGGGATGGTCATAATGCTACACAAGAAGTTGAATCCTTTCACACCAAGGAAACCAAGGGCTTTGAGTTTGATGTTCCTACACAATGTAGTGGTAAAGTTTTCACTATTGAGGTAATGTGGATAGATGATTTCAGAGGTGCATATAAGAGAATGATTGCTCCTTTGGACAGGGGTAAATACTTTTGTAAGGCACTAAGGAGACCTAAAGTTAAGATGAGACAATTCTTGATTTGTTTCACTGAAGCATAGGTACAAAGTAGCATGAACGAGTTGGAGCAGCATAGTACATGTTAGCTTAATCAGTTAAAGGAGTCCAAGCTACACAATATTAAAGCTTTCCATTCAAGTGGACTTGAATCTTTTTCTTTTCCTTGGGAGTATGGTGCAGGGGCACCATAAGCCTCATAAGTAGGCATTTTTGTCATTTTTGAGTTTTAGGTTGGTTTAGGTGTTTTGGAGTCTTATAAGGTCTTTTAAGACCATTTAGGGGCATCTTGATCCATTTTGGGAAGTTCTAGGTCATTTGGTAAATAATTACAAAAGTTGCTAAAAATTGTTATTTTGCAAATAAAAGTTGTTAAGGCAAAATTGTAAAAGTTGTCATATTTGTGTAATGGTGCAAAATGGTTGGTTGAAGTAGGTTATACAAGTGAATATGGTTGAAAATGTATTAATATTTCTTTGCAACTCGATTGAAGGGGTTGGAGAACTTATATTGGAGATTTTGATGAATGAATAACATAATTTTTTGAATTTTATCACGTTTTTTACCATTCTTTTGATTTTGTATAGTCTATATGGAATTTTTATAACCTGCACATGATTTTATATTGTATATGAATGAATCACCTTTCATTTTCAGCTGGTTTGGTGGTTTTTCATTAAGTCTGGAGAAAGTTATAGCCATTTTTCAAATAACAGTCTAGAACCCTAGTTGGGGTTCCTAGTGGACTTGCAAAATACATTTCTTGCCATTCCCACAGTGGAATTTCCTAAAAATTGGTGGAATGTCTTATCATTGTATGTATTTTCAATCTTCAAAATTTTAGGTTCCTAGGTTTTGGTTGGAATGTGTTTTGGTGATGCCCTAAGTCTGATTTTTTCATGTTTTAGGCGTATTTAGGAAGAGGACAGTCAATTTTTGAAGGGTTTTGTACAAAGTGACCACCCCTAAAATTTTGGTATGTTGTATAGATCCAAAATGGGTATCTAGAATTGTGTATACATTTTTGATATCATGTCTACAATGAAAGTTATGACCCAAAAACTCAATTTGCTGTCCCCATGTTTTATCCTTTAAGGATTGAAGGCTTGTGAGGAAAAACCCACCAAGTGATGTTTTAGGGTTTCAATATTGGTTGTTTTAGATTGTTTTTGAGTTTTCCACCCCTTCTATGTATCAAAACTTGAGCAATATGTTCAAGAATAACCTTAAATTTTCTCACGTAGACTAGATGTTGGATTCTTTGAAGTAATTTTGGATAAATTTCTCTACAAGCTCTTGATGGTAACCTTCAAATTTCTTAAAAAAGGCTAGCCAAGTTGTTTCTCAAAAAATATTTGTTGCAGCTTGGTATTTTAGTAAATTTTATGAAAAATATGAGTCTACCTTTCTTTTTATTCCCATCCTCATTTTATGGGAAGCTTTCGTACAAAGGGAAAGTATTTTTCACATTTTTTTGTAAATTTTGAATTGGCAAGGGGGGACTTGAATAAGGGTTTGATTTAAACAAATAATTTGATGAGTGAATGTCATTATTTTTTGTTATAATGATAATTCATGTGGGATATTGTTTGTGCCATGTTTCCCATATGCTAGTCAGAGGAAGGTGGCATAAACTTATTCATGAATGACTTTTGTGAACAAGGAAAACCATGTGAATTAATTGATCATATAATAATTATTGCTTTCTTAATTAATAATTAATTTACATACTTGTTTTCCATTTGTGGTAAATCAAAATTTATGTGCTAGAGATTTGATGCTTTGACATTGATCTTATATTGCATCAATAATTAAAAGATGGTCATATATTTGTTAGTGGTGACTATAATTTTGAAGTTCTCTATTCAAATTATATTTGGAGGTTTTAGTACATACTCTTTTGGAGTTGTTGAAGACATAAATTTGAAATTATTTTATTATCAACATTATAATTATTATGATTTGGAGAAAATAAAAAATATTTTTTTGGATCATTGTTGAAAGGGTACTTTCAAAGGAACATGAACTATCTTCTTGAGAATCATTGAACTTGGATGCTTCTAGAAGAAATACAAACAACCTTTGAAAGCATCATTGAAAGGATGCTTTTGGAGGAAACAATAGCATTCTTATAGAGCATCATTAAAATGATTATTTCAAATAAAACACAAATGTTCTTTTAGAACATTATTGAAAGGATGCTTCAGGTAGAAACAAGAACAACCTTCTAGAGCATGATCATTTAAATGATTCTTGAAGAGGAAACATAAAAAAATCATCTAGAGCATTGTTAACAGGATATTTTCAAAGGAAACATAAACAACCTTCAAGAGCATTGTTGAAATAATGATTCTTAATAAAATACAATTATTCTTCTAGAGAATCATTAAAATAATTCTTCTAGAGGAAACACAAACATTCTTCGGGAGCATCATTGAAAAGAAGCTTCCAAAGGAAACATGATCATTCTTTTAGAGAATCATTGAAGGGATGATTCTGGAGGAAAAATTATACATACATATATACATAATGATTTTCTTAGAGTCATAGAGTATTTACCTATGTTTTTTTGACAAGGGAAGACTCCCTTTAGATGAAAAAGGTCATCTTATCCTTTGATCATTTGAATGAAATCCTATTTTCTTGATGGGTTCTAGTACAAATGTATTTTATGAATTTTCACTAGAAGTGTTCATGCATCACCATCAATTTGATTTAAATACACAACTCCATTATCAAATACTTCATCCACTTTATAAGGTCATAACCAACATGTTCAAATATTTCTTTTAAGAACTTTGTATCTAGATTCAAATGAAATTTCCCAATCTCCTTTTTGAAACACATTTTCTTTAATATGATAATCATGTCATGATTTCCTTTTTTGTTACATCAATTTAGTATATTGTATGGATTTCAATTGTAGTATTTCTAATTAATTTAGTTGCAATATGTATTCAACTTGAGCTTTGTTTATATTTAAACCCACATCCATAGTCATCCTTAGTGTCTAGAGCTCAAACTAAATAGGTAAGATGGGTTTCTTCCCAAAAATTAGTTCATACATGGTGAAAATCCTATAGTTTATTTCCATGTAGTGTTATATGTCTAGACGGTTACAAGGCATAATAACTTGGCCAAAATAACCTTGGACAGAATAACCTAGTCACAATAACCCAAGGACAAAATAACCCAGGGTCATAATAACCCAAGCCCAAATAACCTGTGGTCAGAATAACCCATGGACAAAATATCCCCATAAGAATATAGAGAAAGGAAAACAAAATTTATAAATTACATACGAGTTATTCTGTCCATGGGTTATTCTGACCATAGGTTATTCTGTCCATGGGTTATTATGACCCTAGGTTATTTTGTCCTTGGGTTATTATGACGGGGTTATTGTGTCCAGGGTTATTGTGGCCGGGTTATTATGTCTTGATACCGTCTAGACAACTTCATGTAATTTCCTAGCCCAATCTTTTCTACTAGTTGAAATTATTTTTGTAAGATTTTTTTCTGGCTCTAAATTAGCCACTTTCACCTAACCATTTGCTTGAGGATGGTATGGTGTTATTTTTTATGACTTACTTGGAAATGGTCAGTGAAATTAAAAAGAACCGTTGACATGAATTAAGGTCCTTGGTTTGTCACAATAGATCTAGGTGCTACAAATATGGGAAACATCCTATTATAGAGGAAATATGCTACTTACTCTTCCTTGGATACTTTAAATTCTTGAACTTCTACCCACTTTGTAAGATAGTCTATACACCATGTATTCCTTTTCCTACATGTTTGTGGATCAATAGGTCTTGCTAGGCCCCAAAATTGTTGCTCCACTTCCTAGAATGAAATATCACTCACAAGGCCAAGTTTTTTGTCATGCAAGTGAAATTGTCTCATCAACAAAACATGGATGGTTAAAGGTCAACTCTATAAGAGTGGGTTATCTACCCTTCGCTTTGAGCTTATCTTAGAATTAGGACAGTGTTCCTAGAAGTATACTTTAACAAGGATTATAATCAAACAAAATGAACAAACAAACCTACTAATAGCCAAATGCATTTTGTTGACTTCACACCAAATATTTTCACTGAACCTAGTGCAACTAGCTATCTCAAAACCCTTATATACCTAATAAAATTATGCAATCATGACCCATATGAAATATATTCATTTCAATAGCTATCTTGAAGATAAATCCTTGGTTATATTATTAGGTCGTGAATGTACAAAACTACTCTTACTCCTACACTATTGGTTTATGATTTGTTATTTTTATAGTATGAGATTGGTAAGAGTGTTTCAGACTTATGCCTATTCCTTGGGCAAGAAAGTAACAATTCACTAGGACAAGAATAAATTAAAACCAAAAGACTAATAAGCTATGTATTTATAGAGAACAAAGATCATGGAACTTGTAAAAAATTATTCTTATTATCCGTAATAGAGCCGCATAAGTCCATATATAAAAAGAGAAGATCGACACAAATATTGTGATGTTTTATAATACTATTATATTCATCTAACATAGAATTAGATTTGTGCCAACAAATGTGTCAAAGGAAAGTATTTAGATACGACTAAGAAACCCTCCTAGATATAAACATACGATCATGAAGACATTTTACAACAAAGGCCACTTACAATATTAATCTCCCTTGATTCCATAGTTTTTTGTTTGACCCAAAAGAACTAGACTAATGTCTATGGCTACCCTACAACAGACTAGTAACTCTCTGGCATCTAAAGTGTTGGCTTTCAGTTGTTTATATGTTAGTTTGTCCTCAATGCCAAAACTATTTTATGGGGTTCATGACATCACTGGTTCTATTCTTTGCATTCTTAGATTGGCTAATATGCAATTGCATTGGTTGGTATTATGATATGCAGTGTGATATGAATGTGATGATATGCTTGGTGGATGTTGACAGGATGCATTCTCAGCTGAAGCATTCTCAGCTTGTTTTGATACATGATGATTACAGTTGGTTCATATGGTGATTTACATGGTTGGTTCATGGCATGGACTTTCAAATTTACATGTTGGTACTGATGTTTGACATGTGTTTATTATGTCACGGTATGTTTATTATAGTAGGATTATGACAGAGCATGTTCTCATGACATGCATTTGTTTCAAAGCATACATTTTCTTCAGGGTATATATCTTATTTTAGATATACGACATGGTTACTCAGGTATATCCAAGTTGATAAATTTTAGATTGTGGTATATTCAACTTGATCTTTTGCAAGTTGTCTTCACATGATATATGAATGACATCTTATGTTTGCACAAAAACATATATGTTTACAAGAAGATTGCATAGGAATGCATATTACAAGTCACTTGTATATGTTTTTGAAGGATATTGAAATATCTATCATTTACACCATAAATGGTGTCGGGCACTTAAGAGATATGAGACTTCTCTAAAGATTAAAAGCTTCTTTTTAAAGCTTGGGTAAAGGCATTTTTTTTTCAGTGCTAAGTTTAAATCACATTAAGCATGTGATATTGATCATTATTGTGATCATGTGATATCAAAATTGTTATTGTTTGAAATTTGGTCACATTGCATTGGTATTTGATATGGTTGACTTCCATTGGCATATACATTTGGAAAGGTAACAAACACCATGTATTACATGGTCGGCATTTCTTGTAAATGGTATTTGTTCACTTTTTATTCCTAATGAATCTTGGGCAGACATAACATGTGATTACATTTTACACATGTGACATTGTCAAAGTCACTTTGCAAAGTCAAATGCTAAATACAACCACATTATAGTCATGTGATATCAACATTATTGGATTTTGTTGGGAGAGAAAATGACTTTGATTAAAGTCATGGTAATATGTATCGATAGTATTTTGATATCAAGCTTAAATGTTAAGTCACATTATACATGTGACTAAACTGTATTTTCATCGACAACTATTACTATCGACAGGGATATCATTTTGGTAGAGGTTATCATATTTTTTTTTTGTCAAGCATGCAGACTTCAAAATGATTATGTTGTGTGAAAAGTCTTGGCAGCAGGATTCTAAGTCATTATGATGTTCAGATTTTAAATGATTATATTCTTTTGAAAAGTCTTCAAAAGACTTGAAGGAAATGTAGGGAAAAGTTGTTATTGTTTCATTATGTAAACATATGAAACCCTCGCCGCCACCATGGAGTTGTTGCAGATTTCTGGTAAAATTCTTGACTGTGGAAGTTGAAAAATAAGAGATAGAGCTCGTAGATGGAGGACTTCAGCTAGACAGTTTTGAAATGGTTCTTCTGGTATTTGTTTATTTTCATTCCTCCTTAAACATGTATTAAGGTAAATACAATTTACGAGCTTTGAACATTATTTTTTTTGTTAAGGAATTAGTCATGAAGATTTAGTGGTTAAAGTTATTCGAAACCCTTGATTGTTCCTTAACAACCAGATAAAGGGTTAATGCATTCAGTTGAAGAAAACAGTTATTTCAATCTGGAAATTTTGATGAAGTTACATGAGAACATATGTGTATAAAAAAGAGGTTGATTATTGTTTTTGGTGTTGGCATTTTTAAGAAGATTAGTGCACAAATTTTGCCATTGAAATTCTTGTAAACATGATGCAGAATGTTTAACTGGTATATCTTGTATTTTAAAGATTCAAAAATGTATCTTTAGGATATTTGATGTATTAGTATGAAAAAAGTGTGTGGGTTGAATTGAAACAAAGAAATCCTCTGATATTTTACTATTTTTATTTTTCTAGAAGGGTGTGGTGCTCCTTGGAATGGGTGTTCCTAAATTTGTAAGGGGTTGGTGCTCCTAGTGTGGGTGCTCTAAATTCTACCTGTAAGGCATTGTAAACAGTGGTTTTATTTAAGCCAGTAAGGCATCATTTTGGAGTGGTTTTTCTACCCCAAGAGGGTTTTCCACTCGTCAAATTAATGGTCTTATTGTGTCATTGCTTTGTTATGATAATATTGCTAGATTGTGATGTTTGTCCTTATCAGTTCATAGTTGAATGATTGTCTTTTCATTTCTACAAATGTTTATACTGAAGTTGTCCTGTTAATGTTATGAACTTTCATTCAAGTGAAAGCACAAATAGTTCATTTAAGTCTATCCATACCAATGTCTTATTCATATGCTTAGTTGATACACAAGTTAAGTCTGCTTCACAAATTGTCATTTGTTTTCTTGGTTTAAAAGTGAACACAAATCCTTGCTCTTTAAAAAAAATTGTGGCTTTCATAAATCACTGATTTACCCCCCCTCTCAGTGATTTCAGTCTTCCAACATAAAGATTGTATCAAAACCAACCTCCTTAAAAATGACCACAATATTCATTATAACAAAAGGATTCAAACCCTAATCATTTTACTGTAGAAATGTCAAATCCACCAAAAATCAATCCTACCCAAAATGAGCATCTCAAATTGTAATAAGGGTTAAGCATTGAAATTTGGTAGGTTGTTTTTCTATTTTTGGTAGTTGGGCGACCATTTTGTAATAATGGTAGGTAGTTGAAACTAAACTCGAGTGTTTATTTTGGTGCCTAAAAATATTTTTTATTTTTTTCCTTTGAAGTTTATGGTTGGTGGAAGATGCATTAATGACATCTTAGTCAATAGAAGAGTAGGTACAAGACATTTGCAAAGAAAATCCATGAAATTATAGACATTCTAGAAATTTAAAGAGGCTTATGCACATTGAGATGAATATTTTTGGTTCTGAAGTACAATTAGAAATTTTGTGGGAATATGCCACTAGACAATATTTGTAGAGAAATCCATAAAAATCTACACCTATAGGGAAGACCATTTGAACCAAACTTGCTAACTTCATAATGCTTTAGTTTTTAATTCAAATAGAAAGTTTTGATGATGACATAAGAAAAAGGATAGGGTGACAAATCCTCATGGACTGGGATTTCTCTATATGAGATGATTTCATGACGATGGAATGATGACATCAACAAAGGATTACATGCTAGAAACTCAACGAGATTGGCTTTATGGGGAAGTCCAATTGAACCACATAAGAATGTGGGTTTTCAAAGGTTTAATTGAGTTGGTTATAGAATCTCTACAAAAAGGATAATGATGCAATGATGATGCTATGGAGGTATGGTACATGGAACTTCAAAGTGAGCTAAACTTATACACTTTCAAATGAGGAAGTTGAATGGCTCGATCAAATTCCATAAATATAAAAAATAGGCACTCATCTAGAAACTCATCTTTAACTGCTTCCTATCCTTCCTTCTCATGTTGTATCATGGATAAGAAATTTACTACTATATTAAATTTTTTAAGTTTATCTATGATAGTTATGTTGAATTCCTGAAGAAATAATAACCATTTGATTATCATCCAATCACAACAATTTTATTCATAAGATATTTAATAGTTGAGTGATCTATGTATAATGTTACTTTATAACTTGTGATATAATGATAAAATTTATTGAGTATGTGCACAATAGCTAAGAATTCCATTTTTGGAGTAGTGTAGTTTCTTTTAGTATGAGTCAATTTTTTTCTAATAAAATAAATGACATATTTCCCTTCATCTCCATCTTCGTGTCCAAGGACTACACCAATGGCATCATTTGATGCATCTATGTAATTATAAAATACTAATCCCTAGTTGGGTCAATGTAACACTAGGGAAACTGTCAAAATTTCCTTGATGGTTTCAAATAAGGTTTAAAATTCTTGGGTCCAAGAAAACTTAACATCCTTCTAAAGAAAGCATGGGTGATGCAATTTGGAGTTTTTTATGAACCTATAGTAGTAGCCAACATGCGCAAGGAAGTTGCATACATGTATTTATGTATATGGAGCTTCTAACCTTTATATTACCTTGATCATTTTAAGATCAATGTTGATGCTTTTTGTTGATATTTGATGTTCTAGCACAATCCCTTGTTGAACCATAATAAGACATTTTTCATGGTTGAGGGATAGTTGATATTTTTCACATCGTTGAAGGAATTTATCTATGTTTTTAGGGTATTTTCAAAGGTGTTTCCATGTATTGATAATTTATCCTTGTATATTTATGCACAATCATTTACTAGATTACTTGAAATAACCAATAATAGTCTTTGAAATGTAGCAGGAGTATTACATAGTCCAAATAAAATAACTCTATATGTGAAGGTTCCCCATGGACATGTGAAAGTGGTCTTATCTTGATCTTCTTGGGAAAAATATATCTAATTATACCCACTAAATCCATCCAAGAATGAAAATTATGCCTTTCTAGGCAGGTTATCTAGGGCTTAATCAATAAATGGTAGAGGAAAATAGTTTATGTAGGTTGTTTTATTGAGTTCTCTGTAGTCTACACAAACTCTCCATTTTCCTCCTTTGTTTGGAATGAATTCTAGAGCTGAAACCCACTGGCTATTAGATATTGGGTAAATGAATCTTATAGAATTTTTTAATCTCTATTTTCACTGTTTCTCTAATTACGAGATTAAGTTGATGTTGAGGCTAGTGAATTGATCTAACTTATTCAATGTAAATGTGTTGCATACAAATATTCATATATATTCCTCTCATATCTTTATAGTCCCAAAAGAGTTATTTAGAGAAGTTTACTAGAACATTAAAGAATTGAAGTTATTGTTGTTCTATAAGCCAACTATCAATATTTAGTGTTTTTTTTTGTAATACCATGATTTTTTTAGTCTTTAGATGACTAGAGGAGACCCTATAGGTTTCACTCATTAAATTATTTAGAGAGAAATGATGAGGTTGCATCATGTGGAAGGTGGTGATACCTTTGAAGAAACTCCCACTTCTTGGATTATATGTGCCAAAGGATAATAAAATGTTGAGAGGAAGTTTTTATTTTTATTTTGGGTGAATTCTATGATGTTTTTTTGGTAGTGACTCTACAACATGTAGTTTATGTCCATGTTTTCTTCATAATCTATGTTTAAAGAATTATTGAATTCTAACTCATCCTCTATTTTATTGTTGTGTTGTTGATTACAACCATTACTAATTGGGCTAAGTTCTCTCGTATACTAGTGCTAGTTGGTTTATCTACTTGATATGCCAAAATTGAGGGTAGACTATGAGAAAAATTTAGTATTTAACAACTAAATTCAGTTTGGTCTAAGTGTCAATCTGGGGGCGTAAAATTGTGAAATGTGTAGTGGCTATATGCACAAGGGCTACATGTAGTGAGGTGAGTGTGGATGAAATGCAAGTAGAAAATAAAAAACACCATATAAAACTGCTATATGAACTCTACTAAAAACTACTACAAGTACATAGTGATAAGAATAGTCCAGTGACTACTCTATTTCCAATGAAATATTTTAAATCACTCAAAAATTTATCAAACATAACTTTCACTCAAAAAATAAAATACAAAAAAGTTATTGGAATTATGAAATAATTGAAATGAAAATTTTATATACCATTCATAATCAAATCACTTCACTATGCAAATCACACATGAAATAAAATAAAACATTAATCACATAAAATACTTAAATAAAAATACACAAAAACATCATTAGGTTTCCCAAGGAGTGGGCCCTTCCTCCTGGTCAGTAGGGCGGTTAAAATTCTGCTACAAAACTCAAATCATGACCAACATATATTCATTAAAAATAAATATTACAGTTTATATTTTCTACATTTTGCTCACTATTGTTACAATGTCGTGTTATTCTCCAAACTCATGCTGTTATGTTATTCTCCAAACTCACATTGTTGTGTTATTCCCCTTCTCATGCCACTTTTATGACATTATCTAAGAAGAAAATCAATTTTACATAGCCTATAATTTATGGCTTAAAATAAGACTAGCCACAAATATAGGGATTTGGTTTTTCTCATGGCTAATAATAGGAAAGTTTATTTGCTACAGAAAAACCTCACCATAAAATATAAAACTAAAATATTAGAGGTTACAACAATAAATTAATATAGAAGGATATTCCTAGTCCATAGATAACAAAGAGAATAATTTATTAATAGCTGGAATTTGAAGAGTGCTCCATGGATTGTGATCTCCACCTCCAATAACGTGCTGCAAATTATTTTCCAAGGCTAAAATGAAAAATGCTTGTTAGTAAATACAATCAAATAATTAATTTTCATATTTTATCTCAAAACTAAATTAAATATCACTTATTTATATTTAATCATATGTAGTGAAGGATGGTAGAAATATATGATATGGTATTAAAATGGAATATGAAAATGGGTATGAAGGCACATGGAAAAGGCTAATATATGGTATTAAATGGAATGTGAATGACTCTCATCACTACCAATATTTTATCAAACTTATTTACGAATGGTAATGATAATTATTTTCTATTCAAACCATTATAAATGGCATTCATCTTAATTTGTAATATATCCAAGTAGCAACTATGGCTAACTACAATCTTCCAAGCATTAATGGATTATTTTCTTTTGGGATTCACAATTGTATAATTTGAAAAAAAAAAGGTTATTCCCAAGTTTCCACCATGATTGGGATGCTTTCTAACACTCCTTTTGGGATGTTGATAGATTTATCTACCATTTATAGAGAAATGCTTATAGGCTGGAGATTTTTTAATGACAGTATTTCCATCACATTGATTGTCATGAAATTTATGAGATCTCCAAATATACAAGTGCATTAGAAATTTTAATTCAACCAATAAATGTAATTACAAGACTACCAAGATAATCATATTTAGTTTAAATAAATTTTCCTTAAAGGAGGTTAGCTAGATATCCATCAATTTGGATAGTTTTAATCTAATTCTTCTTTCTCTTTGGTGTTTTTATACACAATTATTTAACAAGTTGATTGAGCTTAGTATTCCTTGATTTCATAAAGCAATGGAACTTCAATGCTTAATTTCTTGATTTCTTCCAGAAGGTAGGTCTCATTTAGAGTGACCAGTTTCAGAGGATAGTTTACATTGACCTTTTTAAGCCTCTCAAAAAAAGGATCTTGTCTAAAGACATGCTCATTTTTTGTTTTAGAGTGTCCTTTTGGAAGTGATTTGGAAGAGGGATTTAAAAAAAAATGGTGGGGTGTTCCAAGAGATCATTAAAAGGTCTCTTTGGATAAGCTCCAAAGAACGCTCTTAAGTGATCAACTCTAGAAGATAACTTCAAATTTTTGCTAAGATGTACCTCTAGAGTAGTGATGCAGTCAAGATCGAAAAAATATCTTTATTACAATTTTCTTATGTACATTCATACAAAAAATTCCTCAAGGAAAATTACATATATGGAGGATTTCAATAAGAAACAAAAATTAAAAAATTAAAGGGTTTCTAGGCACTCCTACCTTCAAGTCCTGGGTAAAAATACAAAGTTACGTCACACTTTTGACCAACTTATCAACACAAGTGAATTTAAGCATTTCTAACTAAAATTCAATTTTGGTCAAACATATGATCTTGTAAGATTTTTTCTAGCTAAGTTAGATATGTCCACAACTTTTCCAACAAAAATTGTTGGCTAAATGCATATATAACACCACTTTGAGGCCACTTTAACAAAAAATAGAATTATTTGAAAAAATTGATGTTTCAACAACCTCTACTCATGTAAATAACACTTTTTTTAAAATATAAAAAATACCCTTTTGTAGATCCATAATTGTAGTTTTCAAATATTAAGAGTAGGTTATCAACACAAAATATTAGGTTGATTACCATGTCAAGGAAAAATAGTAGAACTTAATAAAAAAATTGAAAAAAATATGATGCACTAGATAAAAGAATCTATAACAAGATGGTATAATTTTTTCCATTTTCAATAAATAGATAATATAAAAGTTGATGTCAAATGGAAGCAACTATGTTTTAATATGCACACATTTTAATATTTATTTAAAATTGTATATTTATCAAAATTGGGAAAGAATGTATCCATGCACTAAAGTTTCAAGTTATAAATACACACAAAAAACTTGAAGAAAAAAGAATAAAATTTACTATATAAAGATTGACATCTCATGTAACTTCATTTTTCAACAACTAAATCATAGTGTCAATTTATAAAAAACTATATTCAAATAATATTTTATTTTTTTTAAATAAAAGAATAAAATATAGTAAAAAAAATAATATTTTATTAGTTTACATCATTTCAAAATTCAAAACATATATATCACTTTTTAGTGATTCAAGTTTAAAATTTGGATCAGTGTTGGTCGTTTCCTTTAAAAGTGTGACACAACTTTGTATTTTTACTCTCCTCAAATCCTCATTCTTTCACACCTTCTTGGCTTAAATAATATTTTGAAGTCCATTTTTTCCGTTCATCCTAAATATTTCATGGCTACATTGAACACCTACAACATACTTGCAACTTAATTCTTCTCTTCTTCTATTCCTCTCTTATTGGCAAGCTAATTTTCTATAATTTCCTCATTCAATCCTTGGAGTAACCTCAAAATCCTTTCTTCAACCTTGCTATTGCTTATTTATACCTATTAACACCATTAAAGGTTGTATTTTATAGAGGTTTAAACCCTTTTGAGGAACCAAAAATGTGCCACCCAAATCTTCTCTTTCATTTCCATCAACTTGACCTCTGAAATTCCTTTAAAAAAATGAAAAAACATTGTTTTTGCTTCCAAAAAGTGGTGTAAAAATTGCTAAACCTATCTAATTCCTTTCTATTGTAGATTTCTTTAAAAAATAAATAAAGCATAAACAATTCATGTTCATTCACCCAAAATTGGAAACTAAAGACTTATTAATTAGTTTCCCTAAAATCACTAGCTTTTTCCCCCATAATTGAAATGATATAACAAGAATGGAATGCTAATGGTTGCTTCCCTTATACACACTTCCCTAGGCATTCAACTTGAGTAAACTAATTAATTATAATTAATTTTACTTTACAATTTTCCTCTACCATGCTAGTGGACTCCTTCAACCCTTGAAAAGTTGTGCAATATATTTACATTAAATATCTTGGTTGCCTTTGATTTTTGAAATGGAAGCCAAGTATTGATAAATAGAAATGATTATCCTTAAAACACTCCACAAGGTGCTCTTGAAGCTCAAACCTACACCAAAAATGCAAAAATTAAACATGAAAAGAAAATATTTTTTCGGTCATGGAGGATTTCTTGTGATCCTAGATGCTCTTGCATTAAGTAGCTTTAAGGGACAATTTCAAAGTAATTTGAAATCCAATCTAATCAACAAGTATTTTATGAGGTTCCTTATTTGGTTGCTTAGTATTCTATTCCATGGGATAAATTGTATGATTTTAGAGTATTTATTCTTCTTCACGAGTAATATCAACTATAGTTGGTTGATGTATGGTTTTTCCTGACCTACGTTACATAGCTCTATAATGTATTGTGTTAATTTCAGCCATATTCTCCTATTCAACTAAATAAAATGGTGTGTTTTATTTTTTGTTTTAGGGTTAGAAATTATTTGTATTGGTAGTGGAGGTTGAGTAACTTGTTTGTACTATTTTTGACTCTCCAGAGGTAGAAGAAGAGGTTGTTGATTCAACGTGTGACAAGGTCCTTGATAAACTAGTTATGTGAGGGGTTTCCTTGTGGCATGGATTTTGGAGGTATCCATGATTGTTGTGGTGGGTTGATTCATTGTGGATTCAATCATTATTGATTCATCCACTCTAGGGTCACTAGTTTTATAGGCCTTGATATTGATACTAAGGTGTGTTCCATTAATTATTATTTTAAGCAAGTTTACAATGCCAAGAGGGATTTGAGGTTTGACCAAAGGACAAGTTATTTCCAAGATTTTGTCCCATATAATTAATTTTTTCCTCTATTGAAGTAGTATTTTCTTTAAATTTTTAATTTATTGGAGCAAGTCGCACTGGTCAATTTTATGATTTTTATCATAGAGTTGATAAACATCTATCTTGTCTAAAGGACACTCTCACAACAATATTTATTCCTGCATTTGGGGAAATAAATGAAAATATCTTTGAATTTCTATTTTTAGCCTATAACATCCCATCAAGAGTGGTATTTAGTTGAACAATGATATAATTTTTTAAGTATGCAATTTCCTCTCTTAGTTGTCTATCTCATTTATTTCTCTCACCATACTAGATTTTTTGGTTCCTCGTCTAGTTTAGGAGTAATTTCTATAGAGTGTAGAAATATTATCAAGTTACAATTTGGTTGCATCTCCTTTTCCCATCAAATCAAGGGCTTGCCAATATTTTTCTTCTAGCCCCTTTAAAAATATAGTTTTAACCAAATCAATGGTCATGCGATTTTCACCATATAACATTTTAGTAGGAAAATGAAGCTATCAAGGTAGTCTTCTAAACTCACTTCTTCTTTCTACTAAAGGCATTAATTCTTCCTTCCTATCACTGACTCAACAATAATCTTGATATTTTTCTAGAAATATTATTTTTGTTTCTTTCCAAGAGTTGATTGATCTTGAAGAAAATCCCATGACTCATCACATTGTTGAATCCTTCAAGATAGAAGATAAAAACTTTAGCTTTTGGTTATCATTTTCATATTCATACATTTGGTATAGGACTTTGAACTCAATGAGAAATTGATTTGGGTCCTCTAAGGCTAATGCACAAAAGTTAGGTAGATAATTAGTAGGAGAGATATTTTTCATAGGAGCATCTTCATTTGCATTTAGATCAATCGAGCAGGTAAACATTATGTCTACCCTCCTACCTATTATTCATTATTTTTATTCATGATGTTTATTGGATTGATTTTTGGTTTTTTTCCTCAAATTTTTGATTTCAAATCTTAGACGAGTCTTGAATGCCTAATTGTTATTGGTAGATTTCTTCAACTAAGACTTAGTTTCCTTTTTATTTTATTTTTGTTTTTTGATGATTGTGGTTGGGGAATTTTGACAAAAAATCTAGGAAGAGGCCCCATTTTTTTGACCATGTAGAATAAAGAGGACTTTATTTTATTTTTTCAATATAAGGTTGTCTATCTAAGTTCCTAAGAACACCTAGTGTAAAGAACGCCACCCCCCAACAATGGTACCAAAAAGTGACAAGGTGACATCAAGTATTGCACTTTAGTGAATTAATGTCATATCAACTAGGGTGATGTCCAAGGTTATCTACAAAAGGAATTTAGGAGTCCTATTATAATAATAAAAAATAAATAAACCCAATAAGCAATGCTTATGCTTGAAAGGAATTCTAACTAGAAAAATATTGTAAGATTATGATCTTTATAATGTAATACTTAAAAATTGTTCAAACTTTGGTGTAATGTAACATAATTCTTTAGCTACTAGTTTAATGGAAATGACATATTTTTTAATTACTCTACTATTTCTCTTATTTTTCTATAGAATCTAAGACTTAAAAAGAAAAAAATAATAATATAGACTTCTTTACCTTTAAAAATGTAATATTTTCTCATTACAAATATTTACAAAATGTAATATTTTCTCATCACATAAACATGTAGAAGGACATGACAAACAACACAAATAACATATATACAATGAACATACAAGTATAGATGTATGGATATAATTAACCATAAATTAATATATTGCATAGCCAAGCTACTTATCTTTACCATGCATCTTGATTCCTTAGTTGAGTGGCCAACTCACAAGAACATTAATGAATTGTAAAAATAATTTGTAAAACAAGAAAACAAAAATAAGTACAGTTGAATAAAATTAATTCATACATCAAGAGATTTTTATTGAACATCAAGAAATATATTTATACTACAACATAATTCCTAAACTGTAGCATCATGGGCAACATGCACTGATGTTGATGAAATTTTGTTATATAAATTTATTAATATAGTTTTAATAGTTTTAAATAAAATATTTTAAATCCTTGAGGAAATCATCATTGAGCAAGAGTCTTTTGTCTTTATTTCCTTTCATACGATTAGTAGCCACTTTGTATTTTTTTTTCAACCTTTTTCAAGAGGGGACATGTCTTCCTTGAGAAATCTTCATGTAATAAATTCAACTTGTAAAAATTTTGGTGCTACACAAATGTTTTGGATCTTCTATAGTTTTAGTATTCCAAAGATTCCAAAGACATGGCATTCTATAGATTTTGGAGAACCCTTCTTTCTTGAGAATTACCTATTGTCCTATTTTCACAAAAACATGGCTTCTATAATCATCAACATTTAAAACCTTTATTAACACATAGATGATATTAAAAATTCATATATTAATATCAAACAATATTGTACAAATAATTTATTATATGATCATACCAATTTTAGCATGATATAGTTTATGGACGGTCAAGAAAGGGTAATTTTTTCCTAATAATGAGGTGAATGTTTTATACCTCATCAATTGGCTTGTTTTACATTGCAATGAGAATTATTGCTTCCTCCTTCACTGTAGTATAAATTACTATCATTGCACTACATATTGTTACTTCTTTATACTTCCACATCTATATTGTAAGGTTTTTAATTATCATATTGAGATATACTTCTCAAGAATCTTCCTCCTCTTCCTCTTTTTTGGTTTTGTCTATCCTCAAATATTTTGTTTAATTTACTTTATGTTGTTAAGCCTAACTAATATGTTTCTCATGCTATTTGGATATTCAATAGACTCAACCTCTTATAGCAGATGAAATTTGACTCATACAAAAGTAAAACCAACTTCCTTTGAGAGTGATCTCAACCTATTTCATTAGGTTTAACATATAAAATTTATATTTAGCTAAATTTATTATTCATATTTATGTTGATAATCTTTTTAAAAATATAATTTTAATTAGAAAAAAATGATTAAACTAATTCTTGAAGGAAGTGAACTAATGAAAATAACTTTATACAGATAAATAAAAACAATTTTTTATTATAGAAACAAAACATGTAGAAAATAAGGAACCTATGGTGAAAACTAGAAGCCTTTTTGTTGGAACTATTGCACAATGTGAGCACATTCATGTGCTACATTTTCTATATGAACACAAAACCAAATGCAAAGTATAGTTCAAACAATTCCCTTCATGCATTGAAATCAAGAAATATTCTAAAATTAATAAAATAATGGATATAACAAAATTACATCTAGTAAAACCACTATTGTACTCAAAGGATAAAAGAGAACTAAAACTAAGATTGAATGGGGGGTTTTAGGAAGATATCACCAAATGTATGTGAAAATAATATGGTTTTATGTTCTTTTATAAAATTATAACAAATGAAATAACAAGAAAATATTTTTGGTGGTTATTTTAAGGGCTTGCCTCAATCAAACCCCCTATTGGTCTTTCAACTTCCATGAATAGCCTTGATTTTTTATAGATTTTAAAATGACAATGATAAATGCAATGTAAAAGAGAATGTTGAACACTAATAATAGTATCTAGATTGAATATAATCCTAATTGCAAGCACTGTTGGAATCTAGGAATAGAAAAAACTAGATTCTTAATGTAAGAAAGAGGAGAGGACTAGTAAAACAAGAACAATGTCACCTCAAGGGCTTGAGGTTATGAAGAATGACACTATCAATTGTTGCAAATCATTGTCATCACTCCACGAATATCAGTTTACAATAAAGATGATGTTTACATGTGCAATGGAATAATATAATATTCATAGAATCACCATAGATTTTATTGGTTCTTGCTTGAGAGAAAAATAGAACTTCCAAAAAAAGTTCCTTCTTAGAGTTCTAGAATAATCAACCTCTTTTTCAAGTTGGAAATAATATAGAAAACAATGATCAGGTCACTACTTAGTCAACCTATAGAGTCATTACCTTCTCGGCTGCTAGTTATGGAAAAGAGAGAGTAATGGTTAAACAAACACTAGAATCATAATTTTTTAACACGGTGCTAGAACATCATGCAGATGTTCATGTGGTGTGCTCCCATCTAGAAAAAATTGGACCCAGAAAACGGGTAGAGCATAAGAATCCTCATAGAATTATAAAAAAAAGACACCAAAGTGCTAATATTTTGAATTTAGGAAAATTTATACTCAAACACCAAAGTGGGCACAACATATAATGTGAAATTACAAGGGCATACAATTTTTGACATTATAATCCTTAATTGGTCCTCTCAACAATTAATGTACCTTTCCTTCATCATGATGACCTACTTTATTGTTAGCTTGTAATATTCTTTAGTATAATTCTTCACAATCATATCCTTTTATCTTAAATTATACAACTTCTTTAGCAATTATAAATCGTGATTCATAGGAATAAACTTATATCTTAATGTTTCACCATCCTATCTCATTTTTTAATGCTAGATTTCCCTTTTTAATTTCTTTTTAACTAATATTTTTCCACCAAATGACACTATCCCTTTCAACTTATTCTTAGCAATTTTTACCCTATTTGAATCATCAATGTCTTTATACTCAAAATGTTCTTTTAAATTAATTATCCAATTATCAATTCTTTAAGATTTTAACTATCAAAGTAATTTGGAGCATCTACTCTAGTCTTCTTACTAATTCTCAATATAGATTTCAAAATATCTTCACTTAATCCATCCTAATCTATTTTCATTTGTTGTCATGCATGTATCACTATTATTTGGTAATCATTATCTAGTACCCTCCTTCCACTTTTGATTATTCACCTTTTTTCTAAACTTCTTCACCTTTTTCCAAACTATTTTCGCCATTTTTCCTTGTCGTTTCTACCCCTAACTACCCAGTCCTTTTTCTACATTGTACATTGGTAATTTATGTTGTTCAGACCTCTTGTTTCTAGATTACCATGGGTGGGAAACATACCTATCATATCTTTGAAAGCTCATCAAACAATTTATCAAATCTTTCATGATTTCAGATGGCATAAATGCTTCAAGTTCTTGTGAGGGTTTGATGAGATTTTTCCTTTGGGTATAATAATGGCCAAGCCACACTTCATGTGATGACCTTTCCAGTCACCATCCATACCATAGATGTTGTTACAGGGTTGCCTAAAACTTGTGAGGATTTATTTCCCACGACATCCAATCGGGTTACTGATTTGCAACTACTACAAAATAATTCTTGTGACAAGGGGAGTTTGTTCAAGTAGTCTAGGGGCAAGGTACTTATATGTTTCTCTTGCTCATCCTTCATATGAAGTTGCTAAATTCATTATGCAATATATAACTTGTAAAGGAAGGTATGCCTATGCATTTTTCCATCACTTTAAATTGTTATGTCATTTGTGAATTGGAAACCTGATTAATCTTCCCTATTTTATATTCCACTCTATAAAATATGTATAAAGAGGTTCAAAGGGTCATGCATAGTTATTAGCCTGTCATGGTCTAATTAAGTTAATTATATTGGATGGTTTAAAATAAATGACTTCATTTATACATTGGTTTGAATTTGTTAAAAATGAGGGCAACGAGTAGTCTAGAAGCATAGTTTCAAATGAAAATAATGAGAAAACTAGTCATGAGGATATGGCTCATGATAATGAAATTTTTGAGGGTAACAATCATTCTGAGGATGGAAGTCATGAAGTTGAATCTAATGAAACCAAGGTTAATGATGGAAAAACCAAAGATGATGAAGTTGATGCAAATGGAGATGAAACTTATGCAACCAACATTGAGACTCCTCAACCATCGACAATACCCTGTTATAATGCAAGGTTGAAAAGAAAACAAGAACAAATTATAGAATCACCTCCCAATTGCAAAACTTGGCTAATGTTGCTAGTGAAATGGAGATAAAAGGGGGTACACAAAATACTAAATGTAAAGTCAAAGTATTAGCCACTTATCTCCTAGAAAAGAAAAAAGAAAAATTCACAAGAGAACAACGATAAAAAATAGATAGTGGAAAAAGGAGTAGTGGATAGCCCATATGAAAATTGTAGAGGAAGTAAAATTCGTTGCTTCTAACTATGCAAAAAAATATCCTAGAAAAAAAAATAAAAATGGATGAAACAAACATTGAGACAGTTGACAATATTGAGGTGTTATATCTTTCACTACAAAACATTAATTACATGAATATTTTCCACATCATATCCAATTAACCTTCGAAGAGATAGTCAAAAAATAAAAAGAAGAATTAGGAATCTTATAGAACTAAGTGAGCCAGGTGTATAGGACTAACCAACAAAAATTTGAAGAAATTCAGGAGTTTAGAATTGAATAGATGTATTGATGAGGGAAAGAGAGGAATTTCTAGCACAAGGGCCCTATATCACCATCAATGAATGCCAACATAAAATAGAACAATTGAAGAACGTTTGGTATTAGGAATGCCAACATAAAATAGAACAATTGAAGAACGTTTAGTATTAGGATACTCTAGAAACCATGAAGAAATTGGCCACTATGCCACCCCAATAGTCTATTTCAATCTGTAAGTAACTTATTGCATGAGGACATGCAAAATTTTCAGCTAGGGGGAAATGATGAGTTCCAAACCTACCTAAAATTGATACCTTTGTACCCTTTACAAAGTATAAAATCTAATTATCTTAGTCCCTTTTCCTATTTTCATTAATGGTTTTCATAAAATGAAATTCCTAATATGTACTTTTTGAAAAAGAATGAAATATGCTTAATGATGTCAATTGTTAGAGTTATTTATCCTTTCAATTGGATGGTTGAAACATGTTAAAGTGATCATTATAATATGTGGTGGGATCTCAAGTGAAGGAGATATAGCTCAAGGAAGACCCTTAATTTTGGTTATAGTTGATAGTAACATATATTGGATGGTAACATACCTATAACAAGAAAAAATGGAGCATGGAGTAGTGAGCGAGAAAGGGAGTGGAGGTAATTTTGAATCTGTTGAGGCTAGGGAAGATGACAAAATGATGAGGATGGAGATCTAGAGGTTGCAAAGGGTGTTTCTAGTGGTCATGGAAGAATTTTTCTACTGGTGCCTCTAGATCTGTGGTGGGTGTGGATCTCTCTTAGGCTTGCGATGGTTCTATGAGGAGAATGGAGCTTGGTTGCATTTTTTAGGGCCGAGGGGCTACACATTTGGAGGAGAGGTATGAGATGATGCTTTCATGAAATATTTTTAAAACTTCTTCATTTCTTTGTGATGTGGCACTGCCCCTTGGCTTTTCAGATCTACCCATGTTCCTTGCTTTTCCTTATGTTTGTGGAGGTTCTTAAGGGTTTGGTTACTGCGGTGGCTAGGTTGCTTCATGTTTGCATGGTTTTGCATGCTAGAGGGAGGATTCTTCTCTTGTCCTCCTATTGTGTTTGTCCCCTTGATAAGTTGTTTGTTGCTACTAGCACAACTTTGTCTTTGACTTTCCCTTTGTGGGACTCTTGTTGATGTACCCTTTTGCTGACCCAACCCATTTTATGGAGATTTATTACTTATCCTATGGTGGTATAATTTCTCGGTGCTTTGTCTTGGGGATTCTGGGTGTAGATGGTTGTTGGGTAAGCCCCCTTTTTTTGGGTCATGGCTATAGGTGGGATGCGCTGGTCTTGAGAAGGCTTCGAGCTCTTTCCTTAAGGGAGTTGTTTTGAATCCCTCGTGGTCATTGAAGATTATTAACTTGGAGGGGTTAGATAGTTGTAAATGGTAGATGGTTCTCTATTGGTGGTGTGTTTTTAGGGATGCTTGCTTTTTGGTGTCCCAAGAGAAGTTTTTTAAGGAAGCGATGGTTGTTTTGGTTATTGTTTTTGTGCCTATGTTCCTTAAGGGAACCATTTTGAACCCCTTTTGGTGTGTGAAGCCTATGTTGTTGAAGGGGTTGGAATTTTTTTTTATGGAGTATTCAAGGCTTATGGTGGCATGGCTAAAGGTTTCCAAAGGTGCAGTGCCTGCCCTTGTTGTTTTTGTCCTATTGGTTGGGAAAATTTCAAAGTATTTTCTAATGTCCCTAATGCCCATACTAACAAAGGATGTTATGTTCTCCCTCTCTATTGGAGTGTTCTCTCTCTTCCTATCTCTACAATTAGTGTCTTCTATTGAGATAGCGACTGCTCCTTTTGAGGTAGAGACCCATCTTATTGAGGTGGGAGCTCACTTTTATATTGGTCTTCTCTCTTGTAGCCCCTATTGAGGTGGAATTTAAGTTTGTTGGAGAGTTGTAGCTATGGTGGAAAGGGTTTCCATATCATCTTATCCTAGAGAGGGGAGCTCTTTCCTATAGAGGTGGAGTCTGGGTTGGTGTGTTGGGTTGGCTGGTGTTGTATGGGGGTTATTGCTTCCTGATGTTTTGTTGTTCCTCCTAACTCTCCTATTGAGGCGGGGAGTCTGAATGGGCTAGAGGTTAGGAAAGGGAGCTCTTACTTCCCTCTATTTTGGTCGCTCTTTTGTGGAGAGCTTATTCAGGTGATGTGGTTTGTCTGCATCACTTAGTTTGTTGTTTTTCTATCTCAAGTATGTTCTTTTTGAGCGGTTGGTTAGCTATGGCTTGACTATTTCAGGCAATATTTGTGGTAAGCTAGGGTTTAGGGTCCTTGTAAAACCTAGCTTTAAAGGGTTCAAGGTCCCCTTCAAAACCTATTTATTGCAACATGGGTAATCTAGTTAATCTTTCAAAGGCTGCTGTTGTTGGACTGGTTTTTGGTTGTGTATTATCTCTTAGCAATGTTCTTTTTTAGATAGGGCTTTGGGTCCCTTCAAAACCTATTTGTAAAGGGTTTTTGGTCCCTCCAAAACCCATTTTTCCCATAATCAAAACACATATTGGATGGTTGTAAATCAAATACATTGTTAATTTTTTTTTTATTTAAACAATATCTTGGTTACAAACCTAAAATAAATTTTATAGTTATGGGTTGTAGGCCAACATAATCATAGCTTTATTTAGCCTAAACTATTGAAGACTATATGTTATATATATATGTTATAATCATATTGAATAGGGATGATCAATATGCACATAAGTAATTTAGAAACATATTGTTTGTTTTGGTGAAGAAAGTGTTGCAATAACTTGTCTAATCACCCAACTGACCAAGAGGGGGCCCAATCTTCAGAATGCTTGGTAACGTTCATTTATTTTTGTGTTTATTTTATCTATGATTTTTTATTGTTCATTCTCTATGTTATGCTATAGCACTTATTTTGAAATTATTATGAACCTATATGTGAATTAGGAGTGTACATCATGAGATAAAAGAAGTTGATTCATTAAGTGTGGATTCAATTAATTGTCATTTAAATAGAATCTAAAAACACCTCTTTCATTATATTATTTTTTGTGATTAGAATAAAATAATTACAACTATATTTTCTATAGTAGTTTTTTTTTTCATGTCACAGACTACCCTATTCATTTAGTAGAGTATATTGTTCCTTTAGCAAACTATGTGGTTTCTTATAGCAGATGTTAAATAATTTATCATATAAATTTTTAGTTGTTGCAAGTCCTTTGTTAGGCTTAATTGCATTTCATCTCACTCAACTTAGTACCTACAACCCTTGAGCATACAACCATTACATCTTTCACAAGATTACACCCTGGATTGGAATAACGACTTGACTTAATTGAAAACTACAATATCAACACTATTTCATTAAATTAAAGCTCTTGTTTTTGTCCCAACAATTACCTTTTATAGGTATTGATTTGATGATCATAGCTTTCTATGTAAATATTTTGGGTTAAATCAAAAGAGCATAAATGTAATGTAGGAAAGAAACTATTATTTTATGTTTGTTACTCCTTATAAATGTATTCCTTGTGGAATATTTATTGAGTTATTCTTGAGTGATGTGTCTATTTTTTTCACCCTTTTTTGCGTGTTAATATTGTTGTAATCTTGAAAGAGGATGACACCTAGAACCTTTTTCCTAAGAATACATGAGCCTAATGATAGTAACCTATGAGGAGAGCAACCCCTATTGTCATCGTATGATTTAAGACTCATATTTTAGATACCTTAAGGGAGATTTTGGACCATCTTCCTCCTTATCAAGAAGCCCAATGAAGTAAGATAATTTGAGGAATCATCCTAATTGTAAATTGGAGCATGAGGAAAGCCTAATAGATATCAACCTTGACCAAAGGAGAGTTAAGCCACTAGTAGACTTAGGGATGGTGTAATTGTATTAATGACCTTTACATATGTTGTCTCTAGAATATAAAGGGGTAAATAGAGTGTAGATTCCTTGATCTTAACAAGAACCATAGAAGCCATTTTAGTGGTGGTAATTATCATAAAGAGAAATGTAGATAGAGTTAGATGATTTCTTGTCTTAGTAGAGATAGAGGAGTTGCATCATACCATTCATAGTTTCAAAGGGATGAGCCTTAGTAGATTCCTTGGAAAAGTTACATGGACTTTATTATGGAGATCAATAAGAGAAAGAGTGTACGAAACTTCCCTTAAACTATACCAAAATGCTAGAGGTTGTCACTCACACATTATTCATCCAAGATTTCTTTAGTCAATTAGGCTACAACCTTGCATCATAGAACCGTGTTATTGATGCAGGGGCATCGTTCTCCATCCAAATTTTGGTTTGTTTTTCATTTTAGTTTGTTCAGTTTTGGGTTTGTCGTGTTGAGTGTCAGTAGTAGCTTCCTGTCACTCCTTTAATCTATCTTCTTGTCGCAAAATTGAAGATGTGGGAACTTCCTGTCGCATGAATCAAGAGCATTTTGTTGTGGAAAACAATGTTTGAGTCAAATTTAGTTACGTTGTGTAAGTGCTAGGGGTTGACATACGTTGAGTCATCTTGTGGTGTCGATGGGAAATATTGCTCGTCATTAGATCAAATGTTTTGGAGGAACGCTTTGGATATATTATTGAATGGTTATGATTGGAAACCGTTTTCTATTGGGGAGGTTGAGTTGAGTCTATGCAGCGTGGTATCCGAAGGAGGAGTTAAGGAGGACGAGTAGGGAAAGAAATGGTGGTTGGTCATTAAGGAATAAGGAAGGCGAGAAGACAAATAGAAGGGGCGGAAGTAAGATGAAGGAAAGGCCAATTAAGAGGTCGTTATAGAGAGTGGAGACCAAATAGAATGGAAACCAGGCCGATAAGAAAGCATAGCCGATAAAGAATGATGGGATCGGTTTAAAAAAGGCTCAGGAAGGTAAAGAGAAGGCCAGTCAAGGAGATAAGAATAGAGCACAACAATATATGTATGAAAAACGATGAGGATAGAAGAAGGCTGAAGGAAAAATGAGGAGAATATGTTTCAAGATGAGGCAAACCGTTAAGGAGGAGTTTTATAGGAGGTTGAAGACATAATAGGAGAGGAAGGCCGATATGAGGATGAAGGGCTGAGAAGATTAAAAACAACCATAGTCGAATGTGGAAGAGGTCCGATAATGAGAAGAGGCTGAGAAGAATTAAGGGAGGCCGATAATGTGAAGATATGAGGAATTGTGGATAAAGAAGAGACCATGGAAGTATAAGAAGGGGTCAAGTAGTCTAGAGGAGAAGAGCATCGATCCTTGAAGGATCTTGTTCATTTGTAATCTGAAATGGATTCACCTACATAAATAAAGATACTATTCCATTGTGAGCATTTTATTGCTATCAATTGTGTTCTGTCACATTCTGTTATAAATTAATGACGAAGTCTTTGTTTATATATAAATGCTTATTATGATAATGTAAGTTCCTGTAGTAGTTTGGTCACTGAGATTTTGTGTCTCAGAAAGAACCATCAAATTGATTCCATTTTCTTGAGAGTCTAGAATTCGTGCCATCAGTTATACTTATGGATAGGTGATACAATTGTAGTTAGCAACTAGGATGCTACAAAGTTTAAATAGTTAATAAGTACTACTAACATATTTCAACAAGTCTTTGTACCATTAATTACAAGATGTTTGGAATTGATTTCTAGACCAATCAAGGGAATAGAGGTTTATTTTTCTAAATTTAACAATTTTGTGTAGGACTACAAGCTAGGGGTGCTTATCCTTATCTCCTTTCAAGCCTTCAGGAGTAAGCATAATCCTAGTGTGGGAGGATGTAGGGATCATAGGCGTATATTGCTACTATATTATTGATGATTTTTGTATTACTATTGAGGTATTTGATAGTGTATTTTAGATGCATTTGTTTGTAATGTAACAAACTTAAGAGACCGTTAAACTTAATATTAAATTAATTAAGCTAAGAAATAGATTGAAATATGAAAGGAATACATGTGAGAAGAACCATATTCTAACACCAAGCTAAGTGGGGGAGATAGTGCAAAATTATCTTTTAAAACCTGTATCAATTACAGTGTTAGATACAAATTCTTTAAACTTTATTAAATATACAAAATAATAATAATCATACCAACATAATTTACATGGGGAAAACCCTTTCAAGAGAAATACCCACACCCCAAAAGCACAAATATTTTTATTATTAGTATTATAAAATAGGTTACAATTTAATCATAGAGCTAAACTCATTCAAGAGTCTACAACAACATGATTTCTATAGTGATTATGACATCATAACAATACTCATGAAATTTTTAACCTATATTAATTTAAAAAATGAACAAGTACCAGATAAATAATACAACTCAAGAGAAGATGGATGCCTAGGATTACCACATGGAAAGAACCCAATGCTTGCATACATGTCTTGATCCTTGACATCCACAACACTTGAATGCATGCAACAACCTTGCATGAAGTGCATTTTCATAATTTAGACCCACCTGATTTGATTTTTCCATTTCCAAAATGTTTCTCCATATGCATAGTACCCCCTCAACATGCAATACAACCTGTATGCATGCAAACAACTTGCGTGCATAGGCACCACCATCACATGGGGCCTACCTATCATAGTTTTTCATACTTGAATATTCCACTTGTCATAACCTATCATATAAACTTGTCATAATCTATCACAAACTTAAATCTTATAAATTATGATAAAATCCATCAAATTAGCCTTTATTGGGGTCCACCAAGTGGGAAGCCTACTTCAACAATTGTATCTTACATGTCATACAATTATCTCCATGTAATATTCCACCTTAATTGATAGGGCCCAAAAAATGACATGACATTAGTAGGAATACAACATTAGCATAAAATAAAAAATAAACAATAAATTAAATGCTAGAACTTGCAAAGGTTGAGAGACTCTAATCCCAACATTCTCCCACTTGTTGAAGACCTTTCAAGAGTCAATCAATAATTAACTACTAGGGGTCGTGAGGCCCATGGAATCAAAACACCATTTGAACTTTTTTAAATCACATGATTTGTCAATGCATCTACACCATTTTCTCTAAGATCTCAAAATATGAGGAACTTGGCCCTCCCTTGGCATCTTTGTAGTGGTCTAAATTATCATAGTCATAGTAGAAGAATCACAAGAAGCCAACTTGGTTATAGAAAGTGGTCCAAAAATCACTTGTATTGCAACAAGTATATTAGAAGAAGAACAAGAAATTGCAATAGCTATCCTCATGAAATATGCAGATAATTTTTCTTTTTCCCATAATGACATGTTGAGTTCAAATCATTTACTTGTTGTACATTATCTAGTGTTGCATTTAAATGCCAAACCAATGAAACAAAAGCTTCAAAATATGCACCCTCAATTTGGACTATTAGTCAAAGAAGAGCATAAGAAAATATTGGAGGTTGGATTTATTAGACCTATTGACCCTCTGAAATGGATCTCTAGTATCATCTCTATTAGAAAAAATATGAAATGAATTAGAGTTTGTACAAAATTATGATATCTCAAAAAAGTGTGTCTAAAATATGGTTTTCCACTTCCAAAATAGACATTATCATCAAGATATTACTATAGGACATGAGATGTCTCTTATGTATGGATTTTCAAGATATAATCAGATTTGGATTGCCCCTAAAGATTAACACAAAATACCTTTTACCACTTATTGGGGAACCTTTTTTCATCAAGTCATGTTGTTTGAGCTTAAAAAATGTAGGGGCAACTTACCAAAGAGCTATGATCATCATCTTTCATGATATACTAAATCACATTATGGAAGATTATGTATATGATCTATTGGATAAGTCAAAGACTTGAGAAAATCATCCACAGGTTCTTGAGTGTATATTTGAATATATGAGAGAATATAAATCTTTGCTTAAATTTGAATAATTGTGTCTTTTGTTTCACATCTAGGAAACTTATATGCTTCATTATTTCTCGATGAGGAAAATAATTTAACCTTACCAAATTCATTGTTATCTTAGAGATGTGACCTTTATAAACACTCAAACAAGTACATAGTCTTTAGGAAAAACTTCAAGCTATCAAAAGGTTCCTTACACATCTTGTAAAAACAATTTAACCAGTCTCTCGTCTTATAAAGAAAAATAATTCCTTTCACTAGGATGACTCTTGTGAATGTGCATTTGAAAAAATCAAAGAGCATCTTGCATCACCACCAATGCTCTATTGGAAGTTGGAAGTCTATCATTGATGATGTAGTTTGGCAACATGAGCATGAAGTGTATATATTTTTGGAAAAGCAAGGATAGACAACTAAGAGGGGGGGGGGTGAATCAGTTGTCACATAAACTTAAACTTTTCAAACTTAAATTAACTCTAATCTCATGTCTAATGAATAAGAAATTAACCACACGGAATTAACACATTAGAGAGACAAAGAACACTAATATTTTTTTTTACGTGGAAACCCTGTTAGGGGAAAAACCACGGTGGATGTTAGTCCACAAGATTATACTCTGCTAAAAGTATAATGAGAAATAATAAGGGGAATGCACATGCATTCAGGCACACTACTTAGATCTCACTGCTCAATTACAAAAGGGGCTCACTCCCCAACAAGATAGGATTAAAAATCCAGAGGGTATGAACTGAGAAAATAGGTTTTTCTCAAGCCTAATTACAGTTCCAATTAAGCTCAACACTTCTTCACACTTCGCACAATCTTCTTCACACTCTGCTCTGCAATCAAATGATATTCGCATATACACACATAGGAGCACATGAAGCATGATATTCATCAATGAACTAATAGCCCTTATATATCCACTACATGAGATTCCATCACAACTTCATCGGCCAAGAAAATAAATTATATTTGCAATGTCGACCAAGATTTACAAATAAACTTTTAATCCAAATCCACCAAGGTTTTCCACAACATAGTGGAGACCCAAATTAACATCTCCAACATAAAAATACTTTAATTAATTTCACCTCGAATATCTGCAACATGCTATCATTAACATGTCAGCTAGGAACATGAAAAATTGAACATGCGCAAGAAAAGATCTTCAATCACAAGCTCACCGGATCAAGTGGATGTACCACAAAGATATAGAATGAACTAGAGACATCTAAGAACACTAAGAAACAACAGAGAAGAATCCACAACAACTTAGATAACCAGAATCATACAATCTTCATTCAAGAACACTGACAAAGACAACAAAAATATTGTCAGACCACAACTCACACAAAACTTCACGCGAACCTCTGAAACTTTCGATAGATTATCTAGGCATACTAAACAATAAACCCTTTAATCCAAACCAGATAATCTTTAACATATAGAACAAAACACCTTCATGACCTGCATAGTTCCACTGGGAACCTAGAACACTTTTTCTTATAATTTTCTCAAAATCCTCGACATATATAGCAATTGAGACACCAAATGCTAATAGTGTTGACATCAATGAAAACCACATATCAGCAGCACATCCACAACATCCAAAAATCTCCCAACAATCTCCCCCTTTGGCATTGATGGAAACACATGATGTGAAAAATACCATCAACCCAACACACTAACTTCTTCTGCACTTCTCTCAACTAAACTTCTCTCCACAGGGATTTTTCACATTACTCTTCTCCCCCTTTGACATCAATGGAAAAGGAAACCATGACCTCCCCATACACACGCTCTGAACCACATATCTGCACATTTGACTACTCCCCCTGAGTAGCATCCACAAAAACATCAATCTGAATCATAATATAGCAATGAGGCTCACAGATTGATGCAAGTAAATGCATCATTTAGTTCTTATCAGGAGGGGTAATTACCCCTAACATTCCTTTGAGATGCTCAAAAGTATCCTTCCACAATGGCTTAGTAAATATATCTGCAATATGTTCTTTGGTAGGCACATACTCCAATCTGACTTCTTTTTCATTCACTTTTTCCCTCAAAAAGTGAAAATTAATTGATATATGTTTAGTCTTATAGTGCAACACTGGATTCCTTGATATATTTATTGCACTTGAGTTGTCACAATATATGGCAATAGGCTCTTCATATATCACTTTGATATCTCTCAACATCTGTTTCATCCATATTACTTGAGTACAATTGTTTGCAGCAGCAATATATTCTGCTTCAGTAGTAGATAGAGAAATGGAACTCTGCTTTTTGCTCAACCAAGACACCAGCTTCTTCCCTAGGAAGAAAGCACCACCACTAGTACTTTTTCTATCATCCACATCACCAGCCCAATCAACATCAGTGTATGCACACAAAATGAGATCATCATCCTTTGGATACCAAAGTCCAAAGTCAATTGTTCCTTTCCGATATCTAAAGATTATTTTGACAATAGATACATGTGATTCTTGTGGATTAGTTTGAAATCTAGCAACCATACATACATCATTCATAATGTTCTGGTCTACTCTAAGTCAAGTAGAGCAATCCACCGATCATTGACCTATACCTAGTTTGATTTTCCTTTGGAGAATCATCATTTTGTGTCAACTTACATCCAGTCACCATAGGGGTACCAACAGTTTTGGAGTCTTCCATTCCAAACTTCTTCAACAGTTCTTTCACATATTTGGACTAAGATATGAAACTCCCTTGGTCCAACTGAGTAATTTGCAATCCTAGAAAGAACGTCATTTCACCAATCATGCTCATCTCAAATTCACTCTTCATCTCATCCAAAAAACTTCATGCATAGATTATCATCTCCTCCAAAAATGATGTCATCAACAAAGACTTCTATGATTAACTCCTTACCATGATCTAATTTGAAGTATAAGTTACTATCAGCAGTACCTTTAGTGAATCCAAGCTTCAATAGGTATTTGTCCAATCTAGTGTACCATGCTTTGGGGGATTGTTTAAGTCCATATAGAGCTTTCTTCAATCTACAAACCATATCTCCTTTTTCTATTAGCTCAAATCCATCTGGCTATTCAATGAACACTTCTTCTTCTAGTTCTCCATCCAAAAATGCAGACTTTACATCCATTTGATAGACTTTATAGTTCTTGTGTGCAACACAAGCAAGAAATAATCTCATAGCTTCAATCCTAGCAATAGGAGCAAAGGTTTCTTCAAAATCAATACCTTCCATTTGAGAGTACCCTTTACATACCAGTCTTGCTTTATTCCAGACCACTTCACCTTCTTCATTCAACTTGTTTTTGAATACCCACTTAGTAACAATCACATTCTTGTCTTTGGGCCTAGGAACCAGTAGCCATGTGTCATTTTTCTCAATCTGTGTTAGTTCTTCTTTCATAGCTTCCAACCAGTGTTCATCTTGATAGGCTTCAGTGACACTCTTAGGTTCAATCTTGAAAATCAGACAATATTCTTCTACAATTTTTCTTCTAGTTTGCACTCCTTTACTCTTATCTCCTATGATTTGACTTTTAGAGTGATTCAACTTTACATACCTTGGAGTCTTGGGACTTTCTTAGACCTTTGTGTGTTCTGAAATTTCTTCTACACTTGCACTTGTCTGTGCTTCCTGACTAGCTTGATTTACGGGAACAACTTGTGGTTGCTTCACCAGAACATATGGAATAATCTAAAGTAGATTCAGTGTCTGAGTGTTCTTCCCTTGATTTGTGTTGTCTTCATCTGAATCATAGCTGCATCGTTTGGATGATTTGACAGAGTCCTCATCAACTCTAACATTTGCACTCTCAACAATATTTCTCAGTCTTTTGTTATAGCACCGGTATGCCTTTCTCTTAGTGGAGTAACCTAGGAAGATCCCTTCATCACTTCTAGCATCAAACTTTCCTATATCATCATCTCTCATGATATAACATTTGCTTGCAAAGATCTTGAAATACTTAATAGTAGGCTTGTGACCAAATAATAATTCATAAAGGGTCTTACCAGAATTACCATTCACATTTTCCCAATTCAAAGTATACATAGCAGTGCTTACCGCTTCACTCCAGTACATCTGAGACACATTCCCTTCCATCATCATTGTTCTGGCAGCATCCAAAAAATTTCTATTCTTTCTTTCTGCAACTCCATTTTGTTGAGGGGTTTGGGGAGCAGATAACTGTCTTTTAATTCCATATTCTTCACAATAAGAGTTGAACTCCTTGGAGATGAATTCACCACCTCTGTCAAATCTTAGGCACTTGATTCTCAAACCTTTTCATTTTCTTCCATAGCCTTAAAGCTTTTGAACTTATCTAATGCTTCACATTTTTCTCTCAAAAAGGAAACCCAAATCATTCTAGAGTAATCATCAATAATCAACATAAAATACCTTTCTCCATGAATACTTCTAACTCTAGAGGGACCACAAAGATCAGTATGTAGCAGTTCCAACACATTATTTGAATGAAATTGTTTGCTTCAGAAGGAGACTCTAGTTTGTTTACCCATCTGACATTCTTTGCAGATTACATTAGCAGGCTTCACTAACCTAGGCAGATCTCTTACTACTTGAGTAGAACTTATCTTGATAATGTTGTCAAAGTTTACATGACACAACCTCCTATGCCACAACCAACTTTCATCTACTTGAGCAATTAAGCAACTTCCACTAGTAGTATTCAAGTGAAAAATATTACCTTTAGTTTGCACACCAGTAGCAATCATGTTTCTATAACTCCCACGAATCTTGCATTTTCCATTCTTGAACTATAGATCATATCCCTTGTGTACCATCTGTCCAACACTCAATAAGTTGTGCTTGAGGCCTCCAACATACAGGACATCATCAGTATTATCTTTACCACCAAGGCTAATAGATCCTCTGCCACGAATCACACCAGCATTGTTATCTCCAAATCTTACAACCCCACCGTCATACTTCTCTAGACTCACAAACTTACTTTTGTCACCGGTCATGTGATGTGAGCATCCACTATCAATGACCCACTCATCTTTTTCTTCAATTCGGGCTGCAAGAGCTTTCTCATCTCCAGTAGATTCAGTAGCCGCGGGATTATTTTCAATGGTAGCAATGAAAGCCCATTCATATTCATTTCCATTATCTTTATCTGACTCATCATCAGTTATTGCTTCTTCAGCAAAGTAGCATCTCTTTTGGAATCTAGACTTTCTAGGCTTAGACCTAGGAACTCTTTCAGGACATCTTGATGCAAAATGACCTATTTTACTGCATGAAAAACATTTAATAGGCAATACATCTTCATACTTACCTTTTCCTTTTCCTTCTTGCTTTGCAATCAATGCTTCCAATTCTTCTATTTCTCTTTCTTTTTCTTCAGGTTGATTCAGTTCTTCATCATATTTGGATATCTTTTTGGAGCTCTCTCCCGAACTGTATCTTTTCCTGTAACTTTCAGATACAATAGCTTTGAATGCAGATTCAATCTTCGGTGTTGATTCACCAAACTCACTAATTTCAAAAGCAACAAGCTTCCCTATCAGTGTATCTCTTGTCATTTTTTTTACTGACATGAATTCTTCAATAGCATGAACTTTCGTTTTGTAGGAAGGAGGCAAGGATCTAAGTATCTTAGCCACAATTTCATCTTCTTCCATAGAACCATTGACACATGTAATACTCATCACTATCTCATTTACTCTCTGCATAAAAGAAGTGATATTTTCATCTTCTCCCATCTTCAAATTCTCATATTTACCTTTCAAGCTCTGTAGCTTGGCCATCTTCATATGTGCATCACCTTCATACAAAGTTTCCAATTTCATCCAAATCTCATGAGTTGTCTACAGACCTAACACATTAGCCATTTCTGAATCTATCAGAGCGCTCAACAAATCTTTAATAGCCCTAACATTGTTTTTAGCATCTTTGATTTCATCAGTAGAAGAGGGACCATTCTGAGGAATAACATATGGATCTTTTGTAATCTTCTAGTAGGCTTCACTAATACATCTTATGTGACATCGCATCTTGACTTTCCACAGTGAGTAGTTGGTGCCATCAAATCTAGGACTGTCCTTCTTGAATGTTGTCATCCCGTATCACCTCAAGCTATTAAACTTGTTCAGAGGAACTAACTTTGATACCAATTGTTGGAAAAACAAGGACATACAACTGAGAAGGGGGGTGAATCAGTTGTCACAGAAACTTAAACTTTTCAAACTTAACTCTAATCTCAGATTTGATGAATAAGAAATTAACCACAAGCAATTAACACATCAGAGAGACAAAGAACACCAATAATTTTTTTACGTGGAAACCCTTTTAGGGGAAAAACCATGATGGATGTTAGTCCACAAGATTATACTCTACTAAAAGTATAATGAGAAATAATAAGGTGAATGCACATGCATTCAGGCACATTGCCTAGAGCTCACTACTCAATTACGAGCTCACCGGATCAAGTGGATGTACCACAAAGATAGAGAATGAACTAGATACATCTGAGAACACCAAGAAACAATAGAGAAGCATCTGCAACAACTTAGATAACCAAAATCATACAATCTTCATTCAGAAACACTGGCAGAGACAACAAAAATACTGTCAGACCACAACTCACACAAAACTTCATGCAGACCTCTAAAACTTCTGGTAGATGATCTAGGCATACTAAACAATAAACCCTTTAATCCACATCAGCTAATCTTTAACATATAGAAAAAAATGCCTTCATGACCTGTATAGTTCCACTGGGAACCTAAAACACTTTTTCTTATAATTTTCTCAAAATCCTCGACATATACAATAAGTGATACACCAAATGCTAATAGTGTTGACATCAATGACAACCACATATTAGCAGCACATCCACAACATCCAAAAATCTCCCAACATATATATTGCATGATCTAGTGTTTTCATTGATGTCAACATTGTTATGATCATCCCAGCGTAGTTTGGAAGAATTTTTTGAAGATACATGTACAGTGCAAGTTGGTCTGAAAAGTATGGCTTATCAGGAAATTGGCTAAGTTTTTCCTCCAGTAGTTTTATGGTTTAGTGCATCAGTTTTTGGGGTCCTCACTTCACCACAAGTGGAGATATCACTCTACAATTGTTGATATAGTTTTGAGATCATCAAGTGTAGCTATTCAATATTTTTTGACATTCTATGAAGTTTCTTGAAAGATATGAATGACAATGCTCAACATTGTATATCACATTTATTTTTTGTATAGTGTATTAGTGTGGGAGATTCCACATTTCTTCACAGATAATTATTTTTTTCTATGATGATGAAGACAAGCTAATAGATGTCAAATGAATGGGAATTCAAAGAGTTTCCCAGGGAGTTAGTGCAAAACATGTAGTGTTATGAAGAATTTTTTGATGCCATTAAGATGGCATTATAGTTTAACAATGATAGCATATTACTACGAGCCTTAAGGAAGCATCAGAGGCACACTTGCACCATTATGGACTTGGAAATCAAAAAGAAATATTTTGCATTGGCTTATTTCTGTGTATTTAACCCGCCTCCTCCACAGAATGGTGTGTTACTCGACCTTCAACTTGAGGTTAACCTTCCAGTTCATGGTCAACTTGGGGCAAATCATCCGGCTCATGGTGTCAACCTGCCAGTTCATGGTCAATTTGGGGCAAACAAGCCAACTCGTGGTCAATTCCAAGCTCAAAATCAGGCTCGTATGGTCTAATCCAACATATGATAGATGCTATTGTATCAGTTCAAATAGGTAGTATAGCCAACCCTTATTTGTTCCTTCTCTTTATTTGTGGGTTGTGAACCTTTCTGGATAGTGTGTCCTATCTTGACAATGAGCCTTTATATAATATACTATATTTGGATATAATATATTATGAGCTAATCCTCATCATGGTTTTTCCCTTTTTGGGTTTTCCACGTAAAATATTGGTGTTCATGTCTTATGTGATCTTACAGATGTTTTCATGTTTTCCTTCATTATTGCAATTGGAAGTATGTTAATGATTGGATGGATTATGCTTAATTGGCTTAAAGGAATATTGATTCACACCCCCCTCTCAGTATTTCAAGTGTTTAACAATTGGCATCAAGGCTTGGATCCGTGGAAGGAGCTTGACCACTTTGGGAAGATCTTGGAGTTTGAACACATGGCTGATAAAAAGTACCCTATTCCTCCAGAAGACATTCTTTCCATTGAATACATAGAAGATGACTACATGATTGAAAAAGAAGAACTCAAAGTAGCTCTTGAAGATTTTAGCAAATTTGAAGATGAAAATAAAGATCTGAAGGAAAACCTAAAAGAGGAAAATGAGTGCATCAAGAAACTAAGAGAGAAAATCAGGAAATTCAAAGATGGGCATAAGGAAGTCAATGAACAATTGAGGAAAGAAAATGAAGACATCGTCAAATTAAGAGTACAAGTGGAAGAAAAGAAAATAATTGAGGAATGCCCTGAATACAATGAAAAGAACAAATTTAATGAGTGCACTAGACTTGAACATGAAGTGGAAAATCTGAGATCAGATCTAAAAAAGGAAAGAATTCATGAAGAAAAATTTAAGAAAAGTTCTAAAATGCTTGATGAGTTGATTGTAGGTCAGAAAGCATCTAAAGACAAAGGTGGCTTGGGTTTTGAAAAAGGAGAAAGCTCAAAAGTAGCTCAAACACCTAATGTAAAAAAGAAGATCAATGAACCAAAGAAGACTAAATACAAAAAGACCAATTCCAAGATCCAAAACCAAAGAAGCAATACTAGAAGACTTCCTATCAGATAACCTAATACTCAAAGGTACCCATATTTTAATGGTATTTGTTATTTTTGCAATAAATTTGGACATAGAGTAATGGAATGTAGAATTATATGAATCAGAATACTCCATCCTTTACTGGTTAGTGTTTTACATGCAAGATATTTGGACACAAAGAAAATGAATGTAGAAGTCAAATGATGAATAACATGATAGAATGATCCAATCCTTCAATGATTAATGCTATACATGCTATGGATTTGGACACAAGGATAATCAATGTAGATCCAGAATGAATGGAAGAAATAATTCTCAAATAAATATTATGTGCAATAATTGAAAAAGGAAAGGACATATTGTAAAATTTTATAGAAGCAAAAACAAAAGGAAGGAAAATCTGGTAGAGAAGAATGAACCAGTAAAAAGGATTGATCCAAATGAAGCATAAAGGGAAATGGAAAGGACTTGGAAAAAGAAAGATAAGGTTGAGGATAAGGGATAATCTATACCATTCTCTGGTACAAATGTTTCCTCCAGTAACTAAGCCTAGAACTATGGCTTAGGGGGATCTTTAATGAATATCTTATATCCCCCATTAGAAACAAGGTGTTGGAACTACAACATGGAGATATGTCACGGATAATGAAATTCTTGAGCTATGGAAGAAAAATGTAGAAGAAAATATGTTAATGCAGAGATTTGTGGAGCTTGATAAGATGAATGTGCACATAGTTTTAGGGTTATCAACTTTTTGGTTTGAAGCACTTATTACAGAGTTAGGTAAAATTGAGGAATTAAATGCAAATGTGCTAAGGAAGATTCATTTAACCAAAAGCATTCAAAGGGGAAGAGGAGAGAAAAAAATGAAATTGAAGGGTTCAATGCATCTCCCAGTGGCTAAACATCAAAATCCTAGTTCATCAAGCTAACTAAGAGGTATTTTGCAATTCCTACATATTCCTATCTTCCAAAACTTTTCTTTGAAAGTAATTTAAATGAAATGGAGACACTAAAACTTGTACACATCTCATAGAGACCATAACCTAAGCTTAAAAGACACTCTGCCAATTTTTTGCTAAATGATCCCTTAGGTGCATTCTCTCGCACTCCCTATGGTGTTTTACCTATTGAAGACATTAAAGCATACATTCATGGGAAAGTGGAAGAAGTTTCTCTTGGAAAATTATGTGTTCTGTGGACAGAAGAGTTAGAAGAAAATGATGAAACTTTAAAATCAGAATACAAATCCCTAAGTGAGAAGAGGTTAGATGTGTGGCAAAAGTTTATAAAGTTTGAATATAAAGAGAAGTATACCAAAATGGTGCTAAGCAGAATTCATGATCAACCCATATGGATTTATGGCCCTTACATGATAACCAAGGAAGAAATTAGAGAAATAACTAGTTTGTGGTCCTTTGAACCAGTTCCAGTCCAAAAAACTGTCAAATTCAAGGATGTAATAGAAAAGACAGGTACTACTCTTGATAAAAAATATCTCACATTGGACTCTATTAATAACTTGGCAATCTGATATGCAACAATGCTCATAGGTCACAAGATTTATCACCCAAATAGAGACAATATAGTCTCTACCATCGTTGTTCATGTGGCACAAAATATGATTGAAAATAATGTTGATTATGACCTCTATGAATTGCTTCGACAACAATTATTGGAAAACCTAAAGGAGATTAAGAAGAAGAAGAAGCATACATTCATGTACAGAACATTGGTAATTTGTCTACTTTTCTACTTCTTAAGGGAATTTCTAGTGGTTGGGAAAGTTAATTGGACAAATGTAGAACCTATTGCACATCAAATAGCAGACCATATGAGAAACATTGGAGGTATGAATGCTCAAGATGATTCCCTTGCAACATTATTTGCAATATTTCAAAGAAGAATGAATGAAAGGATGAGAATTCCTAGAAATATGATGGCAAGATACTTAAAAGACCTCAACTTTTTTGTTTCCACTAATTTTTACTTTATGGAAGCAATTGAACTCAAGACTATTTGGATCTTAGAACTGGATTATGAAGTGTAAGAGGTAGAAGCTATTGGCTATGTAGAAATACTTCTAAGTGTGCGATCAATTTTAAGTGTAAAATATTTTTAACAAACTAAACACACCAATAAAACATTAGATCAAAGGAAACTAATTTAAAAGAAAAACAAATTCTTAAACTCGTAGCTCCTTCGAAAGCGTCCTATTGTCCTCTATCTCCACTGTTTCGCTGAATCTAGCTTGCTCTCAAATTATACGCTAGGCTCAACAAAATGATCTCCTAGAGAATGAGATTTGAAATAAATGCATGCTTATGCTAAGATGCAATTAACAAAACTAAACATGATAGCTAAAGTATGATGATTGCTAAATATGATGATTGCTAAAATTGATTAATGCTAGATGACATTAAAATAACGTGTGCACGTGAATGTAAGTATATGCAAGTGTCACCAATGTTTGGATTCATAGAGGTATTTATAGATTTTTTGAAAGACTTTGATTGGCTAATGTGATCAACGGTTTAAATCAAGCTTGTCGAGATGAACGGTGAGAGATTTTTGAAAGTCGAGAGAGAAATGGAATGTCTCCTTCTACACAAATTTTCTCTTTCAGATCTAAGGGAAAGTTGCCATTTGAGAAGTGAGTAGGAGATAAGTCTCATAATTAAATAAATAAATATATTTAATTACATGTGATGGTGAATTTAGAAGTTTCCATAATCAAATATTTAATATCTAATTATGTGTGAGAAGATGATAGAAAAGCGTTTAATTAAATACTTAATTAAATATGAAGTGAAATTTTTTTCTAATTAAATATTTTTGAATATTTAATTATGTGAAGAAGGGAAAGTTGCCATTTGAGAAGTGAGTAGGAGATAAGTCTCATAATTAAATAAATAAATTTACTTAATTACATGTGATGGCGAATTTAGAAGTTTCCATAATTAAATATTTAATATCTAATTATGTGTGAGAAGATGATAGAAAAGCGTTTAATTAAATATATAAAATACTTAATTAAATATGAAGTGAAGAAAAGTTTCTAATTAAATATTTTAGAATATTTAATTATGTGAAGAATGAGGAAAGTTTCTAATTAAATATTTTAGAATATTTAATTATGTGAAGAGTGAGGAAAGTTTCTAATTAAATATTTTAGAATATTTAATTATTTGAAGAGTGAGGAAAGTTTCTAATTAAATGTTATGAAATAACTTGCACAATAGAAGATTATGATAAGAAATATGCTGCAAATACTTGATAATAACTGAGAATAACAAGCCACTTCGAGGGGGAAAACCTCCAAATATCTCTAATGAGAACACACTTCACACTTGATAATGAAATATGACTCACAACCTCCTATATATACCTATTTATGCCAAAGATATCACCTAGGCCGACTTAGACACACCTATATAAGACTTAGGCCGACCTAAACAACTAAATAACAATATACTAATGATAATATGACTTAATAGAGAGTTAAGATAGCCACAAGCTGACTATTCATAACCCAATGCACACTAATATTAAGGGTGTAGCATGCCCCCCTTCTTCAAAGAAGCATTGTCCTCAATGCTAATCAAGTTTGGATTCTTTTGAATGAACTCATCATCCTCCCATGTAGCATCTTCAATTAGAAAATATTTCCTTGTAATGAGGTAACTTGGAATTGTTGATGTCACCAGCTTCTTCATGTGTGTCTGGAAAATTAACTTCAACTCCAAGATGTGTCTTCCCTTTACATCAAGCTCTTGATGGCAATGAATGTGTTCTTCCTTTACCTGAACCTTTTGATGTGTCATAGAGGAAGAGGTGAGGAATAATATATGGTACCCTTGCATTGGTTGAATAGCTTGATTAGGAACTTCTTCTTCTTTCACTTCTTCATTGCCTTCTTCTGCTTCTTCTTCTTCTGGTTGGTCTTTTGCTTCTTCTTCTTCTGTTGTTGCTTCTTCTACTTTTGGATATGCCTCCTCCTCCTCCTCCTCCTCCTCCTCCTCCTCCTCCTCTTCTTCTTCTTCTTCTTCTTCATTTGTTTCTTCTTCTTCTTCTTCTTTTGATTCTTTTTCTTCTTCTTCTTCTTCTTCATTTGTTTCTTCTTCTGGTTCTTGGCTGCTTGAGACCTCCTTTCTTGGTTTATTCATAAAGGCGCTCAACATGTTTCGTAGGTCCGATATATCTCCTCTTAGGTCACACATATCCATCTTCATTGAGGAAATTTCTTCCTTGACCTTATTTATTTCCTCATTATGAGTAACATCCTCGATTGTTTCACCATCCTTATCAGGAGTCTTCCCCGGAGTGACAACATTATTTTTACCCCTTGTTGCAGGCCCCGTCATGATGGAAACCACTAATGTTGAAATAAATCACACAAATGAAACTTAAATTCTCTCAAATTTTTACTGTAATCTCCTTTATTATTTCTTCAAAAACCCAACAAAAATCAGACTCCAATTCAACAAGATGTGCGAGATATGTAGATTCCAAAAAAAATAGTGTAGAAACCCCAATTCTGCAATAATTCACTTAATTCTGCTCCAATTCTTCTAAAATATGGATTGTAGCTTCTTCAATATGTTCTTCAAAAACCCTTTAAAAATCAGAAAAAAATTCGCCAAAATCTGAAAGATATGCTCTTCCCAAAATCGCCTCTAAAATTGAGAAAAACCTTGCCTCTATGGTGCCAAGATCATGCTCTGATACCACTTGTTATGAAATAACTTGCACAATAGAAGATTATGATAAGAAATATGCTGCAAATACTTGATAATAACTAAGAATAACAAGCCACTTCGAGGGGGAAAACCTCCAAATATCTCTAATGAGAACACACTTCACACTTGATGATGAAATATGACTCACAACCTCCTATATATACCTATTTATGCCAAGGATATCACCTAGGCCGACTTAGACACACCTATATAAGACTTAGACCGACCTAAACAACTAAATAACAATATACTAATGATAATATGACTTAATAGAGAGTTAAGATAGCCACAAGCTGACTATTCATAACCCGATGTACACTAATATTAAGGGTGTAGCATTAAATATTTTAGAATATTTAATTAACTGAAAAGTGAGGAAAGTTTCTAATTAAATATTTTAGAATATTTAATTAACTAAAGAGTGAGGAAAGTTTCTAATTAAATATTTTAGAATATTTAATTATGTGAGAGAGATGAAAATGGAAGGTAATTAAATATTTAAAATATTTAATTATGTGTGGAGATGAGAAAAATGTATTAAATTAAATATTTATAATATTTAATTCAACTATGAGATGAAGAGGGTGTTTGGAGGAATATTCCATTATTTGAATTCAAATATTCAAATTTAGAATAACATGATAATTAATATAAATAAATTATAAAATTTATTTAATTTAATTAAGAGGAATATGAAAGATGGTAATAATTAAATAAAGTTATTTATTTAATTAAGGTAGAAGAATTATAAAAGTGAACAATATAAATAAATAATTAAATTTATTTATATATAGATGACTTTAGAAGATTAATTAAATAATTTATATTTAATTAATTACCAAGCTTGATTAACCATGACCATTTTTAGACGTATACATTTTGCCCCTCTTTGAAGTGATGTGTGAAACACATTGCTTCAAAGAAAATTTTCTTCTCTTGAAATTTGCCCCTGATCGGAAAAATGTGACTGATATGCCCCTGATTTGAACTTGATATGTTTTTTATGATGATATTGATGATGCCCCCTCGGGAGGTAAATCATTGATGATGAGAAAAAAATGTTGAGTTGATGATGAAATTCGAATGATGAGAGGGATGCAATGATTTAGCTCCCGATAATTAATGTATAAAGATGCCCCTGTTCAAATGATGCCCTTGTTGATGGAAATGATGAAAGGATGATGATTATTTGATAACTTTGCTTCCCAAAAATAGAAAAAAAAAGAGTAGGTAGCTGATAACTTTGTTTCTCTTGAATGAAAAACAAAGAGTAGAATGATTGATGGATTTCCTAATAACTTTGCTTTTAGAAAACAAAGAGTAGATGCTTGATATGACTTCTGATAAAAAAAAATCTGTGATAGAAACCAAATAGTAGATAATGTGATTCAAACATATTTGTATTCAAGACTGAAGTACAAATAAGAAAATGATTTGATCATTGATAAATTTGCTTTCCTGAAAAAGAAAACAAATAGTAAAATGATGATAGAGTAGCTTGATTTGATATTCAGATAGATCGATTTAGCATTGAGTTCATGATATGAGTCACTTAGATAGAGCACTTGATATGGTTCACTTGATATGGGTCACTGATATGGGTTACTGATATGGGTCACTGATATGAGTCGCTGATATGGGTTGCTGATATGAGTCACTAATATGGGTCGCTGATATGAGTCACTTGATATGGGTCACTTGATAGATAGATATGGGTTATGATTGCATGATGTGAAGCACTGATAGATAGAGAGATTGTGATTGACCTTTTCATAGTCAAGGTGTGTCGGGACCACACAGAGATCTTGGGGTAGGAGGTATAGGAGGCATTGGACTTCCACAGAGGCCAACTCCATCAGGGGGCTTTAGTAGTTAGAGTTATGAGACTCGTGATATTTTTGATGTATCGTTATTGATTCATTTGCACATCTCAATGTATATTATTTTTGGAGCATGTACGTTATTTTGGTCATATCTCATGTGTCTCTCTTTGGAATTTTTAGCTTCATTGGACATTGGACATTTGTATTATTTTTTATGAGTGATGATATGCAGCGGTGATGATTTTTGATGATGTGATGTGCATGTATGAGATGATGATGTGATATGCATTTATTTCTATATGTTACGGATTTTGATATGCATTTGAATGATTTGATGACTAACATGATATGCAAGATGATTTGATATGATGTGTTTATGATGATGATGAAAAATAATTGATGATGTGTACTAATGATGTCATGCAGGTGGATGACCTATGATGTGATTATGAAAATATGTCATGGGATATTTGATATGTTTTATGAAAAATGTTGTTTGGAAAATGATATGAAAATGTATGTATGGAATGTTTGTTTTTTGGATTTTCAAATGCAAGTAAATAATGATAAAATGATGGAAAATGAATGTTGTGTTTATGATATGCATCATGAATTTGCAATATGAATTGATATGAAAAATGATAGGATGATTAAAGGTATGATATGAATGTAATGTGACAAATGATAAATGATATGAATAACGATATGAAGTGAAATGATTAATAATAATGAGATGTATGATCAGATGATAAATTATATGTGATGAAATGATAAAATGAAATGAACAATAATGAAATGATAAGTGATAAGTGAAATTAAATGAAATGAACAATAATGAAATGATAAGTGATAAGTGAAATGAAATAAAGTGATAAATGGGATGCAAATGTGCAAAATGAAAATGAAATGAATATGAAAATGATAAGTGATATGTTAATGATATGAAGATAATAGATAATATGAAAATGAAAGTGATATGAAATACCTAAGAGATGAATTATATGAAATGATAAAGGATCTAAATGATATGCAAATGAATGATAAATGATAAATGATAGGAACTAGATGAAATGATAATGAAAATGAAAGGTGATGATGAAACAAATGTCTGAATGTCCTCCACAAATAGTCCAAAGAGACATGACAGTCGTTGATGTTTTTGTTAGCCTTTCAAAACTCTGATGCAAATCTAGTATGCAGATATGTACAATGAGCGAGATGAAATGCAACTAAATGAAACCAACCATTTGTTGAGCCTTTTGTTAGCTTTCTTGAATCATCATAGAACATTTTAAAATGTTGGAAGTATGTACAAGTATCAGAGGGGAAATTAGCACCAATGATGACCTGAGTACAACTTTCATAATTTTTGATATAGCAAGCAAACACAAGCATTGAGGTATAATTGAACCAAGATGACCTAAGCATTTCTTGCATAAATAAACAAAGACTAACCACTTTCTGATGCAAATGTGGAACTGTCATCAATGATAAACTTTGGAAATCATGTCTCGTGACATATTTGCAACAGATGGATAGTTAACCTTGAGACAACAGACAAAGAAAAATTATCCTCTTTCCTCGCCACTCTAGTTCAGTACATCATCGAGTGTGCTCCAGAGAGATGATACCAAAAATTAAACAACCATTGTTCAAAATTTAGTACTACTATGCCAAACATTATTTTGATTTTAGATCATCCAGATATGAGTCATGATATGGTACTTAGCTCAAAACTGTTGTGCTATGGATCAATGATTGGATAGCTGTTCATAGGATTTGATTGTTTGTTTGCATGATTGGATTTGATATCATTGTCTAGCTGTTTCGGTAAAACCTAAAAGTTGATTGCCCCCAGTATGTCAACGTTTGCCCCCAGTATTGACACAACTTGCCGAAATGGATATGTACAATGATCAAGCCATGGTAAGACGTTTTCGATGACAGTATTGTGTTGGTATGGCCCTAAGATGATGGAAAGATGCATGAAATGAAGGTTGTGAAGCCAAGTACAGAACATGAACTAATAGATGGAGAGCTACAAATAGCGTCTATTTGCCAGATTTTCACTATTTGTTTTTATTGCATTTTTCTTGTCAATAGACTGCCTGTTGCCAGGTTTTCACCTTATGATGATTTTTTTGATTTTTTTTTGTTTTTGTTTTTTTTTTGTTGTTGCTACCGAGATGCCTGCCTGCCAAGTTTTCACTAGGGTAACCATTTTTTCAGGACATTTTTTGCTATTTTTGTGATTTCTTTAGGACTTTTCTGATGTTTTTGTATTTTTTGCAAGACTTTTTCTGATGTTTTTGTATATTTTTTTCAAGACTTTTTCTGATGTTTTTGTATTTTTATAGGACTTTTTCTAATGTTTTTGTATTTTTTTTCAAGACTTTTTCTGATGTTTTTGATGACTACTTTAGACATAATACTTCTTTAGGTGCATGTTGTTAATGGGTTCGTCAAACAGGTCCCCTTTTGGCATTGACAACTTGTATGCTCCTGAACCGTATACTATTATGACCACATACGGACCCAGCCAATTCGGTTCAAACTTTCCTTTCTTCTCTTTGTCTTGCTGATTGCGTGGGTTCTCTTTCATAACACGATCACCAACCTGAAAGGTACACAACTTGAATCTGTGATTATAGCTGCGAGACATCATTTGTTGATATGCTTTCAAATGATCAACTGCTCGTTGTCTCTTTTCATCAAGGAGTTCTAACTCTTGCAGTCGAGAAACTCTGCATTCATCATTTGTTATGAGACCTTTCAGTGATACTCTAAGTGAGGGAATCTCAACTTCTAGAGGAAGTATAGCCTCTGCTCCATAGACAAGAGCAAACGGTGTGGCTCCTGTCGGCGTTCTGATGCTAGTTCTATAGGCCCATAGTGCGGGATTGAGTTGAATGTGCCAATCTTTCCTTGCATCATTCATAGTCTTCTTCAAAATTTTCAATATTGTTTTATTTGAGGCCTCTGCTTGGCCATTCCCTTGTGGATAGTAAGGTGTTGAATATCTGTGTTGAATATGAAATCGCTCACAAAGTTCATCAACATTCTGATTCTTGAATGGTCATCCATTATCTGTGATGATGGAGGTGGGAATGCCATATCAACAAATGAGATAGTTGAGTATAAAAGATGAGATCTATTTTCCGGTGACTTTAGTGAGAGGTACTACCTCAATCCACTTGGTAAAATACTCTATCGTTGTGATGATGAACTTGTGTTCGTTCGATGATGAAGGATGAATCTTGCCAACTAGATCCAACCCCCATTGAGAAAATGGCCAGGTTGGTGTGAACGGTTGTAGTTCTTGTGTAGGAGCATGAATGAGATTCCCATGAATTTGACATTTTGAGCACTTCTTCACAAAAGTGAATGATTCCCTTTCCATAGCCAGCCATTAGTAACCCATTCTAATTAATTTCTTGGATAAGGTCAGTCCACTCGAATGAGTACCACAAATGCCACCATGAACTTCTTGTAAAGCTTTGTTAGATTCGTCATGTTCAAGACATCGAAGTAAAGTACCATCAAGACCACAGCGATAAAGGGTGTTAGTGATAAGAGTGTAGCGAGAGGATTGGCGGATAAAATTTCACTTTTGGTTACGGGATAAATCAGGTGGTAAGATTTCATCTTTTAGGTAGGCATAAATCATGCCATACCAAGGTGAATCGGATCCCACCAAGTGGAAAATGATTTGGCTTTTAGGGGTGTCATAAGCAGGTGTAAATGATTGTGTTAGCTCTCAAAAATACAGGAAAAATGCCTCAAGAGGTTGCCAATATTTTGGTACGTTTCAGGGTAATAGACAAGGTCAAAAGATTTAGACCTTCTACTCTTCAGGTGCTGCTAGACCTAGGTGGGTGTACCTATATGAATGAAGCAGACTTAATGTGCTTATCTCTCTTGAAATGTTTTTCCCACAATGGCAGATGGGAGTGGACAAATAAAACTAAATTTGGTATAAATTGTATAACAATATTCAAAGCTAAATCCTAATATGTTCAGTTAACAGATGTAAGAAATGAATGAAACTAAATGATAAAAAGTGGAGAGACTAGTGCCTTATTGGGTATGCGGAGTCAAATGAAATCTAAATGGGTAACTTATTTCTGGAAAACACTCAAATTTTTTGGCATATGTTTTTGTTTATAACTTGTATAAACATGCAAGACTGTGACTACCAAGTTCTTCTTAATGATCCAGATGAATTTCCTTGATTACTGTGATCAATTAAAATAATTTAATCTTTCCTTGAAAGAACCGATCAATCAACCACACAGATACAACAAATGTGCACTGATAAACTAAATATAAACTTGTTACATCAATTTAAATAACCAAAAAGCATCAATCTTGGAGACAACTTTAGTAATACTTTCAATAAGAACAACAGACAATTGACACCAGAAATACACTGCCACATCAACTGATTTTCATTAATATCTCCATATTTTTAAAACATGCAACATAGTCTCATAGTATGACATTTTTTGTCTACTGTATCTTCCCTAATCTATCTTCTATCCTATCTACTCTCCCTCTTCTTACAGTCTAAAATGAATATTTATACATCAGTATTTGAAAAGACACATCGTTTCACATTCAAACTTCGGCACTCAATTGTATTTGGGCTTTTGTTAACATTCGCTGAACACTCGCCAAGACATCCTATAGTCATACCGAGATCCAATGTCTCATCGACAGATATCCTTTCATCCTTTGTGTTTCGCTGTGACCTTTGTTGTCAAGGAGACATCCCACAGATCATATTATGTCCTACCGAAACATTTCCTTAAGTTCACTTTTGATCGCCGTGACAATTCTAAGTCGGGAAGAGGTCTCATAGATTATATTATGTGTTACCGAAATACCCCGTGATATTTTCTGGTCGCTGAGACATAATATTTCTCTCACCGATGAAACAACATATCGGCGTGACATAAGAGTCGGCAGGATTGTATAACCTTACCCCGAAAACCGTTGATAGAACTCTCCTGCGCATTGTCGGCGAGACCGGAGGCATTCACTAAGACTTCATTCTGAGACCTCTTAGTCTGGTCGATACATTGATCTATGTACTAGTCGGTGAGACATAATGTGTTCGGCAAGACCACATACCAAAGAAATATGGTTTGGCCGAAGTGTGTCATTGAGCGTCGGTCGGTAAGAAATGATGAGTTCGCTATGACATCATTCTGACAATGACTCTCTTGTCGATGGGATCCCTCTATCGTCGAAACACTGTGTGTGTCCTGCCGATAGGTTCTTGTAGATGAATTCCAATCGGTGTGACATTAAAGAAGTCTTGTCGATAGTCTACAACAGATGTATATTTGCAAAAGAAAGCACTATGGATAGGGGAGACCCTCCTCAACTCATGTCGCTAGGAATTATATAGTGAAATATTCAGGATTAGATGGATTCTATGGGAACACATGGCCAAATATGGGCAAAATGTTATGAGGAGAGGACTGTGTGCATATGGTAAAGATTCATTTGGAAAATGCATGGGTATGAACAACTTGTAAATATTTTCATATTTTTACAGTTCTAACAGTGGCTCTGTCTAGGGATGAATGATTGTGAGATCATTGCAAGGATCTAGATTTTTGGGTGAGCAGACCAGACTCAAGGTGATGGACCAATGAGCAAAATGGAAATGGAAATGGAAATGAATGTGAAATGGAGATGAACAAAACCCTAAACTACTGTGCATGGAAAATAATTTTTAAGAGGATTATCAAGAGTTGTCCATGCACTGGCAACCCTTTATCCTCTGTGTTGCTCAAGAGAAAAAATGCTTCAAGAATTTCCCATGTATAGGAAACTCCTGATCTTCACCAGTCATGTTTTGTAGATAATATGAATCTTCGCCTTTCTTACCAACGACCACAAAAGGTCCCAGCCACAAGGCTTCAAATTTCCCGTGCTTGCCCTTCTCCTGACACCTTGCGTTCCACATTAGTACCAGATCATTCTCCTCGAATTTTCTATCTTTTTCCTTTTTATCAAACAAATACTTCATTTGTGCCTGCAACTTTATGTTCTAATTTTGAGCTCCTCTTCTTATCTCATCAAGTTCAGCCAATTGTTCCATTCTATCCTCCATAGGCTCTGGAATATCTATATCCTCCTAAAGAATAAACTTGTAGACTGGTAACAAATTTTGTAAAGGCATCCTGGCTTGTGTTCCATACACCAATTCAAATGGGGATTTTCCAACTGCCTTCTTTACAGTGATTCTGTCAACCCACACAGCCATTCTCAATTTTGAATCCCAAGCCTTCTTGTTTTGACCTAACATTCTCCTTATGATTTTAAGAAGACTTTTATTGCTTGACTCTACCTGACCATTAGCTTGTGGATGGTAAGGAGCTGCATAAGAAATGGTAATGCCATATGTGCTACAATTTTTTTTGAATTCATCATATCTGAAACACATCCCATTATCAGTAATTAGTCTTAGTGGTGTACCAAATCTGGTAATGATGTTATCCATTAGGAAATTTGTCACAACTTTACTTGTAGCCTACTTGGTTGGGACTGCTTCTACCCATTTGGTAAAATAATCGGTAGCCACCAGTATCCACTTATGTCCTCCACTCGATTTCTCTTGTATCTCCCCAATGAAATCAATTCCCCACTGATGAAAAGGGGCATCAGCCTGCAAGGGTCAAAGTGGTAAAGCTCCCTGATACTTCATTTTCCCCGAGAATTTTTGGCAAGCTTCACATTTTCTTACATACGAAAAGGAGTCATTAAAAACCTTTGGCCAGTAATAACCTGCCCTGAGAATTTTATGTGCAGTTGTCTTTGCAAAGTAATTCCCTCCAAAAACTCTTTCAAGCATTTCTCTTAAGACATGCTTCGTTTGTGACTCATCCAGACATAACAACAGTATCCCATCCCTATTCTTCCAGAATAAATCACCTTCCATGAATACATACTTAGATGCTTGCAGCTTCAAAGTTCTTTTCTGACTGTCACTCAATCCTTTTGGGCACTTCATGTATCTAAGGTAATGCATGATGTCTGCATACCAAGGAGTATGCTCAATACTTGAAATTGCTCTTTCTTCCTCTTCTATATTACAAATCTGGTTTGCTTCGATATTTGCCTCTGCCATTAGCCTAGCCAAACCTTGACCTCTTACTAGTTTAGTGATTTGTATCTCCATATCAAATTCTTGGATTTTATTAATCCATCTGCATCTTTTTCCTGTTACTTCTGACTGTGTTAAAATGTCTTTAATAGTTGTATGAGGGATATAGGCAATCACCTTAGCTCCAACAAGATATGGCCTGAAATCCCTGGTAGCTTTTACCAATGCAAAAGCTTGTTTTTCCATTATATCATATTTCAATTCTAACCCTTGCAATGACTTATTGCAAAAAGACACAGGCTGTTCATGGCCTTCCTCATTTTTCTATAACATGACAGCAGCTATGGTGTGTAATGAGGAAAATGAAAATATTTGGAAAGGTTTTGAAAAATCTGGGGATTTAAGGATAGGAGCCTCCTTAATGGCCCTTTTGATGGATATAAAAGCTTCCAAGGCCTCTGTAGTCCATTCTACCTTTTGTCCCTTCCTCAACATCTTTGATATGGGCTTAATGATCTCAACAAAATTAGAAACGAACCTCCTAACAAAATTGATCTGTCCAAAGAATGACTAGATAGCCTTAATAGTTTTAGGGATAAGAATTTTATCTATGGCCTCAACCCTTTCAGAATCTATCCTAATCTCCTCCTTTGAGATAATATGTCCCAAGAGCTTACCTTCTATGACTACAAAATGACATTTCTTAGGATTCAGGCTAATCCCATATTCTAAAGCTCTAATAAATACCTTTTCCAGATGTTCTACATGATCTTCAACCTTCTTTGAGTAAGCAGTAAGGTCATCCAGATACACCACCATGATAGCATTAATTAAGTCTGCAAATGTTACGTCCATAGCTCTTTGGAAGGTTGCTCCTGCGTTCGTGAGACCAAATGACATTCTTAGATAAACATATGTCCCCCATGGGGTTGTAAAAATTGTTTTATACTGCTCAGATTCTTTAACTTTAACTTGGTTATAACCTGAAAACCCATCCATCATAGATAACAGCTCACACCCTGTCACCTTATGTAATATAGCCTCCATATTGGGTAGAGGATAATTATCTTTGAGAGATGCCATATTTAGATTTCTGGAATCCACACATAATCTGATATCTCCGTTTTTCTTCCTCACAGGGACCAGGTTTGAGACCCACGTTGAATGCCTGATTGGTTTGATAATGCCACCATCCCTGAGCTTTGTCAATTCTTCCTACATTTTGGGCTCCAATGTTGGATTTATGGGTCTTTGCTTTTGTCTAAATGGCGCATCTGGCTTCAATGGTATTTCATGCTGAAACAAGTCTTCCCTATACGCTTTTAGATCTTCATAAGACAATGCAAACACATGTTTATATTTTCTCAGTAATGCTATCATCATTTTTCTAATTGTAGGGATTATTTTCTTCCCTATGTACACCTTTCTTGGTGCCACCTCAGTCCCCAAATTGATCTCTTCAATGTCCTCCTCCTTCACTGGTGTCTACTTCATGAGAGACCAATCACTCCCATCATATACTCTCTCCAATGCCACAAGTCCTCTAGGAAGCTTATTAGTTTTAAGTTGTAAGATCTCCTTCCCCAATAATGTCTGCTTCCCATCCACTTCTTCAACAAAGGCATTGAAATCAATTTCTTGGGCTTCATATTGATCTATACAGTGAAGAAATTTCAAAAGGTCAGTATCATCATTAAAAACCTGCCAGCTATATATGTTATCAGGCACAATAGGCCTTGTTTTGAATTCAATTTGTGATACTCCAGCCAGTGTAATATTATCTCTCTTCAACGCCACATTTGCTAAAAAATCTGCCATTATGTTCTTTGACCTATCAATCCACTCAATTGAGAAGGCATCAAACAACTCAATTGTGTCCCATACAACATTCCTGCATTGTTTCAGTCTTTTATGTTTGGCTGCATATTTTGACTTAATTTGTGAAACAACCAACTCAGAATCCCCCAGAACAGCCAGCAACTTGATTTTATGTTTCACAACTATATTCAAACCTGTTAATAAAGCTTCATATTCCGCCACATTGTATGTACATTCAAATGTTAACAAGAATGAATATTTAAATGTAATACCTTCAGGTGAAACAAATACTATTCCTGCCCCATTACCTTCTTGGCTACAGGCTCCATCAAAGTACATTTTCCACACACCATTGCAATTTTGTGCAACATGCTTTTCAATTGGATCACTATTGGTTAATTCTGGCTGGGCTAGCTCTATCTTAAAATTCCCAAGATCCACATCACATAAACAATTGATTTGATCTTGAGGTACACAGTCAACAACTTGGTTCATCCTTGGCTCCCTATATAACTTGACTTCCTGACCATTCACTGGAATAGTTGCATAAGACAAATCAAACTGGACATTTCCCCCAACTGCTGTCATCCACTATCTTGATAGAAGCATCCCAAACTGAGGAGGGGTATCAATTACTGTTATATCTATATTATAAGCCATTTGTGGATACGTAGCCAGTTTGACCTCAACATCTTTCATTATACCTACCACAGGAACAAGTCTATTATCCATTGCATAGCACTTCCCTCCATTAGTATCCACCCACATGCCAAGTTGTTTCATAACTCCTACTGGCATAATATTTATGGCAGCGCCAGAGTCTATCATGCAATTCCTCAACAATTTGTTATTTATGAGTAATGTAGTGAAAAAAGGATCAACATGTGGGGGATTTAGCAATGCATTATTGAGGCACACTTCTGGGATATTCACTTTCTCCTGCTTATTAATAGTCTCAGTAGCCATCTTATTCTCAGAATTTGTTATCAATTGAACAATACTGTCTCTATATTCCTTAATTTTCATCATCTCAAGTAGTGGAACAAACATTTTTACCTAGGACAAAGCTTGAGTGAAGTCAAAAGAGGAGCCTTCTGCCTTAATCATTTTCTTCGGCTCCAATGTTTCTCCTTTGCTTTCTTCCTTTTGTACAAGCTTCTATTCGTTTTTATTATGTTGTTTATTTTCTATTTTTTCACAATTCCTTTTGTTGCCTTTTGATCCTTCATAAAGATTCCCTTGGTGACACCTTCCTTCTCATTCACTGTCCTATTTCTCAACCAATACTTACTCTTTGCTTCTTCAACTGCAGCAATGGTTAATTTCTCTATCTCCTCTTCGGTGAGTTTCCTCATACTGCACTGAGTAGGTACCTCAACAACATGTGGTTCTGTATAATCTTCTTTAGAGTCAGAAAGAACTTGTTGTTCAGCCATGTGGACATTGTACCTCTGATTTGAAACATCGTACTCATAACCTTCATCCTCTGAAGATGAGTACCTCTCCTCAACACGGTGAAAAGTACTTGAAGTCAAATACACTGTGTGATATTCTCCACCGTTTCCCATCAACATTCCTCCTTCTTGCATTCTTTGGGCTACAACACAGTAATCTGGGGAATGTGGCTTATCACAAACTTCACAGAAATAGTTGTTATTTACCATATAGGTTCCCTTCTTCCTTAATGGATCAGGAGTTTCTTTGTTTCTAGGCCTATCTGTTACAGGTTTTCCATCCTTCCAATTTGTATTATAGGGCATGCCATGCAGCCTAGGCCTCTCGTTTCTGTATGTGTTCTCCTATTTGTATTGATAATTATTGGATTGTTGAGGAACCCTAGGATTGTCTCTTTTGTCAATTATCCCATAGCCCTCCTATTGTTTTCAATTGTCAATGCTATCTTTTGTGCTTCAACCAAATCTCTTGGGAATCTATTTTTCAATTCATATCCTATTTTTGGATCAAATGCATTCAAATAAACACTCAATGCTACAGATTCTGGAAACTTTGATCTAGGACGTATTTTATTTTGTAGTTTATTGAATCTTCGGTTAAAATCATAAATTGAGTCATTCTGATTTTTTTGAATTCGCATCAATTCACAAAGAGCAGCATCTGGTGCACTTAGATTCCCATATTGCTTGAGGAATCAGTCCTGAAATATTTGGAGAGAATCAATAGAGGCTATTGTTAGGCTGTTGAACCAATCTCTGGCTTCTTTAGTAAACGACATCATAAATAACCTCATATGCAAATCCTCATAAGGCACATCCAAATCTTGGATGAAAGCATTAAAACTCCTTAAGTGATCTTCAACAGTAATTGCACTACTCCCTGTAAACTTTGGAACAAGACTTCTCCAACTGCCATCCATTGGGTAAGGATATAATTGAAACCCTGCCAAGTTGAATTGTCTGATCATTGTTGTATACTGATGAGGGGGAGGGTTAGGTGGGCACTGATACTGGTACATCGGATTATTGTATTGTGTATGATGATGTGGCACATAATGCTAACCATGAGGTGGCTGTATATTTGTATATTGTGTGGGAATATGAGGTGGATGATTTGGATGTCTGTATTGATTCTCTATTTGATGGTGAGGAACGTTTGATGGATCAGAAGGCCCTGCACTATGATTACCCCACTTATGAGGTGGTACATACTTTGGGCAACCAACTGTCTGAGCAGTATTTTGAGCTTTCTACAATTTGAAGTCTCTCATTGCTTGTATCATCTGGGCTTTCTCCTGTTCTTCTATCTCCTTTCTCTGAGATTCAAACCGTGCTTTTACTTCTTCATAAGTTAACGATTCATAATTTTCTTGAGGAGTTTCATGATCATTGAACTCATTTTGGTTACCCTCCATTCTTTGTTCGCATTCTTGTTGATATTTGAGTCCTTCTGCTTCGAGTCTAGCATCAAACTCTGGTTGTTTATGAGGATTATAAAAAGGATTTCTTTGTTCCTCTGGGGTACAAGGTTCTGCACTTGAATTATCTCTCCATGTATCATAACGATCATATGTCTCACAATGTGGTTTTAATGCTTTGTCTTTGTTCGTCATGCACATGTCCTCATTTATCCTTTTACCCTTATCAACCTTATCATCCTTGTGTGTCCACTTACTGTTGCTAGCAGGACCTCCAGTATGACCTCCCCTGTATTGAGATCTTCTTCCATTCATGTTTGAATAGATGCAATGTTTCTGTCAGAGTCACCACTCACTGTTTTCAAAAGTGAGAAAGTATTTGATATTTCTTATTCCTAGCGGAGTCTGTACAAGGTTTTTGACTCTATGATTAAGGCCCTGATTCTGAGTTTAGTCCCCAACAAAGTTGCCAATTTGTTAGCTCTAAAAAACGCAGGCAAAATGCCTTAAGAGGTTGCCAATCTTTTGGTACGTTTCAGGGTAACAGACAAGGTCAAAAGATTTAGACCTACTCTTCAGGTGCTGCTAGACCTAGGTGGGTGTACCTATATGAATGAAGCAGACTTAATGTGCTTATCTCTCTTGAAATGTTTTTCCCACAATGGCAAATGGGAGTGGACAAATAAAACTAAATTTGGTATAAATTGTATAGCAATATTCAAAGCTAAATCCTAATATGTTCAGTTAACAGATGTAAGAAATGAATGAACTAAATGATAAAAAGTGGAGAGACTAGTGCCTTATTGGGTATGCAGAGTCAAATGAAATCTAAATGGGTAACTTATTTCTAGAAAACACTCAAATTGTTTGGCATATGTTTTTGTTTATAACTTGTATAAACATGCAAGACTGTGACTACCAAGTTCTTCTTAATGATCCAGATGAATTTCCCTGATTACTGTGATCAATTAAAAGAATTTAATCTTTCCTTGAAAGAACCGATCAATCAACCACACAGATACAACAAATGTGCATTGATAAATTGAATATAGACTTGTTACATCAATTTAAATAACCATAAAGCATCAATCTTGGAGAAAACTTTAGTAATACTTTCAATAAGCACAACAGACAATTGACACCAGAAATACGCTGCCACATCAACTGATTTTCATTAATATCTCCATATTTTTAAAACATGCAACATAGTCTCATAGTATGACATTTTTTGTCTATTGTATCTTCCCTAATCTATCTTCTATCCTATCTACTCTCCCTCTTCTTACAATCGAAAATGAATATTTATACATCAGTATTTGAAAAGACACATCGTTTCACATTCAAACATTGGCACTCAATTGTATTTGGGCTTTTGTTAACATTCGTTGAACGCTCGCCAAGACATCCTGTAGTCATACCAAGATCCAATGTCTCACCGACAGATATCCTTTCATCCTTTGTGTTTCACTGTGACCTCTGTTGTTGGGGAGACGTCCCACAGATCATATTATGTCCTACCGAAACATTTCCTTAAGTTCACTTTTGATCGCCGTGACAATTCTAAGTCGGGAAGAGGTCTCATAGATTATATTATGTGTTACCGAAATACCCCATGATATTTTCTGGTCGCTAAGAAATAATCTCTCTCACCGATGAAACAACATATCGGCGTGATATAAGAGTCGACAGGACTGTATAACCTTACTCCGAAAACCGTTGATAGAACTCTCCTGTGCATTGTCAGCGAGACCGGAGGCATTCTCTAAGACTTCATTCTGAGACCTCTTAGTCTGGCCGATACATCGATCTGTGTGCTAGTCGGTGAGACATAATGCATTCGGCAAGACCACATATCGAAGACATATGGTTTGGCCGAAGTGTGTCATTGAGCGCTGGTCGATAAGACATGATGAGTTCGCTATGACATCATTCCGACAATGACTCTCCTGACGATGGGATCCCTCTATTGCCGAAACACTATGTGTGTCCTTCCGATAGGTTCCTGTAGATGAATTCCAATCGGTGTGACATTAAAGAAGTCTTGCCGATAGTCTACAATAGATGTATAAAAAGAAAGCACTATGGATAGGGGAGACCCTCCTCAACTCATGCCGATAGGAATTATATAGTGAAATATTCAGGATGAGATGGATTCTATGGGAACACATGGCCAAATATGGGCAAAATGTTATGAGGAGAGGACTGTGTGCATATGGTAAAGATTCATTTGGAAAATACATGGGTATCAACAACTTGTAAATATTTTCATATTTTTATAGTTCTAACAGATTGTTCGACTAGAAATTCATAGCGAGTCTGAGTTTCTGGGAGTTGTAGCAATGATGCAATCGTGGCCATGGCGTCAACTGCTTTATTATCAAGTCTTGGAATCTGTATAAATGTTATGTCCATGAAGTACCTTTTGAAGTCATCAATCATTTTCTTGTATGGCAACAGTTTGTCATCTTTGGTCTGATAATCATCATTGATTTGATTAATGACTAAATGTGAGTCACCATAAACCTGTAGTTTAGTGATCCTCCATTCCAATGCGATCTTCAGTCTAGTGATTAAGGCTTCATATTCGGCTATGTTGTTAGTGCATGGAAACATTAGCCTATATGACCGAGGAATGGTATTTCCTTGAGGGGTGACAAAGAGTATGCCTATCCCTGATCCATGTTGAGTGAAAGAACCATCAAAATATAAAGACCATGTTGTTTTGATTCGGCAGTGAAGACATCAGCATCTGGAAATTCAATGTGCATGGGATTTTTTGCTTGTAGTGGTGCTTTAGCTAGTTGATCATCGATAAATTGTCCTTTGATTGCCTTGTGATCAACATAATGGATATCAAACTCACTTAAGATCATAACCCATTTTGCTAGTCTTTCTGTCAATGTAGCCTTGCTTAACAGATACTTGAGTGGATCAATCTTTGCAAGAAGATTGATTGTATGATTTAACATGTAGTGTCGTAACTTTTGTGAAGCGAAGACCACTACTAGGCAAGCCTTCTCAATGAAAGTGTAGTTGAGTTCATGCCCTGTTAATGTTTGGCTAATATAATAGATTGCACGTTCCTTTCCTGTAGAGTTTTCTTGTGCTAATAATGCCCCTAAAGATGTCTCTGTTGCTGCAATATATAAGATTAGAGGTTTGTCTGGATTTGGCGGTACTAGAATTGGTGGGTTCATCAGGTACTGCTTGATTTGTTGAAAGGACATCTCACATTTTTCACCCCATCTAAAAGGAACATTCTTATGCAGTAGATGTGTGAAAGGTAAACTCTTATCGGCTAGTTGTGCAATGAATCTGCGGATAGACTGAAGTCATCCCTGTAATGATCTCAACTGACTAATATTCCTTGGTGGAGGCATTTCCATAATCACTTGTACTTTGGTAGGATCTACTTCAATTCCTTTTCCTGATACTATGTATCCTAAGAGTTTTCCAGATGTGACCCCAAAAACACATTTCTTGGGATTGAGGCAAACTTTGAATTTCTCCAATCTTGCAAATATTTTGGACAATATTTCCAGATGTCCTTCTCTGGTGTATGACTTTGCCAATATGTCATCTACATAATCTTCCATGAATGTGTGCATCATGTCATGAAAGATTGTAGTCATGGCTCTTTGGTAAGTAGCCCCAACATTCTTTAGACTGAAAGGCATGACGTTCCAATAGTAAGTTCCCCATGGACATGTGAAAGTTGTTTTCTCCTGGTCTTCGGGTGAAATCTTGATTTGGTTGTAACCAGAAAAACCATCCATTAATGAATACATGGCATGGCCAGCTGTCAGATCAACTATAGTGTCAATGTTTGGAAGTGGGAAGTCATCCTTAGGACATGCTTTATTAAGATCTCTGAAATATGTGCACACTCTGACACTTTTATCTGGCTTGGATACAGGAAAAATGTTGGAGATCCATTCTGCGTAGTCGATTGATCTTATGAAGCCCACATCAAGGAGTTTTCAAAGTTCTTCCTTAACCAATAATGCAACATGGGGGTGCATCTTTTTGAGTTTTTGTTTCACAGGCTTAACCCCTGGGTTGATAGACAAGTGATGCATGATAATATTAGGATCAAGACCTGGCATATCCGCATAAGACCAAGCAAAGTTGACTTGATTTTCTCTTAGAAAATCGATGAACTCTGGTACTTCTTTCTCTGTCATTGATGCAGCTAACTGTAAAATCCTTGGTTTTTCTGAAGTTTCAAGATTGACGGCTTTTGTAGGCTCAATCAAGATAGGTGATCGCTCATGGTAGTGCTCTGGGAGAGTGTCAAGATTCCCATCATCTAATTCCTTAAAAAGGTTTTCACCATCCGATACGCTCTTTATTTTATCTTTTGTTTGATCTAACACTGCCAGATTCTAGTTTTCACCATTAGATTTTTCTTTTTGATTTTTATTTTTGCAGCTAGGAGAATTGACACTCTCCTGATTAAAGACTCTATGCCGAATATCGCTAATGGAACACTCATTTGCGTCATCTACGAAAAGGAAGTTTACAATAGATTCATCACTTGGAAACATAGGTATATCGATAGGTTCAGATGAATCCCAATCAATGAGATTGGGATGGATCAAAGATAGCGGGTCGTCGAGTTGCGTGAAATCAGCTATGGTTATGGTCATAACGAAGTTGATCGTAGGATCTGAGGTATGAGGCCGATCAATGATGGTACCGTTCTCATGATAGTCTTGTTCATTTAAATCTGACTCAGTATCACTAGAATCATAGTCACCTTGTAGTTCAGATTCTTGTGGTTGGGTCCCTGAGCCTTCACCTTCTATTAGAGTTGGGGTATGCTTGTGTATCACATCAACCTTTTTATCCCTCCAAAACTCATCATTGTGGATGGTGTCCCATTCATATTCACCAGAGTCTGTGTCAGAGTTATTATCCACGAAATTTTGAATGGCTGTCAAACATGCCTCTCTTGTATCAGAACCTTCTTGCAATGCGAGGACAATATCATGTGACTGCTTGGATGTTGTTTCTATTGAGTTAGTATCATAGCCTAGTCCTGTTTTATCTTTTGCAGCTAGTCCTGGAGGGTCAATAGGCTCAACTACTCTTTCTTTTCTCTTTCCAATAGGACCATTACCATCATATCCCATCTTTTGCATGATTGAATACCCCTTACCATATTTATCAGTTGGTAACTTGATATTGAGCACTGTTTCATCTTCATCTTTATAGAGCCAACTTAGAATTTCTCTATCCTCAAGATCTTCCATGGGGAATTTTTCTTTGATAAAACGTCCATTAAACTTTGTATTTGGCCCTGTTGGTGGTTGCGTTGATGTTGATGCTACAGATATCTGTTGTTGTGTGATAGAAGGTTGCCCATGTGACCGAGGCGATGTAGGTAGATTAGAAAGACAGAGAGAGTACTCCCCTACTCCATTTTCATTGAACCTTAGTTGCTTGTCAAAGCTTTTGGTTAACTGACTGATTTTTGTATCAACTTTGGGAGAAGTACTAGCAGGAACTTCTCGATTGTTAGGAACCAAAGTGTCTTGACTAGATTTGATGTTGGCACAACTCTGAGTATTTGAATTATCAGCTAGTATTGTGATCTCCTGTCCGTCATAGGGAAACTTAATACATTGATGATACGTGGATGGGACAGCTTGCATTTCGTGGATCGAAGGACGACCCAATAAGATGTTGTATGCAAGATCACGGTCTAATACTTGACAGAAAGTATTCTTGATAATAGGTCCCACTCTGATCTGTAGCATGATTAAACCCTTGGATGCTCTTTCCTCATCATCATAGGCTTTAATAGTAATCTTTCTTCTGGGATCAATGGAGTCCTCAGAAAATCCTAAAGCCTTAACCAACTTCATGGTACATATGTTCAAACCAACACCTCCATCTATTAGAACCCGTCTGACACAAAACTTGTGGACCATGAGTTCTAAGTATAATGATGAATTATGGGGATGAGTTATGGAAACGTCATCCTTTTCAGAGAATGAGAGGCATGTGGGTGAGGACAAGTGTCCCACCATGGCTTGAAATTGATCCGCATCCAGATTAGTGGATACAGTTGTTTCAACAAGGGCCTTTTCTAGAATTTCCTTGTGTGCTGGGGAAATCTTCAGGAGTTCTAAGATGGAAATCTGAGCAGGAGTTTTTCAAAGTTGATTGACTAAGTCATATTGATGTTGAGGTAGGGGCACAAGTGATTTTTGAAGAATCACCCTTTAAGAAAACTTTAGCTTGTGCCCTTATTGTTGCGTTGACCTCCCTATATTCCATTTTTTCCTTGACTTTTATAACATTGACCCGCTCATCATCAGTGTAGATATGATTGATTATATGATCATCATTGATATGATTCACACTTTTTCCAAAAGACTCACCTTTTTGATAATTGGGTAAAGGATTGCAAAATTCTTGGTGGTCTTCATTCGATTTTTGGTGTCCTACTTTGATGGTGTCATTTTCTATCAAGTCTTGGATCACATTTTTCAAGGCTTGACAATTATTCGTGCGATGGCCCTTGCACCAAAGATACTCGCAATAGTATGCATCATTCCATGATGGAGGCTTCACATTGGGTTCAAAATTTCATTGAGGCGGTAGGGTGATAACGTTCTTTGCCATCAACTCTTTAAGGGAAGATTCTAGAGATTGACCCAGTGGAGTAAAAGTTCTTCTGCTAGAGAAAAATGAAGATCGTTGCGTATTTGTGTTTGAGGCATTGCCTAAGGCATTGTTGTTGTTATTGTTTCCACGATAACCTTGATTGTTAGCATTCCCTTGATTGGGAGTAAAGTTTTGATTCACGTTATTCCTCGGAGGAGGAGGATTGTTTCCTTGATTTGTGACCGAGTTGACATTGTTATAGTTATTGTTGCGAGGAGCATTTGGAACACTAAGAACAAATGGATTAGTCAATACATGATTTGCATCTACAACACCATCATTCACCACGTTTTTGTTGCGAGTCCAAAACTTAGATTTTTCGTTGTGGCGATTTGAAGAGCTAGGATTGTTCTTATCAAGTTTTATTATCCCTCTTTGGACCAAGGCACTTTCGATAGTGATGGAATTTTCAATCAATTTTTGAAAAGAGGGAGGACAATGAAGATTAAGACGATAGCTCATCTCTTGATCTAAGCTGTTTATAAAAGTGGTTATTTTTTCTTTTTTAGGAACATGACTTGGGTATCTAGCGAACAATCTTCTCCATCTTTGAAGAAATGTAATGAATGGTTCACCAGGTTTCTGTTTAGCCTTGCAAAGATCAATCATTGTTATTTGATGTTGGATGTTGTAGGAATATTGTGATATGAATTCATTAATCAACTCCTCAAATGTCTTGACAGGTGGTGTGATTTTTGATAGCCATTCCATAGATTGGCCTCCAAGACTTCTAGGAAACAAACGCATCAAGTATGTGTCCTCGTGAGAAAACTCAAAAGTCATATTTCGAAAGTCCCTAATATGATCAATTGGATCCGATTTCCCATTATAGCGATCAAACTTTGGGATTTCACAATGTTTGGGAAATGGGATCATGTTGAGATGTCGGTCAAAAGGATAAGGACATATGTCATCAAGAGTGTATGTCTTTGTTGTGGCTCCCCCTTGTAGATCTTTAATTTGTCCTTGTAGTGCTTTAATCTGTTGAGACAAAGCACTAATATCAGACAAGGGTGTTTCCTCGGGATTACTCTTTATGTTTTCAGTATCAAAGTCATGAGGCAACTTAGCTCCTTTGTCAGCTAGATATAGAAAATATTTTTCTTTGTTGAGCTCTAAAATCTTTTCTAAGGCTTTGTGAAATTTGGGATCTTGCTCGGCCTCTCTAAGACGTTCTTCATCTCGTTCATCATCACTATCTATATGGGTTTTGCTCATGTCTCTGTATTTGTGGAATGGATTTTCTTCTCTTTCACCCATGTTGTCGTTAAAAAGAGGATTTCGACTTACACTATAAAGGGGACTACTACTCTCACCTTCTTCTTGAATATCCTCTTTCAGTTTATTGTATTGAGATCTTGTAAAAATAGGCATATGATTTTGAAATGTTCTTCTAGACTTAGATCACAGTTTGATAAGTGTAAAAATGATGATGTCTTGATCTGATAAGATGAAAATCTTATGATATGATCAAGGATGTTCCTAACTCTTGATTGTGGCTTCCAATGATGAAGGATATCAGAATCATGTTGGGGAAGTTGAATCAAGAAATTAGAAATCTATTTGAAAGGTGCACTTTTAAGATTTGATCCTTGTTTTTTTGAAGAATGATGAGTATATCAAATAGCCTAATTAAACTCACTGAAGGATCTGACTAGGATGTGTTGGATATTTAATAGAAGGTTGTGGTAGATAATCAATCTCAAGAGGCCGATTGTGATTGTGTCGTTGAGATAAAGCTCTTCTTTGAAAATAGGCTCGTGAATATAAAGGTTCTACAGCGTACTCATCAGTGAATCCCCTAGAAAAATCTTGGTACCTATGGAGAAACTCACGATAATGGAGCAAAACATTTCGACTTTTATACAAAAACTTTCTTCGTTGCAAAGTTTTCTTGTAACCTAAATGTTTCTTAGGCTTCTTGATCCTATTGGCGATCGATTTCCTAACAAACTTGGTTGATTTCCACTCTCTAAGCATGAGAGAAATATCGAGATGCTACTGGACCAAGGATGTTATAAACTCAGATCTGTCAAAAGTGAAAATTCTGGAAAATGACAGATGCACTACTCTGTGTCCTATATGCGCTGCAAAAACATGCATATGCGCTAGAGAAACAATCAAATGCGCTAAGACACTCCCTAGATGCGCTAAAACAATTTTCCAAAACAATTTTCCAAATAGTTGAGAATAGTTTTCAACTGAATTTTTGCATGTTCATTTTTTGATGATCTTTTATCTGAGTTAATGTGATGGAAGACACAACAAACGTTCTGAAAACAGTTGTTTTTTTTAAACCCTATACTAAACATCAAGTGTATGATCAAAATGTTTTTCAAAAAGTGTTTTCATAGGTTTAGAACATGAAAGACAATTCAAGCAGACTCACTCTTAGTACTCAAGTAGGTCATCATAATAATCAACAACCCACATCTTAGAATTGAGTCGACTCACACAGCCGTGTCACCCCCGAAGGGGCGCCCGTTTTTTTGTCTTTTCCAGGTGCGTACTCAGAGTGACAGAAGTGGATACCGGATCCCCTGAGCAAACGGTCCTTGGTAGTTATATGGTGAGTGTCTTGGGGGCAGATTCTTCCCTCCCCTTGCACTGCGATTATTAGGATGTTCGGAAACTAACTTCGGCTGGCTACTACACTAGGTTCGTAGTAAGGGTTTCCGTTCGGTGCGGCAATAATAAACTCCCTCAGGAGACCTCCCAACCTTTAGAACAAAGGCTTTGGGGATGGTTATCTTGCACACTACCGACAAAAGAGGGTTTCCCTAGATTTGCTTTAAATTTTATAGTGGGGCGGATTAGCCTGGCTTTGGCTTGAACCCACTTGAGTCATTCCTCTTGGGTGAGTACTTTTTCCCACAAGAGCAAGCCCTCTAAAGGATGTAATAAAGCAATAAATTTTCATGAAATTGAAAAGGCAAGTCTGGTATTTTGATCACCCAGTTAAGGGGAGAGCATAGACCTATTGCCACAGACAAAGCAAACAAATGTTCTTTTTAAAACCCAAATCACAATGATCTAATCTAAGTGAAGATATTGCTTCATGAAAACAAGTTGTTCAATTTTAACTGCAAGATGATTGTGTGGTGACTATCCTAGATTGCTTCATTTTAAATTCCATGTCTATCCTAGGATTGGTTCAATTTATCCAGATGTGACTATCCTAGGGTTGCTTCTTTTTTTTAACCAAAGAAAGTTATGTTTGTGGAAGGCGTCAGACTTAGAACTATGTTTAATTACAACCTGTAAGCACTAAAATATTTTGCATATGTGCTAAAATAAACAGTAAATGTGCCAAAACAAATACGAAAAATGATACAAAAATTCTATATGCGCTAAAATAACTCCTATATGCGCTAATCTAGGAAGGAAAAATATTTTTTTTTAATAATGTTTTTAATTAAATGAACTAAATGGATGCACTATTTTGTTTCTTGGATGCGCTGAAACAATCCCTGGAAGCGTTGAAAAACCTACAAAAATGCCGTTAGAAATCCTGCATGCGCTAAAGAAAGCCACGAAAGCGCTAAAACGGGGATTTTCGACAGAAATCCAGATTCCAGAAAACAAAAACCTGTCAAAAAACCTGCAAGTAAATGTTAAAAACGGGGCATAGGCCCCACGGTGGGCGCCAAAAATGTGTGATCAATTTTAAGTGTAAAATATTTTTAACAAACTAAACACACCAATAAAACATTAGATCAAAGGAAACTAATTTAAAAGAAAAACAAACTCTTAAACTCGTAGCTCCTTCGAAAGCGTCCTATTGTCCTCTATCTCTAGTGTTTCGCTGAATCTAGCTTGCTCTCAAATTATACGCTAGGCTCAACAAAATGATCTCCTAGAGAATGAGATTTGAAATAAATGCATGCTTATGCTAAGATGCAATTAACAAAACTAAACATGATAGCTAAAGTATGATGATTGCTAAATATGATGATTGCTCAAACTGATTAATGCTAGATGACATTAAAATAACGTGTGCACGTGAATGTAAGTACATGCAAGTGTCACCAATGTTTGGATTCATAGAGGTATTTATAGAGTTTTTGAAAGACTTTGATTGGCTGATGTGATCAACGGTTTAAATCAAGCTTGTTGAGATGAACGGTGAGAGATTTTTGAAAGTCGAGAGAGAAATGGAATGTTTCCTTCTACACAAATTTTCTCTTTCAGATCTAAGGGAAAGTTGTCATTTAAGAAGTGAGTAGGAGATAAGTCTCATAATTAAATAAATAAATTTATTTAATTACATGTGATGGTGAATTTAGAAGTTTCCATAATCAAATATTTAATATCTAATTATGTGTGAGAAGATGATAGAAAAGCGTTTAATTAAATACTTAATTAAATATGAAGTGAAGAAAGTTTCTAATTAAATATTTTAGAATATTTAATTATGTGAAGAAGGGAAAGTTTCCATTTGAGAAGTGAGTAGGAGATAAGTCTCATAATTAAATAAATAAATTTATTTAATTACATGTGATGGTGAATTTAGAAGTTTCCATAATTAAATATTTAATATCTAATTATGTGTGAAAAGATGATAGAAAAGCGTTTAATTAAATATATAAAATACTTAATTAAATATGAAGTGAAGAAAAGTTTCTAATTAAATATTTTAGAATATTTAATTATGTGAAGAATGAGGAAAGTTTCTAATTAAATATTTTAGAATATTTAATTATGTGAAGAGTGAGGAAAGTTTCTAATTAAATATTTTAGAATACTTAATTATGTGAAGAGTGAGGAAAGTTTCTAATTAAATATTTTAGAATATTTAATTAATTGAAGAGTGAGGAAAGTTTCTAATTAAATATTTTAGAATATTTAATTAACTGAAGAGTGAGGAAAGTTTCTAATTAAATATTTTAGAATATTTAATTATTGTGAAGAGTGACGAAAGTTTCTAATTAAATATTTTAGAATATTTAATTAACTGAAGAGTGAGGAAAGTTTCTAATTAAATATTTTAGAATATCTAATTGTGTGTGAGATGAAAATGGAAATATTTAATTATGTGAGAGAGATGAAAATGGAAGGTAATTAAATATTTAAAATATTTAATTATGTGTGGAGATGAGAAAAAGGTATTAAATTAAATATTTATAATATTTAATTCAACTATGAGATGAAGAGGGTGTTTGGACGAATATTCCATTATTTGAATTCAAATATTCAAATTTAGAATAACATGATAATTAATATAAATAAATTATAAAATTTATTTAATTTAATTAAGAGGAATATGGAAGACGGTAACAATTAAATAAAGTTATTTATTTAATTAAGGTAGAAGAATTATAAAAGTGAACAATATAAATAAATAATTAAATTTATTTATATGTAGATGACTTTAGTAGATTAATTAAATAATTTATATTTAATTAATTACCGAGCTTGATTAACCATGACCATTTTTAGACGTATACACTAAGCAACCCCAAAGACCCCAAAAAAGCAAGGATAAATCATAGAACTAGAGTCAAGATGAGTGCAGAAGCCTCCAACAGCTCTAGGAGATCAGGTAAGAAGAGAAAAATCACAGATAGGCCTCTGGTTGCAGGTAAAGTCAAGCAAGAAGTTACAGGTAAAAAGGATGATGGTGTCAACATTATTGAAGAAGAAAGAATTCACATAGCGGATGCTCAACATGAGCATGAGATCAATGTCAAAACTACTAATGCACAAGATATGGATGAAGCTATAAAGGCCTTACAAGAGATAACTCTGGTACAAGTATTGATGCATCATTATCTTCTTTGGAAAATATAAAACTCTTCGTTGATTCTTTCAAGGAATATGCCTCTGGGCTAAGAGGACAAACTGAAATTGAATCAAAGGCGAGGATTGTAAAAAATAAATTATTGAATATCACAAGAAAGTTTGCAAGTGCACATAACAAAGTTACAAAATGTTTGAAGGATGTTCAAACCTATGGGGAAGACACACATAACTTATTTTCATATTGCATGAAATGGTCGAATATCACACAAAGCATAAAGGATGCTATTAGTACAATTGAAACACAAATAAACTGTGCAACATATAATTATGATCTAGTGAAAGACAAAGATGATCAGACTTGGACTACCATAATGTAGCTACATGACAACTTCTTCACCCTACAAAGTCATAAAGAAGAGACAATTAGACATAATGTGAAGCTAAGGGACTTAGTGAAGATAAAATATAAACTTGTCTCAAGTGCCCTTGCTAGTACTAATAAACTCTCAAAGATAAATATCAACCCTAGTACTTTGGAAGAAGGAGAATAAACTCTAGTGGAGCTTGAATTATAGTATAGGACACTTGCGGAAGCAAAAAGGCTTTGGGAAGAAGGTAGATCTACTTGGCAAGACATCTTGTAGAAGCTCAAAGGGTCAACATCCTCAGGTTGACAATTTTCACTCCTATGCATTTTTCTAAGTTTTCATAATCCCTTATTGCATGAATAAAGGCATAAACATTATTTTTTTTGGTTAAATCCTTGAGGAGGAGTTAGCACATTTTTCACACATATATCTAAGGGGTCTGAGTATACTGAGTTTTTGCATAGCCTTTGCCATTGATGTCAAAGGGGGAGAGATATTGGGAATTTTTTTTGAAGAAACTTTTAAAAGACAATTGGAGAGTTATTGGAGAAATATTTTTGGGGAGATATGAGTAAGGGGGAGAGAAAGAGAGAATTTTTTTTTTGAATACATGTTTCCATCAATGACAAAGGAGGAGATTGCTAGAAGTTGGAAGATTGTAATTGATGATGCAGCTTGGCAACATGATCATGAAGTGTATATATATTGTATGATCCAGTGTTGTCATTGATGTCAACATTGTTATGATCATCCTAGCATAGTTTGGAAGCATTTTTTGAAGACATATGTACAATGCAAGTTGGTCTGGAAAGTATGAATTATCAGGAAATTGGATAAATATTTCCTCTGACAATTTTATGGTTCATTGTGTTAGTTTTTTGGGTCTTCACTTCACCACAAGTGGAGATATCACTCTGCAATTCTCAATATAGTTTTGAGATCATCAAGTTCAACTATATTCAAGATTTTATAACAAAAGTTTTTCGAAAGATATGAATGATAGTGCTCAACCCTATATATCGCAGTTACTTTTTGTACAGTGTATCAGTGTGGGAGATTCCACATTTCTTCATGGATAATTATTTTGTTCTGTGATGATGAAGACGAGCTAATAGATGCCATCTAAATGGGAATTCAAAGAGAGATTGAGTTTTGAAGCATACGTTTGGAAAATTGTATGTACATTTGAAGGTTTTATGTATAGGTCTCATTTTTGGGTTGACCTAACATGTTAGATGTTTTGGAAATAATAAGCGAGTAACTTTATCTTTTGTGGGATTTATATTAGGTCCATCCCGACCTATCTTGATGTAAATTTAATTTTGAATTAAGGCAAAAAGTGTAAATAAAATTTTTGAGGATGACATACTTAATTTTGTGTGTTACTTCTAATTAGGCCGACCTAATTGAGGTTACACTTGACATGGATATATATGTGTGTGTGTGTGTGTGTGTGAGAGAGAGAGAGAGAGAGAGAGAGAGAGATTAAGTTCAATGAAAAATATAGAGTGGTGTATGTTCAAAAAAAGAGATGAGAGAATGACGAAGAGATAGCAGATGGTATGCAAGTTTTGAGTGACATATGAGATGTATGGTGTTCCACCTACATGTGATGTAGAATTAAGAAATTATGAACAAAGCAGAGTATTGATTCAAATCAAAGTAAAGATAATTTTGTGCTTCATTGGAATTGTAATTTAGCATATTATATATGCTATTGTATCATTCAAATAGGCCGTATAGCCAACCCTTCTTTGTTCCTTCTCTTTCTCTATGGGCTGTGAGCGTTTCTAGACAGTATGTCCCATCCCGATAGTGAGCCTTTCTATAATATACTATATCCAGATATAATATATTGTGAGCTAATCCTCACTATGGTTTTTCCCTTTTTGGGTTTTCCACGTAAAATGTTGGTGTTCATGTGTTATGTGATCTTGTGGATATTTTCATGTTTTCCTTTACTATTGCAATTGGATGTATGTTAATGATTGGATGGCTTATGCTTAATTGGTTTACAGGAATAATGATTCACCCCACCCCCTCTCAGTATTCTAGGTGTTCAACATGCTCATGACATCGATCCTAGGAAAACCATTATTAGTTTTTATCTCTACAATATTGGTCACCTTGGGGGCACTTTTAGCACAACATGATTTGATGGGTCATTGAAATACAATATACTACATCAATACAACATTAGTGAGATATGAACTTAACTACACACCCACGGAATATACATGATTTTTTTTTAACTCTAAAAAATTATGGCACTACATGTTAAGTCATAAGATATAGGTCACTTATTGAATTGACCTACTCAAATATATTAGTTCAAAGATATATCTCACAAGTCATATGAAAATTTGGGTTATGTTGCTTAGTGAATTTGATATAGAATATGTTGAAAAAAAAGTAACCAAAGGATAGATAATGACATATCAACCTATAGATGCACCTCTTACAAATAACCATCCTCTAATTATGTACTTTCCTGATGAGTCTGTATTCACTCTTGATGAAGTAAAATCCTAAAAATTACATTTCAATGGTCTACACACTCACAAAGAATCAAGTTAAAGAATATTTTTCATCACTCCTCAAGCTGATTTTATTCCTAAATATTTTAAAATATTGACTTTCCCATGCATAAAAAATAACATAGAATATGAGGCCCTCATCAAGAGTCTCAAAATAGTAGTCTAGGGGAATATAAAAATTCTCTTCGTTTATAGGGATTCATAACTAATCACAAGCCAAGTCAACAATGAATATCAAACAAAATATGAGAATTTAATCCCTTACAAAATTATGGTCAACATTTTTAAGGAATACTTCGCTTCCATCCAATTTGAGGTGCCAATAGTTAATAATAAAGTAGTAGATGTCATACCCACCATTAGGCCTCTACTAGATATGCTATAAGATAGTCCTCATTCTGGATTATTGGTTGAAAAACCTATTGGTTCCCACATATGATGTCCCCAATACAAAAATTATTTACAAACTTGTTAGTCCCTGTTGAATTCACAAGACAATTGAGAGGGGGGTGAATAAATTGTGCATTAAAACCCTCTTTAACATTCAGATCTGTATTAGTCCTTAAACCCTTAACAACCACTTAAACCCTTATCATGCATTAGCATAATGTAAACATGAGAAACAATAATGTAAACACATCCTAACACATTTGAACACTAGATTTACATGGAAAACTCAAGAAGGGAAAAACCACAGTGAGGATTAGCTCACAATATAAAGTAATTTCAACACCAAATACAATAGGCTCACTATCGGAGGGATCACTGCCTAGAAGAAAGAAGGGCTCACTACCAAATTACATAAAAGAAGAAAGAAGAATGTTACAATGAGAAATCCATCTCAAAGCAATAGAAAGATCCACCATAGCATCACCAATACATTTACAACCTCTCTAAAGAATACATACACCTTTTTCTCACTATTTATAGTAGTCTAACACATTAAATCTCACACTGCATTTCACACTTTTCTACTTCACATCACACTCTTCACTTCTGGGTTCTTCATCAACTCAACACTTGTTTATATAATCCTCAACCTTGAATACAATTGATAGGGTCATCTATGCATCTCAACCATGAAAATTCAAATTAGGTCAACACTAAACATTCCCATAGTGGAAAGGAATGAAAGCGGACCACACCACACCTTAACTCAAACCTAAAATCATACATATACATCACACCATGCTTCCACAAAAACAACATATTTTTGCAATTAGTGTAAAAACACAAGGTTGGTCAAACCTATGTAAACACCATTGAAAATTCAAGTACACGGTTCCTTAGATCCAAAGATGACTCGGGGACAACATACATCACTTGAACATAATCTTGAATATTTCATAAATACCCTAAAATCCAACAAATTCCTTGTAAATACCATTGAAAATTCAATTACACAGTTTCTTAGATCCAAATATGACTTGTGGACAACATACATCACTTGAACATAATCTAGAATATTCCATAAATACCCTAAAATCCAAAAAATTCCTTTGCAAAAACTTTCACCTGAAGAACATACTCATTATGCACAACCAACTAACCTTCCACACACTATAACACCTAAATCCAACCTTGCAGAGCACCAAAACACAAAAAAAAAATATTGAAGATAGATACTAGCAATATAACATAATTCTAGATCCAAAAGACTAAAAACCAAAATGTGGAGAAATGCAAAGAAAAACCATTTCTCCCAAACAACACTGTAATACATTGTTCACATATTGGTGAACACAAATTTCTCTACACAATGATCCAGAACCTAAAACTTTGGATATAACACCTCTGAATACCACCTCTAATCAACATATCTAAACCACATAAGTAGATCTTCAACATAGAAGAAACACAAAGTGAAACAAGATCACTACTTTGCTATACCAGACACCTCTCAACCACACCGTTTTCTCTTTTCTTCAAATTTTCTCAAAAGCACTTGGAAACCAAGCACCATAGACACATTTTCATCCTCTTCAATACTTCCTCATTACAACTAAACTACTATAGCAATATAATATTATCAAAGAAACACTAGAGTTTGACACCAATGATACTACTAATGACAACATAATGCAATAAATCAAAGCATCATTACAGACTTCCAACAATATCTCCATAGAATTGTTGACATCAATGCAAAAACCTATAAATATTGACATCAATGACAACAAATAAGCTACTCATACTTCCAACAATCTCTCCCTTTGTCATTGATGGAAACACATGATGTGAAAAACCAACAACAACAAAAACAACTTTGATTAACGAAACACATATTGTACATCAATGCATACTGCTCCCTTGCACTTTCTCTTTCTCCCCTTAATTCATAAGGTTTTTCAGTTAACTCTCTCCCCCTTTGACATAAACATCAAGGGGAAACACACTTTTATCTTTCCCATTTCACAAACTTTCTATTCCCCACAGGTAACACCTATAAGGGACAACAATTGCTCTTCAACTATCTTTTCTTTTTACTACACTCTATTTTCTTCACACCTTCTTTGCACACTCCCCCTTAGGAGTACACTTCATACTACACCAACCAACAGCTACTACACATATCCTTTGACATAGCTAATAAAGGAAAGACACATGTATACCAACACTTAGTCCCCCTAATTGCAACAAGAAACAATGCTACTAACTACTCCCCTTGAGAGGTAGCCACCAACATCAATCTAGAATAAGGAATGAATCTTGAAATTCACTCGACTGATGCATATCCTTATGCATCTAGTTGAAAGGAGGGTCAATAACCCCCAACTTCTCTTGGAGATACTCAAAAGTATCCTTAGGAAGAGCCTTAGTAAAGATATCTGCAACTTGATCCTTCGTATGTACATACTCCAACTTCACTTCATTATCTACAACCTTCTCCCTCAAAAAGTGATATTGGATAGAAATATGTTTTTTCCTTGAATGCATTATCAAATTCTTTAAAATGTTGATAACACTTGTATTATCACAAAATATAGAAATAGGTTCATCATATACCACTATGATATCCTTCAAAGTTTGATTCATCCACAACACCTATGTGCAACATGATGTTGCAACAGTGTATTCTACCTCTGCAATAGATAATGGCATTGAATCATGCTTATTTCATAGCCAAGACACCAACCTATTTCTAAGAAATAATGCACCACCACTTGTACTTTTTTTGTCATCCACACAACCTGCCCAATCTGCATTTGTATAAGCACTCAGAGAGAGATTAGTATCCTTTTGATACCACAAGCCATGTTCTAGAGCTCCCTTTAAGTATCTAAATATTTTCTTCACTTCTGCCATATGTGACTCTTTTGGATCTTCTTGAAATCTTGCTACAAGACAAACTACACACATGATATCCAGTCTAGTAGTAGTTAGATATAGCCGACCTCCAATCATTGATCTATACTTGCTCTAATTATCCTTAGGAGATTTATCCTTCTTACTCAACTTAAAACTAGTAACCATAGGGGTACATACCGGTTTAAATTCTTCCATTCCAAACTTCTTTAGCATCTCCTTAACATACTTTAATTTAGACATGAATATACCTTTTTCTGTCTAATTGATTTGTAGTCCAAGGAAGAAATTCATCTCCCCAAACATTAACATTTCAAACTCATTCTACATCTATTTTGAAAATATCTTGTACATAATTTCATTTCCTCCAAAACTTATGTCATCAACATACACAACCACATTCAAGAATTGATCTTTTCAACCTTAAAGTAAAGATTAATAGCTGTGATACCCTTATTGAATCCTTGTTGCAACGAGTACACACCCAATATTACATACCAAGCTCTAGGAGCTTTCTTGAGTCCATATAATGCCTTCTTCAATCTATACACCATATTAGGATTATCTAATAACTAAAATCCTTCTGGTTGTTCAATATAAACCTCTTCTTCCAACTCACATTCAAGAATGTAGACTTCACATCCATCTGATATGCTTTGAAATCTTTGTGTGTTTCAAAATCCAAAAGCATCCTAATAGCTTCCATCCTTTCCATCAGAGAAAAAGTCTCCTCAAAATCTATTCCTTCCACTTGTGAGTAACCTTTACACACAAAAATTATCTTATTCCTAATAAGTTCTCCATTTTCATTTAGTTTATTTCGGAACACCCACTTAGTTCCAATCACATTCTTGTTTGTTGGTCTTGGGACAAGTTCCCAAGTCTGATTCTTCTCAATCTACATCAATTATTCTTCCATATTCTTGATCCAGAGTATCTTTACATGCCTCAATCATTATTTTAGGTTCAACTTTGGAAAGTAAACATAAGTTTCTTAGCAACCTTTCTTCTTGTTAGTACACCTCTGCTCTTGTCACCAATGATATGATCTTCATAATGATTCTTTTGTACATACTTAGGGGTCTTAGGGATCTTTCTCGGAGCTTCTTCCTCTTCAACTTGTACTTATTTTTCCTTACCTTCATCTTTCTCTTCTTCTTTGCAAGAGGACTCATTTGATTCATATCTGTCTATCATCACTAAAATTTTATGTAGGTCTTCATCCACTTTGACACTTGTACTTTAAACAATATTTTTTAGCCTCTTCTTGTAGCACTGATAAGCTTTTCTTTTGTAGAATATCTAAGGAATATTCCTTCATCAAATCTTAAGTTCTCTTCATCTCTCCTGATAAAGAATTTTCTTCCAAACACTCTAAAATATTTCACAATAGGGGTTCTTCCATTCCACAACTTATAAGGATTATTTGAACTATTTGTCCTTGCTTGTGCTTTGTTAAGTATGTAGACTACAATATGAATTGCTTCTCTCCAATAGACATCTAGCAGATTTTCTTCCTTCATCATTGTCCTTGTTGCTTTCTGAATAGTCCTATTTTGTCTTTCCACAACTCCATTCTATTGAGGAGTCCTAGGATCTGAAAAATGCCTCTTTATTCCTTTATCTTCACAAAAAGTGTTAAACTCATTGGAGGTGAACACTCCACCTCTATCAAATCTCAAACATTTGATCTTCATATCTATTTCATTTTCAACCATACCTTTGAATGCATTAAACTTATCTAAATCTTTTGATTTTTCTTTGAGAAAAGTAACCCAAGTCATTCTAGAATAATCATCAATTAATAGCACAAAATACCTGTCACATTGAAAACTTTTAATTCATGTAGGTCCACAAAGATCTATATGCACCAAATCCAAAGTACCAGTAGAAGATTGTTCTTTGACTTTGAAACTCTTTCTAGATTGCTTTTGAATCTAACATTCCTTACAAAAAACATTGATAGTATTTGTAATCTTTGGTAGATCTCTCACAGCTTGAATTGAACTTATCCTCACTAGGCTATTAAAATTTATGTGACACATTCTTCTATGCCTTAGTCAACTTTCTTTAATTTGAGTCATAAAGCATTGACCATTTGCACCCTTAAGTTGATAAAAAAATTCATCTGTTCTTCTTCCTACTACAACCACCATTTTGGAGCCTTTTTTTATCTCACAACCATCGGCTTTAAACACAAGATTATATCCTTTCCTACACTTAAAAGGTTATGCCACCGACCCTCAACATAAAGAACATCATTTGTATTATGCTTTCCATCAAAATTTATTGAACCTTTTCCACATATCTTAGCAGGTGTATCATCACCAAGCTTAACTAAGCCACCTTAAAACTTCTCAACTTACTCTAACCTATCATGTGATTTGAGCATCCACTGTCAATGATCTAGTTGTTCTTCTCTTCTCTAGCATGAAAATAAATCACCATTACTCCACTATTATGACCTACTTTTAGAGAACTTTCCTTCATACATCTCTCAAAGTTAGCAGAATTAGTTCCAATATTAAGAACCATGAACAAGAATTCATCATTTTCATCATACGGATAATTAGATTCATCATTAGATATACTAGCATCTTCTCTAACATAGTAACTTTTCTTAATTGATTTACCTTTATTCTCCTTAGGTTTATCTCTTGAAGCTTTGATAGGACATCTTGAAGCATAGTGACCAATCTTTCCATAGTTAAAGAATTTGAAAGGTAACTTGAATCTATATTTTTTAGTGCCCTTTTTCAATTTCATCACAAATTTTTCTTCCAACTCATCAATTCATCTAGATCATATTCCTCATTCTTCTCTGCTTTTACAACTTTAAAATTAGTCTCTTTCTTTGAATCACTTGAACCAAACTCTCTTAATTCAAAAGAAGTTAGAGTACCAAGCAACTGCTCTCTAGAATACTGATCTAAAATTTGAAATTCTTCAATAGCAAAAACTTTAATGACTATAGGATTTAGGTAGAGTTCTTAGTACCTTCTTTACCACCTCATTTTCTTCAAGTGTTCCACCAAGGCCTCTGATGGAATTGATAACTTCATCCATTTTTTGTATGTAACTTGTAATATATTCATCCTCCGACACCTATAGGGTTTCAAACTTGATCTTTAGGTTCTACATCTTAGTTTGCTTGAGTTTTCATCTCCTTCATTAAAACTTTCTAGCTTCTTCTAGATCTCATTAGCATATTTGAGATTCATAATTTTCACAAGTTCGGTATTAGAAAGACCACTCAAAAGAGCACACCTTGCTTTCCCATTTTTCTTAGATGACTTGATCTCATCATTAGTACTCAAAACATTTTTAGGAATTGTACATCCAATTTCAACAAAATTCCAAACTCCAAACCCTAGTGAAACAAAGAAACCTTCCATCCTAGTCTTCCAAAATGCATAGTCAAATCCATCAAACAAAGAAGCCTCCTTCTTGTGTGCCATCCCAGATCTACCTCAAGTGATTAAGATTTCTTCTAAGAAACCTTGCTCTGGTACCAATTTTTGAATGCACAAGACAATTGAGAGGGGGGGTGAATTAATTGCACATTAAAACATTAAAACCATCTTTAATATTTAGATCTACATTAGTAATTAAACCCTTAACAACCACTTAAACCATTATAATGCATTAGCAGAATGTAAACATGAGAAATAGTAATGCAAACACATAATAACACATGAGAACACAAAATTTACATGGAAAACCCAAGAATGGAAAAACCACATTGAGGATTAGCTTACAATATAAAGTAATTGCAGCACCAAATATAGTAGGCTCACTATTGAAGGGCTCACAACCTAGAAGAAAGAAGGGATCATTTCCAAATTATAGAAAATAAGTAAGAAGAATGTTACAATGAGAAATCCATCTCAAATCAAAAGAAAGATCCACCACAACATCACCAATACATTCATAGCCTCTCTAAAGAATGTAGACACCTTCTTCTCATTGCTTCTAGAAGTCTAACACATTAAATCTCGCACTACATTTCACAATTCACACTTCACAACTCTTCACTTCACATCACACTCTTCACTTATGGATTCCTCATCAACTCAACACTTATTTATACGATCCTCAACCTTGAAAATAATTAACAAGGTCGGCTATGCATCTCAACCATGTAAATTCAAATTAGGTTAGCACTAAGAATTCCCATGGTGGAAAGGAATGAAAGTGGACCACACCACACCTTAACTTGGACCTAAAATCATACATATACATCACACCACACTTCCATAAACACCGAAGCATTTCGCAATTAGTGTAAACACCCAAGGTGGTCGAACCTGTAAACACAATTGAACATTCAAGTACATGCTTCCTTGGATCCAAAGACAACTCACATAAAACATACATCACTTGAACACAATCTATAATATTCCATAAATGCCTTGAAATCCAACAAATTCCTTCTCAACAACTTTCACTTGAAGAACATACTCATTCTACACAACCAGCTAACCTTCCACACATTACAACACCTGAATCCAACCTTGCAAAGAACCAAAACATAAAAAAAATAGAATAAAGATAGGTACTAGCAATATAAACACACTTTCAAATCCACAAGACCAAAAACCAAACTACCAAGAAGTGCAAAGAAAAACCATTTCTCCCAAGCAACACTGTAATACATTGTTCACATACTGGCGAACACAAATTTCTCTACATAATGATCCAAAACATAAAAATCTAGATATAACACCTCTGAATACCTTTGATCAACATATCCAAATTGCATATGTAGATATTCAACACAAAAGAAATGTGGAGAAAAACCAGATCACTACTCTACTATATTGAACACCTCTCAACCACACTATTTTCTTGTTTCTTCAATTTTTCTCAAAAGAGCTTGGAAACCAAGCACCATAAAAAATTCTCATCCTATTCAATACTTCCTCATTACCACCAAACTACTACAACAATAGAAGCTTATCAAAGCAACACTAGAGGTTGACACCAGTGATACTACTAATGACAACATAATGCAACAAATCAAAGCATCATTATAAACTTCCAACAATCTCTCAATAGACCTATTGACATCAATGCAACATGATATAACTATTGACATAAATGACAACACGCAAGCTACTCATACTTCCAATAGTCCCAACAATCCCTAGTATCATGACATTTATATGTACTTCATGATAGCATTATTTCACCAAGCTAAACCCACACCCATCAAAAAAAAAAAGTTTAATGCTCTTCCTACTTCACTATCCTCACTAACACCCTCTATCAAAGGGGATTTAATGGTTCTTTACTTTTAAAGTACCTTAACTTAAAAGAGGCATCTCTTGCAATTAAAGAGGTTCACCTTCGTATGTGTGGTGCATACACTACAAGTATGGTCCTAGCTGAAAATATCTTGAGAACAAGATATTATTGGCCCACTATGGAACAAGATGCCTATCAATATGTAAAGAAATTTTTAGTCTATCAACAACACAAAATCTAATTCATGCACCATCATAAGTTTTGTATCTCATCATTACTCTGCCCTTTTCATAGTGGGGTCTCAATCTCATTGGTAAGATTCACCTATCTTCCTCCAATGGTCATACATTTGTCATCACCAATATTGAGTATGTCACCAAATGGGTTGAAGATATTCCCCTTATATACAGTACAATCCAACAAATCTCCAAGTTTATTTTCCACTATATCATTTCTCATTACAACATGCCTTCCCCCATTGTCACTGATAATGGTAAGCATTTTTAAATAATTAAGTCCACACTCTTTATGAGAAATTGCACATACAACACTATTGGTCCACACTATTTTTCCCATAAGGTAAAAGAAGAGGTGTCTAATGAAACCCTCTTAAAAACCCTAAAAAAGATAGTGAATGATGATGGTTGTAATTGGGACTTAAAGCTTAATCCCACCCTTTGGGATTATTGCACTAGCATCCACACACCAAATGATACAACTCCTTATTAAATTTTCTTTGGATCTAAATCTATCTTGGTCAAGATCAAAATTCCATTATTGATTGTTTCCTTATACAATATCATTAATGATGAGAAGTATTAGGTTGTACACTCGAATGAGTTAGAACTTCTTGATGATAAATACTGAGAAATACCCTTAACCATGTGTATTCATACCAAAATCATCTTTGTTGCAACTACAATAAGAAAATTAGAGCCCATAAGTTTGAGGTTGGTAAGATTATGCTTAAGGAAAACCAAAAAAAATCTATAGGATAGAGATAAGATGGTTAAATATGAGCCCAGTTGGTTAGTTCCATATTTTGTCAGCACCAAGTACAGTTAAAGAACATATCAGTTAGCTAAACTCAAGAATGATTCACTCAATGATCCTAATAACATCCTAAAACTCAATCACTTTCATTCCTAATCTAAGTAATATCCCAATAGAAAAAGTGAAAATTAAAATCAATGAAAAAATATAAAAAATAAATCAAAATAGTAAAGATAAAAAGTGTCCTCTCATGAAAACCACTTTTGGTGGCACCCTTGAAAAGTGACATGGTGAGAACCTACTTATAGGTTCCATGTGTGAAAACCCAAAATTCCACAATCTTTTAGGTCCTCACCTACCAAATTTCCATTATTCTACTTCCTCCACCTATTTAGTCATTACCATTATCATCATTCACTCTTCCATCCATAACATTTTATACCTTATTTTGCATTGGGGGTGGTTGATTACCTCTTTCTTTGGAATAAATCTTGAGATATATCATTTGGCTCACTCAAAGATTTAAATACCTTCCATTATAAATGAGTTTAATGTGTTTCCCCACTATCCCATTTATAATTTTTTATTCCCCTCTCATTAATAACATACCATATTTCCATCAATAAGACTTGCACAACACCTACTTCATATCCCACAAACTACACACTTGAAAGAATTAACTCTTAGCATTAAATCAAGGAACCAATGTTAACCTTGACTACCTATAATTGTCACATTATTTTCCATCATCCAAATTTTCTATTTCATAAATTGTTTACCTTCGTGCGATGCATCCTTCCCACATCAATTATAATTTTCATCCATTTATCCTATTAGCACCTTAAAAGAGATAATATTATTGTATGCAAATTGATAATTGATCATTTTAAATTTTTTGATTTACTAATTTATCTTTGATATCCTTGATTTATTGTTGATATTTAAATTTATCTCTAATCTTTGATTTATCTTTTTTATCTTTGATTTATCTCTTTTATCTTTTCATTCATATTTTTATGTTTTAATACATATATTGGCCCATACTATGCCTACTCACAACCACCATGATCATTATATATCATGGTGTTCTTTGAATAATATATATTGGGGCATGATCTATTATTTTTATGTGTCATATTTATTGGATGTTCTCTCACATGACCCACCAAGTTCGACACCTTGAGATGTGATGAGAAATCCTCTCCATGTTTGATGGTTATCTCACCACGTACCCACTAAGAACAAAAAATTCCATGTGAGTGTTAGGACATCATATTGTTTGTTTTTTTCTTGAGTGTAAATCCATACATTGGATACATTGTCAACTTGGCCTTCTATACTCTAATGCATAACATCTATTTCTATATCAAAATAAGATTCTTCATATGCCAACATAATTTAGCATTCTAGATAAATATTTCATCATATCACATCATCCATTTTCCATATTTCATCTATTCAATTTCTCTCTCTTTTTTTTTCTTCCATTCATTTCTTCATGTTCTTCCATCATCTCCATCTTTCACCTCATTTTCTTGTTATCATCCTTCTTTCAAGAGCTCACTCATACATCTTTTCCATGACTCATCTTTTGAGATTACATCATTATCTCACCATTTAATTTTTCACTTTTTCCTCCACTTGATCTCACCATTCAATCTTTCATTATTTCCTCCACATTTTTGGGACATATCATCACCTTCTTCATATCTTGTAATTAATTTCTCCATAGCTTCTTTTCTTTTCTTTGAAACAATTTTAATAAAAAAATCATCTCAAAGAGGGAAAAAATGTAGACACTAAAATAAAATTACTATTCCCATCATCATCTTGTCATAATCTATTAGTGCACGTTATCGCTTGATCACCCATTCATCACCTAGGACCCCTAACACTTATCATTTAATTAAATAAGTCCTAGTTATTTAATTAAATTAGGCTAACCAAATTCGTTAATTTATCCATTAGTTATCCATTTATTTATTCATACTTACTCATTTTATTTATCTTATTATTATTCATATTATCTATTAATTAATATTAATTTACATCTAATATACACCTATAATTCATTTAATTAGTTATTAAATCACTAGAATCCACTTCACTCAAACATACTCCTTGTCCCATTCATAAATCTAACCCACTTCACTTACCCATAAAATCAATTAACTATTCCATGGAAATATCCAACTCCTTTAATTATTTAATACACTCAACTAACTTCATGCACGCAACTAACTCATTAGTCAAGTCTAACATCTCCCCAATCAATTTGGGTTGAGCAATAATAATTATTTTAATTAAAAATTAAAAATATTATGCAACTATTCCATGCTTGCACCCTCTCCTCATTAGCTCCCCTATTTATGGATCAAACTTGTGATTCTAGATTCATCTGATTCTCTTGAGCCTATAAATCAAACTCATTAATCATAATTTCAGAAGCACTCATTCACACATCCATATTCTATTAGCTTGATATACATGGAATGCAATATGTAGACACCCAAAATATCCAGGTCTTAATTTCCTCAATTACCCAAAACACCAAGTCCTGATCCTTAAGTCATCCAAATTATCCTAATCTTGGTCAATTCTCTCCTAAATCATCTTGACTTATTATATTATTCTAATTATCTTAATTTTATGACTTGATTCCATCATTTATCTTAATTATTCCATTTTCCCTAGGTCCTAACCCAATTTCCTAAGTTGTATTTCCTATTCCATATCCCCTTCCACTTAAACTTAATTAAAAAATAAAATAAAAATCCCCTTTTTCTCCTCCACCCATCTCATAACAAACTTCTAACCATCTCCTAAAAAATAATTTTAAATTTAATAATTCTTCATTATTCTCCACCCTTTATCTCTCAACCAACCAATCAACTTGATCTAAGTCATCCATCCCTCATCAAATAGTCATCATCGATTGTCCTTGGAAACCTATAAATCCACCATCCATGAACCATTTTTCAAGAGAATTCTAATTTATTACAATGTTATGTTGTCAGTGCAAGTACCACATTCCAATTATTCTTTTGCAAATCCACCTTCATGATGCAATAGGAATTGAAATTGGGTAAAATTATTTTTATTTATTCATATTTTTCTATGGCTTTGTATAACTAAGGTTTCATTTGATATAGATTAAGGTTTTACTATTTTATTTGAAATCTTTATTTTTGATCTATATCTAGGGTCGACATTTCTAGCAAGCCTAGTGTGACAATCTCTCATATAACTCCTTTGTTTATCTTGTGGTTTATTGTGGCTTTTGGCTAATTTGGTATCATAAGGTTTGACATACTTTTGGAGTGGTTTTAGAGATCAACTTTGTTAAAAGCCTCAAATCATAAAATGAACATAATGGTTGCATAAAAGAGGGTTGAGAGATGAATTTTGACATATAACTCAACTTGTTTATATTACCAAAAAAAGTGCAATATTTTTAGGGTCCCTAAAGACCCTAGAATAGAAATTTATACAACCATATGGATTTGTATTGGCCATACCAACCATACCCTTTTGCATAGTGACTGATAATTTTTTTTAGGTTTTTGTAGGTTGTGAAGGTATACACAAGGTATGCATTTGAGTGTGACCCCTAGTCATATGGGAGACCAAGGACACCACTAAAACAAGTTCCTAGCACCTTATGTTTTACCCCTAGCCATGTGGGTGACTAGGCGCCTAAGCCTTGGGGGCTAGAAGACACCCCCCTTCATTTTGAAAATACATAATAGACTCATTTCACAAAAAAAAGAATTATTTTTTCCTCACTAATCATATTTTCAAAATTTTCCAGTTGTTTAAAAGCTAACTTAGAGTACTACATAGTGATGCAAGATATTTTCTAGACTTCTTCCATATTTTTAGAAATAATTTTTCAAACTTACCTTTCTTTTCAAACTTTAAATGTGTAAACTTTCATGTACGAAGTTGAAATTAAGTGATTTTTTAAAGTGCTCATGGAGATAAAAAATACTCTTCTAGTTTTATTTTTGTTGTGATAATCCAAGGATCTAATCTATATATTCTATCTCCTCACATTGTAAAGTGATCTTGGAGATAAAAATTTCTCAAATTCTTTTCACTATACAAGGCCTTTGTTTAGGGACTTTATAACCCTATAGAATTACCTCAACCATATTTTTTGGTGAGGTATATAAATGGGGGAGAGTGAAATTTTTAATTCAAAAATGAGAAATTTCATGTTTGGTAGAGCCCCAAGACCATTGGTCCACTGAGACTTGTGAGGTGAAAATACTAGGAGATTCCCTCCTAGTTTCATGCATGTAGACAATCCCTTTGTTCATGGATTCCCTTATAATCTCATACAACCTATTTTAAGACCTTTAGTTATCATTTAGTTTAGTGAAATTGAAGAAGATCACCCCTTGAAATTACTCATGAGTACCTTCATGTGTTGAGATAGAACTAACCTTGGATGAAGTCATTGACCATCCTTAATAAGTGATCTCATGCAACATTGCACTCCTTAGTTATCCTCCATATTAGTAGATGGTATTAGTAGTTAATTTTACTATGGGCCTGTGGATTGAAAATCCTTTGAGCTCCCTTCGGGTTGATAGCATTGTTTTGCTTACCCTCGACCTGTGCCTCATATTTTTGGATATCTTCAGCCCCTTTTTGAAGAGTCTTTCCCGCTTCCTCCACGTGTTCGTTGTGCGCTCCTTGGAAATATTTCTTCCCTTGCTCCTCTATCTAGCCCCGTCGTGTCTCCATGTGTCAGCAACACAGGTCTTTGTGAGCCTGCTCCCCTTGCCTCTCTACCGAGCTCTGCCTACATGCCACATAGCATTGTTCTGCGAGCACCTTTTGGCAGACCCCATAGTTAACACTCGGGATGAAGACTTCTCCATGTGTCTTCTTCGTGGGGAGTTTCATCACAAGGAGGGGAAGAATGAATGGTGAGCCTCACCCTGTCGCCACATTTCCTCACCAACTTTATGGGTGAGAAACATGTGTATGCACAAGAATATTGATGCTTCCACAATGGGAACATAGTCATCATTCATAGGGGATGCATCTAGTTCAAAGGCGACTGCATTCCATGCTTCAAAATATTTTTTGTTGCATTAGCCATGGGAAATCATTGTGATGAACATCATTGCTAGTGCCAGGGGATCTTTTCTATTACTAGCTCTTGGGTGGTGGGATGCTTCTCTATATATGTTGCTTCAGTTCTCTGAAAAAGGGTTTCGGTTCAGACTTTGAAGAATATAGAGAAAATTGTGAAAAGACCCCAAGCCTTTGTATTTTTTTTAGATTATTGTATTAAGATTCACAAACTATGCCATTGTTGTTCATCCTTTCTGTTTCTTAGCTAATTGACAAAGCATTATACTGTGTTGCTATTGTACTAAGTAGTTTATTTGCAAAACTTCTATAATTTCAATGTAAGTTTCCTGATTTAGACCATGTCTTGGAATCTTATTTTCAGTAAATGTGTATAAAAGTTATTTTATGTCATTTGATAAACTTCTTAGGCTTTTCATCTATGTTATCTGTTATTTCAGGACATGCAAATTGTTGAACGAGCCCTTAAATCCCATCTAAAAGGAAGTTTTACCGTGCCCAAACCTACATCTTGGCACATCACCTTAGGTTAGATCTTTATTTTATATATCTACTTCCTTTTCCCATTCCAAAACTCCCCAAATATAGAAGGAGTTGGATTCTTTAAAAAACTCGGAGATCACCCAGTCTAGCGCAATTGGTCCCCCCATTAACTGAGTTTCCCATAAGGTTGTTGCTTGACAATTTTAGGCATCAACAGTTTCTTTTTCTAGCACGTCTGGTGGGACTCGTTTTAAATGTATCTAAATCTAAAGTGGGTGTATGAGCCATCGGCCAGTTACTAGATCCCAAACAACAAATAACCTGGCCTACTAGTGCCACTACTGGTAACAGTACGAACAAGAACTCATCTGGTGAACATTCTAGTCCCTCCACCAACCATGTTGTTGATTGCTAATAGAAATTATGTGGCATGGGATTCTAGAAGCCCCCTTATATAAATAGTAGCACCCGCCGTTTGGGCCCCTATCCCGGCCTCTACTTTAAAAGCTATACCAAAATTCACCGTGGAAGGATAAAAAACACCATTTGAACACCTGCAAGACGTGATAGATGTGTGTTTAGTGAATGGTCTTACTGACTAGAATGTCGTGCTAAGGTTTCTTGTAGCCTCTTTCAAAGGAAAAGCACTAGATTGGTATCACACTTTGGGAGCCAATACTATCGGTACTTGGGATCAGCTCAGAGACCCTTTCTATGAGATATTTTTAAATAATGGGGATCAATCTTCGCTATATCATTAGATTGTGACCATAAAGCGTCCCCCTCAGGAGGCAATGACTAACTTTAATGCCCTATTTCACATGACTTGGCAAAGGATTCAGTGTACAATCCGCTCACCTACAAATTTGGAATTTATGTTCTATCTAAAGTCTCTCAACGCCAACATTTTAGTGATGATCCAGTCCCTTAGTGGGAACACTTTGCTAGGTGCATATAGCATTACTATTCAAGCGGAGAATAATTTGATCGGTGTTGGAAAGCTATCGCCTCGAACTGCTATGCCTATATTTCCAGAGTTGTCTATTCCTACCCAGGAGATAGCATCTACCAGTGCGTCTGATCCTCCCCAATCTATGTATGTGTATTCGAGCATGCCACAGAGTGCTACTTCTATGTCTAATTTATCAAAAAATGAGATGAGTGATGTTAAGGAGTTGTTGCAGAGCATCTCAAATGAAATAGATACCATCAAGCGAAATCAATCCATGCCTCCAAAGCCAACTTATCAAAATTATCAAGACAAAAAATCTTCCTACTAGCAAAATCAATTCCAAGGAGGCTCGCGCACAAATCCACAGACTTAAACAAGTAATTAGATGGTGTCGATACCTACTCCACTATAGAATGCTCACCCAAGCTCGAGTAGAGAGCTGACATCAAGGCAAAATAATCTCGCTGATGACATCAATCCTTGGTGCTTCCCCTGCGATGAAGCACATATGCCCCGAAATTGTTCGCGTGACAATCTACAACAAAGATTGGTGGAACAACACATTCAAGGCATGGTGTTAGATTCAAGAGGTTATGTATATGCCTCTCCACAAATGGAAAACATAGTACTCACCACGCAAATGCAAGGAATGTCCCTGGAGTAAGAGACAGATATAGCTCCAGATCACATGCTCTTCTCATGGATGGAAGAAGAAGAAGCGGTGTTTGCAAATGATGCATCCACATCCAAGGCCCCACAAGTGCAATTCGATTACAACATGCACTCTAAGAGGAGATTCATGGGCGAACCGGTCAACCCGCAGCCCAAAAGTGTCTCTGACCAAACTCCTAGTACCTCTGCAGTTACGCAACAATTTCAACTGTGAGGGGAAATCATTATAACAAGGGCTAAGGAACAAAATCCTTTAAATCTGTCACCATTCACTGTGGTGGAACAATTGAAGAAATCCTCTGCTAATATATTTGTTTGGGATATCTTAGCTATTCTGAAGCAAAATTCATTGCTACAGAAGGACCTACTCGAAGATGCAAGCATCGAGCCAACAAAGCAATCACTCAAGGGAAAGGACGTTGATCCATCACCTCTAGCCAAAGTCCTTAGAAACAATGTAGAGGAAGCCTCTACCGAAGTTAAAGGTAAGCCGAAACCAAAACCCTTTTTCCTAACTCTTATTGTGGGTAAGAAATTGTTGCACAATTCTATGATTGACTCAGGTGCTAGTACCACAGTCATGCCCAAGCAGATAGCTGAAGCCTTAGGACTTAGCTATGAACCTTTACAAAGAGGGGTTATGAAGCTTGATGGGAAAAAGGTTGAAACCATAGGTGTCATTAAGGACCTCCCTTTGACTCTATTCTTCTGCCCTAGCATCATAGTTCCACAAGATACCATGATCATAGACATGCCCCCCATGTTCATTCTTTGCTTAGCCTGGGAATTTACTTCCAAGATTGGTGGATATCTTTCTTTGGATTGGTCACACTTGATCCTCAGGACCAAACATGGAGCTAAAATGAAGATAGTGTCAGAACCTTTGCATATAGAACATGTGACTGATGAAGCCATGATCAACTTTGAGGTCGCTCATACCTCTATCACCAAAGAGGAAATGTATTGTACTGAGCTACTAGAGGATGAGAGGGTGACCAGAGACTAGATTGATTTAGAAGAGGTCCTCTTGAGTGAATATATAGACACTGATCCTTTCAGAAACTATCATGCTAAGTACTGAATTGGGAACCTATGCCATCTATGATGAAGATCAAGTGATTTCGAAGGTCATGAAGGAATCCAAGAGTAGTCAAACCTCAGAGCTATGGATGTTGCATTTCAATGGAGTGAGATGTAAATTTGGTGTAGTGGTCAGGATATGTTTGGCGTCCCCATCAAATGAAAAGATCCTCAGGTCTTTCCACTTTCAGTTCACCTGTTCAAATAACGAAGCTGAATATGAAGACCTAGTGCAAGGTTTGAGTCTTGTAGAACAGATGGGTGTTAAGCAAATAATGGTGTTTGGAGACTCTAAGCTAGTGGTCAATCAAGTCTGGGGGATCTCTGTAGCCAAGAATTTCAGCATGAGATTATGGGACCTGATTTAAAGCTTTGAATCCTTCAATATCCAAATAGTGCCCAAAGAGCAAAATGCAGATGTAGACCGCATGGCAACAATCGGATCTCAATTTGACCCTATTCTTGACCTAATTCATAACATACACTTTGTATGAGTGATTGTTTAACCGAAAATCCTAGATAATGATCAGAGCTGGCAAGTGTTTGAAAGTGATGAACACATCACCTCATTCATCCAACAGTCAAAAGAGTTTGCTGAGCAACTCCAATCATAAATTGTTGAGGTCTATGAAGGGAAAATTATTTAGTTAAGGTCTAACAAGCTTCCAAAAGGATTGGTCACTCTTGAAAACCTATTTGGTTGTGATGATGCAAGGAATGAAAAGAGGAAGTTTGTAGCAGACAAAACTGACTATGCTGACCTTCAGGTCACTAATGGAAGAAAGCTCAAGGTCAGAAAAGATGTCCTACAACACGATAAAGAAAGGCCTATTCAATTTTGTAAGAAATATGGAGTAGTGGCTTGGTCATATGATGACCTCAAGGGATATGATCCCGAAATCACCTAGCATACTATAGAACTGGCGAGAGGAACAAAACTTGACCACTAGAAACAAAGGCTAGTGAATCCAAAGATTGAGGCACTGATGGCCCAGGAGTTGACAAAGCTTATTCAGTCCCAGATCATCTTCCCAGTCGAGCACAACACATGGGTGTCCAACCTAGTTCCTGTCTGGAAAAATAATGGAGACATCTGCCTATGTGTTGATTTTCGGGACTTGAATAGAGCATCTCTGAAGGACCACTACCCCTTTCCCTCCATGGAGTCTATCTTGCAAACAATGGTCGGCTTGGAGATGTTTTCTCTATTGGATGGCTTCTCCGGTTACAACCAGATCTAGGTAAAAGAGGAGGACTGACACAAAACTACATTCACTACTAAGTGGGGGATGTTTCCTATGCGAAAATTCCTTTCAGTCTCTCAAATGTGGGAGCTACCTTCCAACGGGCAATAAATATTGTGTTTAGAGAATTCATCAACAAGATTATCTTAATATACTTGGATGATCTGACTATATTCTCTAAGTCTAAAGCTAATCATTTTGATCATCTAGAAATGGTTTTTAAAATATTCCAGGAGTTCAGGGTATCCATGAACCCAAAAAAATATGTCTTCGAAGTCCTGCAAGGAAAATTATTGGGGCACGTGGTGTCCAAAAATGGAATTGCAATTGACTCAGAGCAGGTGAAGGAAATATGAGAGCTTCCCCTACCAGACAACAAGAAAGGAGTCTAGTCCTTTCTAGGAAAGGTAAATTTTGTGAGCAAATTCATTTATGATTTTGCAGGACTAATCATACCTATTACCCTAATGCTCAAGAAGGATCAATTATTCAAAAGGACAAAAGAGGCCAAAGAAGCCTTTGAGAAATTTAAGGATGCTATTTCTTCAGCTCCTGTGCTGGTAAACCCAGACCTATCAAAGGACTTCATAATGTATGTGTTCAGTAGAAAATCCAACATTACTATTGTTTTGACCCAGAAGGATGAAGAAGGAAAGGGAGAACATCCGATAGCATTCCATTCCTAGACCTTAAAGGATTATGAAACAAATTATAACTTTGTTAAAAGGAAAGAATTCACCATTGTTAAGGGGATCAAGAAGTTCTAACACCTCATATCTTGCAACAAGGTGGTATTATATGTCATGCATTCCAGTGTGGGTGAATACATTATGGAAGGAGAAATCATAGAAAAAAGGGCCAACTAGATTACTAAGATGCTCGAATATGACATTGAGGTCAGACCCATGAAGACCATCCGAGGGAGAGGAATGTGTGAGTATTTGGCACATGATCAAGAGATGATAGCTAAAGAGGAACAACCTGGGTGATCTTGATGAACAAACCTGAGCATGAAGGTTGTTGGTTGGTAGACCGGATGAGATTCATGTAGATTAGGAAATATCTGACGATCCTCCCTTCTCAGAAAAGGAGATTCTATACATTGAAAAATAGCGGATATACACTCATCAAAGGAGTCCTTTTCAAAAGGAACTTCAATGGCGTTCTCTTGCGGTGTGTCACCATACAGCAAGCAAAGAAAATTCTAGAAGTTTTTCACAGCAGTCCCACTAGTAGACACTTCTCTGCAAAGACCACCACCATCAAAATTATGTGTGCCAGATATTTCTGGCCTACACTATTTAATGACTCACACTCTTTGGTTAAGGCCTACAAGGAATGCCAATTCTTCAAAGGGAGCAGGAAGAACTTAGCAATGCCCCTCAATCCAATAGTTACTGAGGAACCCTTTGCACAATGGGGCCTTGATTTTATCGAGATGATTAATCCCACCTCCAGTGTTGGACACAAATGGATCCTCATGGCTACAAACTACTTTACCAGATGGACCGAGGTCATGCCCCTGAAGAATGCGATAGAGGTAGAGATTGTGAACTTTCTCGAGGAACTGGTAACGAGATTCGGCCCACCGAAGACCATCATCTCTGACAATGCTAAGGCTTTCCTAGGATTAAAGGTATGTCAATTTGCACTCAATCATGGCATATTCTTAAAAACATCTTCAAACTACTACCCATAGGGAAATGGCCTAGTTGAGTCGATGAATAAAAATTTAGTCTGACTCATTAAAAGAATCGGGTCAGAGCATCAAAAGGAATGGCATAAGAACCTCTAGGCAACGCTCTGGGTAGACTAGATAACTCCTAAGCAAGTCCTTAAGATTTCGCCGTATGAGCTGGTATATGGAAAGCCTGTCTCCATGGAAATTCCCGCACTACAACTACTCAAATCTTTAGAGGTTGAATAGAATGAAGCCATGGAGGTCTAATTGGATGAGTTGTTGTAGGTGCAGGAGAAAAGAGAAAAAGCCCTGACAACCATGAATAACTACCAACAGGTGGTTAAAAGGTGGTTTGACAAGAATACCTTAGACCAGGGTCTTAAATACAGAGACCTAGTGCTAAAATTCAACGAAAGGGCCGTAAATCCTGGCCTACACAGAAATTTTGATAGCCTATGGGAAGGCCCTTTTCACATTATTCAATGCAAGCAACATAATGCATTTGAACTAGAAAAAACAGAAAAAGAAACATTGTGGATTCCAGTTAATGAAATCCACCTCAAATTATTCAATTAAGCTTCAATAATCATTTTTCCATTGTAGATATATAATTATGTAAATTTCCTTTGTATTTTTTGTTTTTGTTTGGTTGGTCTTTAAAATGGAACCCATAATGCATAAGTTGAAAATGGAACCCACAATATAGAATCAGAGAAAGCAAAAGAGACAAAAAAATGATTAAAAGGTTATATATTCATTATACAGTATTATATACTTTGGTATTACAATTTCAAAAAGGCTCTCGAGCCATACTTTTCAAAGTATATATATACTATATAGTTTTTCGGGTATGTATTAAAAGCCTTTTAAGGAATATATACAAAAAATGGGAAAATGCAGTTCATTCTTCAGGAAGGAGCATCAATAGGAACAACAACGACATCTGGAACAACTTCATCAACAGGATCATTAACAACAGCAGGAGCGTCAACATCAACAATGGTAAGCAGTGAAGGATGCACTAGGTTTTTGAAATCAATGTACCACTCCATGTTGTAGAACAACACCATGTTGTAGCAGTGTAGCAGGAAGTGGTAGGCATGAGTAACCCTCTGGTAGTGCTCTTCATGCATCAAAATGCAAAATCTGCTCAGGAATGGCACCCACCACACCACTGCATCTTCTTCAATGTGTTTGCGGAGGTCGCTCATCATAGGAAAACCAAGTCCATACATTGTTTTTGCAACAACTTCTCCAAGGCCACCAAGGTAGCGCTTCAGGAATATTTCCAATGTGAGTTGCAAGATCATTGGCTTGGGTACTTGTATATCAAGCAAAAAGGTGATGAAATGGGAGAAAATGTCAGTATTAACCCTATACTTGTCCTCATGTTCAATGCAATCCCTCCCTAGTATCCACTTCATTGCTATAATTGCCAGAGAATTCTTATTCTTCATCATGCATTTAAGACGCTTGTTATAAATTTCACCTAAAAAGGTCATTTGTGAATTATTGCTAGTGAGCCTAATTGGAGTCTTCATTGCACCTATCTCTACCCAACTACCAAATGCTAATTCTTCCCAATTACCAAGTGCAATTATGTTGTTGTTTTAGGGTCTATTTATAGGAATATCTGAGGTGCATGCACGCGATAAGCATGATGTGATCAAGTATTAGCACTACAATCCCATCAAAATCCAACTCAAAATTCCCACCAAGAGCAAACTTGAGAATCCCACCCAGTTGCGTTTGTTACATACAAGTTGCTATGTGTGAAGTTAAGGAGTAATTAATTAGCTAAAACCAGTGGCAGTCCCAAGTGATCATTCGCATGGTCAAGTGCTAATGTGTCACGCTATGGGAATTTTTATTTCTCCAAGGATGAACTCAATCTTTTTGTGTGTACTCATTACACTTTTGGCTTAATCATTCTTTTTAGGTTATTAATTGCAAAGAATGTAAAAGGTTTTGTATGCCTTCAATCGCTAGCTCAATTTCCCATGAGATTGTGTTGTAGGACATAATGACTAATCACCATTATGAATTAACATCTTTTCGAAAAGGCAAAAAAAAATAAAAAAATTGCATGAACAAGAGAGTTGGTTGTACATGTTGAATTTATTGCAAAATGGCAACCGCTATCTACAACTCCAAGTCGAGAAAAGACTAAGTGTTGCATGAGAAGGAACGACACTGTGAAAAGCTTTTTGAGTACGTTGTTCATTGCGAAGATCTTTGAGTGTAGAATTTTCCGAAGAACCCAAGTGAATTGCAGAGATTTTGAACATTGCTAAGGTATATAAATTCCTGAAAAGGCCTAGAATCTTCAGATGGAAGCATAAGGAGAAGCAACCCAAAGCTTATCTAATGCCATGTGTGTGAGACCGATAGCCAATTTTTTTGATAACATCTCTTACGCTTCGCCTGGGATGTCAGAGAAGTTGAAGTGGGTCTACACGCGGGCCATGGACAAGAAGGCTCATAGGGACCAAACCCTGATAACAAAAGAATGGGACAACATTCATGATGCCATCCTTAAAACCAACCCTAAGAGTCTTAGGGAAGCAACCTGTGAAAGAATGAAATAGTCTACTAGCCAACAGTCTTTGGCATACAAGCTATGGTTCTGCGGTCTCCTGTAATAGATGGTTCCTTTTGTGCATTACTTCCCAAAGCTAGTCCACAAATGCATGTAGCATTTTAACCCAGATACTAGCGCCTTTAAAGGTTGGGAACTGAGGGTTGTGATCAACGTGGAGGCTATAAGGGATATGCTATGCATCCCTCTTGAAAAGGGCTATAGAGCAGAAAAGATGGAGACATTCACTCCCGAAAAGGGGGAAGAGTTCTAGCAGACCAAAGATCTCACTCTGAGCTTTTATAACCAAGAAACCACAAGGCCTAAAGAAGATTTTGTGAAGTCACCACAAATTCCGGTCGCACACCTTGATTTTAGCATGGACTTGTAGGAGGCCTTCTCTATAATGGCTTTTGTTTGCGACATGGATGGTGACAAGTACGTGCAAGTGTTTCAAATGGGTTTGGGTTTCCAGTTGAGGAGACAACATTCTTTATTCTAGTATGACTTCGCGGAAGTCATCGTCTGGGAAATATTGAGCCAGATCAAAGAATACAGTACACAACATAAATTCAAGTTTTCTTCTCTCCTCGCTCACATGCTTTTGCACCAAAACCCTGATTTCTTTAGGAAACGTATGGGCTTGGCTATTTTTGATGAACATGGAGTAAGAAGGCTAGTTTTTGTATGGACTCCCCTCCTCTCTATGACTTATGATTACTATACAATTTTGGAGTACTTCTTGACTCTAACTTTGCAATATTTTAGTGAATATGGCAAGCTTTATCAGTTTTTTGCCAATCAAATAGGGTGGATGCGGAGTTTCCATCCTCCTTGTGATTGGTTTCTCGAGGAGGATTTCACATTTTTTAGGCTGTGTGGCTTTACCGAGGAGCCATTTGACTCCTAGCATGTGTCACAGATAGGGTATTATCCCTTGAAGTGTTTCAACAACTGTTGATTATTGACAACTTTTGCAAAGGAAAGAAGTAGAAAGGTTTTTTCTTCTTCCCTTTGAGTTTCAAAATAGTGGTAATGGCAAGAAAGAAGACACATAATCTGCTAGAAGCAAAGCTGGCTCATTTGGGGCTGGTGTTAATTTGTAACGAGTGGAAATATAACCTTGAAAATGACTTAGCGGACCTAAAAGTTAAAGTGACTCACAACTCTCGGCCTTACTAGGAAGCTCAATGGAATCCACAGTCAAAACAAGATGACCTATTTGTGGGCCTGGCCTATATTCCTATCAAAGATAGGAGGTTGTTGTGGCTCTCATTCTATTTTCCTTGGGAAAATCCTAATGAGAAGCGCCAAATGGGGGCTACCCTTCACAATGAATTGGTCAAGTATTAGCAGTGGAGTCAAGAAAAAATTGCAGCCTTCTAGATTTATCATCAGGAGACCCAATGCCTTGATGCCCCATTCCAAGAGGTAAAAAAGGATGAAAGATTCGATACTCTTTGGAATAGAGGGCATGATGATACTGAAGCAAGTGATGATGAGGATGTAGATCCGAAGGAAGCTAGGAAATATACAGAGAAGGGAAAGGAGGCGAAACAGGCCCAAGCGCAGAAGAAAGAAAAGGTGACATACCAGTCTGGCAAGGCTTCACTGAAAGTGCGTTTGACTGCATCATGGTCAGAGGCCTCACTACCATGCACATGGATTGAAAAAATATCCAGGGTAACCCAGTAACCTTTAGAGGTCATAGAGGCGGAAAAATATCCACCCAATAAGAGGCATCACACATATGCAACTTTTGGAGAAGGCTCACAGGAGCCTGCAATGAGCCAAGGATCAGAGTCCTCTGTGTCTTAGGTATCTTTCTCTCCCCCTCTTCTCACTACACAATCTTTGGTTACTCCTACTACCTCTGTTGTATCTGCACCCCAAATTACTTCAAGTGTTGGCCTTTTTTTCGCTTTTTCTTCCATGATCACAGGAGGTTTCTCCTAATTCTCCCAAATCGGACATGCAAATTTTACTCCCCCGCTGTCTATCCCACCATTTGTCATAGCCTAGTCTAGACCCACCATTGCTACTCCTTTTACTCCCACCACATTAGCTCTAACTATGATTTCCCAAAAAAATAGAATCCGCTGCATCTCCGCTACCACCACCGCTCCCCATGAGTCATTCCACCACTTCCCCAACTGGGCCTTGATATAACATTCCCCTGTTCTCCCCATTAACGATCTCTCTACCAAAAAGACATCAGTCGGGACCACTACTCTCTCTTTCCCTTTTTCTCTTCCTCCCGGTGTTCCCTTTGTTGGCGAATTGATTAAATCACCTACAAAATTTATGTCAAAGGGAAAAAAAACAAGAGCAACACAGGCTCTCAGAGTCTAGAAGAGGGAAGCAAAAGATGCTTCAAAGCTGCCTGATCCATATGTACAAACCCTTTTTAATGAAGCTCAGCAGTTGTTGCATTTCACAATTATGCATCTGAACACCATCAAGCCGCATGGAGAGATGCAACCCAAGAACTATATAATGCATGTTGTAGGAATTGATTTGTGTGTCGCTTGGCTGTAAGATAAAGTTGAGTTGATGGAGGAAATCTAGCGAGTAGTGACTATTGACTTCCCCAAGTATAGTTGCCAACTGAAGGAGTACGAGCTCAAAAATGTAAAGGAAAGGATGGAGGTCTTGTTGAAGAAAGAAAAGGCAAGGGAAGCCAAAATTACATGAATATCTCAGCAAGCGTAGGTGAAAAGTGCCAAACTCCAAGTGAAACTTAGAAAGTTTCAGTCCATGGATCCCAACTTGGTCGCTAAGCTACAACAAAAAAACTAGGAATTACAAGATCCATTGGTGTGGTCAGAGGAAGAAGCACAATAGAAAATTGAAGAGCTTCAGCAGTAATGAATTCAATTGGAGCAAGAAATTCAGCATAAGGATCAGGAGCTCTAGAACAAACAAGCTCAATTTGAGAGAGAGATCTAAGAAGTAAGGATTTCCCTAGAAAAAGAATCCACAACCAAAGGCCAAGTTGAAGAACGATTGCTCATTTAGTTAGGGACTCTACAAGAATGACTCTTTGTGGTGGAAAAAAGAATTGAGGAGCTAACATAGGACGTTGGGTCGAAGGAGATGGAGATCGGTGCTTTGAAGAATCCTCCCCAGCCCCTTGCTACTCAGCCAAATCTCCTTTCAGTAGCCCAACACCTATACATTTCCTACTAGGAAAAATTTAAGACTTTCTATCTAACTCTTCAGCCGGTGCTACAATTCATGGCAGAAGCGGCAGGTTTGAGCAGGGAGGTGTGTCGAACAATAGAGTAGTTCCCATAGTTCATAGCAGAGAAGGTGCCTAAGGTGGAGAAGTTGTTAGACAAGCTATACACAATGGCGAATAAGGACTTGGTGAATGCAAGGATTGAAGACTGAAGGTTAGCTACCAAGACAACAAAAGAATTCATCCATTGCCACGCGACTATCCTTCATGTCAGCAATTGCTCGGCAACACTAGGTCAGACTATGAATATTATATGGGAAAAATTCTCCCAACTGACTCAAATTGGCTTGCCCTCCCCGTTTCTTTCTAATGATTCGGTGGCCACAACAGAGCATATCACAACAAAAATCAAGGAAAATCAACAAGACTTATCTACCTTTCAGCATTTCAGTCAACCCCCGATTGTTGAGGACATTGAAGGTGTCAACCATTAGATAGCACGACTATTATTTCAGCTCAAGTTCGAGACCAAGATATCCATGAAGCTACCCTTCAAAGAAGTGATTGATTTGCATTTGGTGCAAGAGAATCTATGTGCCATATCGATACCATCTGAGGCCGACTGGTTACCTCTACAGACCATGCTTTCAAAGCTCTAACTCCATTACTCAATGGACAAAGCTCTGGTCCTTGAACCAAAAATTTTGGGTTCCAATTTTGTAGGTGAAATGCTCCTAATAGTCGCCAAAAGCTGTGGATTGAAAATCCTTTGAGCTCCCTTGAGGTTGATAGCATTGTTTTGCTTAGCCTCATCTCGCACCTCATATTTTTGGATATCTCTGGCCCCTTTTTAAAGAGTCTTGCCTGCTTCCTCCATGTGTCCACCGTGCACTCCTTGAAAAGATTCCTTCCCTTGCTACTTTATCGAGCTTCGTCATGTCTTTAGGTGTTAGTAGTGTGGGCCTTTGTGAGCCCACTCCCCTTGCCTCTCTACTGAGCTCCACCCATATGCCACGTAGCATCATTCCACGAGCACCTTTTGGCAGACCCCACAGTCAATGCTCAGGATGAAGACTTCTCCATGTGTCTTCTCCATGGGGGGTTTCATCACAAGGAGGGGAAGAATGAATGGTGATGCACACCCTATCGCCACATGTCCTCACCAACTCTGTGGGAGAGTGAAACGTGTGTGCACGAGAATTTTCCTGCTTCCACATTGGGACCACAATCATCATTCGTAGGGGATGCATCTGGTTTAAAGGCGACTACATTCCATGCTTTAGAATCTTTTCTATTGCAACAACCATGGGAAATTATCATGAAGAGCATCATTGCTAGTGTCCGGGGATCTTTTCTATTACTGGCTCTTGGGTGGTGGGATGCTTCTCCATATATGCTACTTCAGTTCTCTGAAAATGGTTTTGGTTTAGAGTTCAGAGAATACAGAGAAAATTGTGAAAAGACACCAGGCCTTTGTATTGTTTTTAGATTATTGTATTAAGATTCACAGACTGTGCCATTGTTGTTCGGCCTTTTTGTTTCTTAGCTAATTGACAAAGCATTATACTGTGTTGCTATTATACTGAGTAGTTTATTTGTAGAACTTCTATAATTTCAATATAAGTTTGTTGATTCAGACCATGTCTTGGACTCTTATTTTCAGTAAATGTGTATGGAAGTTATTTTATGTCATTTGATAAACTTTTAGGCTTTTCATCTATGTTATTTGTTATTTTGGGACATGTAGATTGTTGAGCAGGCCCTTAAATCCCATCTAAAAGGAAGGTTTACCATGCCCACACCTACATCTTAGTGCATCACCTTAGGTTAGATCTTTATTTTATATATTTGCTTCCTTTTCCCATTCCAAAACCCCCTAAATATAGAAGGAGCTGACTTCTTTACAAAACCCGGAGGTCATTCAGTTTAGCGCAATTGGTCCCCCCATTAATAAGGTTGTTGCTTGACAATTTTAGGCATCAATAGGGCCCATATTAAGTATCTCTCCCATTTGAATAATATAACTTTTCATGTGTTTTATGTATCTTCTTTAGCTAAACAAGTGATTATCCATACACCTTTTCACATAAACAAGCATGTTTTCTTTATTCTTTGAGTTATCTTGCACCAAATCCTAGGGAAAAAATGGAATCCTTATTTTTAGAACTTAGTGTCAAAATAATGCAATCAAGCATCAAACTTTGAGAAGAATATAACATCTCTTTGTTAAAAGGTTGAACTAATCCTAAGTCAAATATCCAAAACCATAGTGTTATAATTCACCATACCTTACATCATTCCAAGAATTTTCAACCTCATACCCATATCATCCTAATTTCATAAATTTAAGCTCAAACTTGAAATCAAGAACATAGCTTACTTAAGAACTTAGTCTATCAACCTTGTATTGATTAATAACTTACCTATCTTAAGTATGTATATCCTATTGTATCCATCAAATAAACCAAGGTCTTGAAATCTAGTTTTATTTTAATATTTTATAATCCAAATTAAACCTTTCATATTTCATCAAATCACCTTATCCAATTCAATCAAACACCTCTTTCAACCTCAACATTCAACCAAAATATGGTTAAGTTTATCCTTCTGTCGCATCAAATTTAAGGTTACCTTTTTCAAATCAAAGTATTTCATCACTATCTAATTTTATCACTTTGTGCCTCTCATAACGAGATCCCAAGAAAATAAAAACATGGATCCATATCGTACCTTAACAAGGAAAAAAATCATAATCAAGGGTAAACCAAGCACCACGACCCCCTTAGACAAAATTATTTTCTCAAATTAAGCCAATAACAATGATGATGATGATAGTTTTTTTATCAAGAAGAGTATTATCCCTTTGAACCTCATGATGATGCTAGTCATATGGACCAGGATGAGCTCCATCAGTCCTTTGATGACGTTATTTTAAGAAAACCCACAAAAAACCTTCCATCCTCCCACCGATCTTTTGTTGCAAGTATGAAGGTGTTTTGATTGATGTCAATAGGATGTCTACTGGTTGGTGTTGTCATTGATGTCAACTATGTGATGAAGATGTCGAGGATTTTGAGAAAATTGTGAAAAAGAGGAAAGCGGGTTGTTGCAGGATGTGCATGTATAGTTGAGACCTTGAGGAAGTGTTGTGAGTACATGAGCTATCTTTTTGTTGCAGAGTATGAAGATGAGTTGGAATAAAGTAATGAGCTGAGATGATGTCTTTGGTACTTGGTTTCCAAGTGATTTTGAGAAAATTTGATAAACAAAGTAAATTGTGTTGTGCAAGTTTTTAGAATGTGCTCTAGTATTGCACTCTGCATTTCTTTTGTGTTGATACTATGTCTATGTGGATCTTATAGATTATTCAAGGATGTCAAAGGTTGCTATATTCAAATTTTGGGTTTATCGATGGTTGTACCATGTGAGATATTTTCACTAGTATGTGAACTAGTCTTTCAGTGATGTGTTCTGTGTCCTAGGAGAAATGTATTTGCTTCACGTTTCTTCATTGTTTAGCTTCAAGTTGTGTAGACTTGGGAAGTTGTTTATAATGCTTGTATTTTTTTGTATTCAAGTTTTTACTTGATTTGGTGTTGTACAAAGTGAGTTTCATTTATCAACATGCAAATAAGGGTTACCAGTTGTTCTGAGTTGAAGCATTTGAATGATGCAAGTTTGGATGAAGTTTTTGATGAATCTCAAGTAGTTCATGAATTATTCTAGATCATGTTCAAGTGTTTTTTGCTGTCCAAAAGTTTTGGATCAACTTAAGGAAGCGTGCACTTAATGATTATGGTGTTTAACATAGGTATTGGCCAACCTTGTGTTAGAACTACTTGTGAGGCTTGTAGAAGCATGCTAAGGTGTGTTGGGATCTATTTGGGTCCTAATTAAGGATTTTTGTAGGTCACCTCCATTCTTGTCCACTGTGGGAATGCTTAAGTTCTGACCTATTTTGAATTTGTATGTATAATGACTAGTTGTTGACATTGGAGAATGTTTTTTGAGGTTGAGGTTGATATAAACGAGTATGGTGTTGGTGTGAGTTGAGGAATGAAATAAGTAAGAAGCAAGATAGATGTGATATTGATGTGAGTGATATGTGTGATGCGAATTTGAGTAGAGATATGTGAATTTGAATGTTAGGGTTCCTAAATGTAGTGAGTTGAAGGAATTTGAAAGCATTCATGCAAGACTACGAAAGTGCACAAGAAATTGTGGTGGATTCCTTGTTGCATTAAGAAGTGTTCTCTGTGTAACATTCTTCTTCTATCTTCTTGTATTTCTTTCTATGGAAATGAGCCCTAGTTGTGAGCCCTTTTGTATCAGTTTTTCTATTACTTATATTGTGAGCTAATCCTCATTGTGGTTTTTCCCTCATTGGGTTTTCCACATAAATCTAGTGTTCTCTTGTGTATGGTGTTGTGATTTTAGTTTCTATTATCTACATTTCATGTTTAATCATACTAAGAAAATAAGGGTTTAATGAATGCATGTGGATCTAATTACTATTTAGGGTTTTGAAGGTTTAAATTGCTACAATTGATTCACCCCCCTCTCAATGGTCTTGTTCATTTCAACAATTGGTATCAGAGCAAGGTTCCTTGGAGAAGAGCTTAACCGCTTGAGGTAGATATGGGATGGAAAACAAGGTTTCTTTGGAATGTCCTAGATTCGATGGCACATATTATGCATTCTAGAAGAAAAATATGGAAGGATATTTGGTAGCTTAGGGATATGAGATTGAGAAGGGTTATCAGAATACATATGCTCCTCCTCCAAATGGTCCAAGTACAAGTGCAAATTTCAAGGCACATGAGATCAATACTAAGGCAAGATTTATTATTGTGAATAGTCTTTCAAATACTGAATTAGTAAAAATTATGAGTTTAAAGACTGCTAAAGAGGTTTGGGATAAGCTAGAAAGAATTTATGAAGGAGATCCAAAGGTCAAACAAGCAAAGTTGCAGAACTTGAAAGAACAATTTGAAATGATGCAAATGTCTAAGGAAGAAACAATTAAAGGCTAGATACAGAGAGTTGATGAGTTGGTAAGTTCTATGAGAGGCTTTGGTGCAGTAGTTAAATAATCTAAAGTAGTGAAGAAATTTATCGGATCACTTCTTGATTGTTATAGTGAAAAGGTATCTGCTATTGAGGAAACTATAGATTTTGAAAATTACTCCAGAGACCAGTTGATTGGAACACTAATTGCATTTGAAATGAGAAAACTTGGTTTGAAGAAAGGCACAAAGGTAGACACTACTTTCAAAGTTGGTAAATCAAAGAAGGTTGAAGATTCAGATGGAGATCTTGAAGATTTAGAAGCTAACTTTGTGAGGAAGATGAAAAAGGGCACCAGTAAGTACAAAGGTAAATTACCCTCTAAATGTTTTAGCTATGGTGAGATAGGTCATTATGCTTCAAGATGTCCAAAAAGATCTATAAACAATAAGAACAAGGAAAAATGATTAAGAAATATTACTATGTGCGAGAAGATGCAAGAATTTTTTATGATGAATCTGATCATGGAGATTTTGATGATAATGAATGTTTGTTTTTGGCTATTAAAAAAATAGTCTAGTTCTTCTAACCCTAAAAGTTGTGCGAAGGAAAGTGTTCTAGAGATGAAGGATAAGATTGAAGGTTCTTTGGTATTTTCTTTTCATGTCAAAGAGGATAAGAATTACTGGGTTGTTGACAGTGGCTACTCTAATCACATGAATGGAGATAAAAGTATGTTAAACTTGAAAAGTATGATGGAGGATTACTTAAATTTGGAGATGATTTAGGAGCTAAGATTTGTGGAATAGGTTCAATCAGTTTTGATGGCAAGCATAATACTGACAATGTTTACTATGTTAAGGGTTTAAGGCAATAACCTTTTGAGTGTTGGACAAATGTGTAGCAAAGGATATAATCTTTTGTTTAAGGATGAAATATGTGAGATCCAAAAAGGGCCTGAAACTGTGATTGTTGCTGGTAAGAGAACAAATGGAAAAATCTATCAGCTTAAGGGTGTTGATGGACATTGCTTTATGTCTCAAATTAGTGATATTTGGTTATGACACCAGAGGATGTGTCACATGAATTTTGATAATTTTTCAATAATTAGTTCAGTTCATGTAGTGAGAGATTTACCTAGAATCACAAAGCCTATCAATTTTGTTTATGAGAGTTGTCAATTTGGAAAGCAAAAAAGGAGTAGCTTCAAGGGAAAGGAACAATTTGCTACCAGACTACTGAAATTAGTGCATATAGATCTTTGTGGTCCTACAAGGGTTAGAATTCTACAAAGTGATAGGTACTTTATGCTTTTGATTGATGATTACTCTAGAATGACATGGGTTACTTTTCTTAGAGAAAATTCTAATGCATGAGATAAGTTCAAGGCATTTAAAGCTATGATTGAGAAGGAAATAAATTTGAAAATAAAATGTTTGAGGTCTGATAGAGGTGGTGAATTCACCTCCAATGAGTTTAACATGTTTTGTGAAGTTCATGGAATAAAGAGGCATTTGTCTACCCCTAGAAATCCTCAGCAGAATGGAGTTGTTGAAAGGAAAAACAAAACTGATGAAGAAGCTGCAAGGAATATGATGAAAGAGGAAAATCTAATGGAAGTCTATTGGAGAAAAGCTATTCATATTGTTGTTTACATAATTAACAGAGTTCAAGCTAAAGCTAACAACACAAAGACTCCCTATGAGCTATGGTATGGAAGGATTCCTACTGTGAAGTACTTTAGAGTGTTTGGAAGCAAATATTACATCAGAAGAGAAGAAGAAAACTTAGGAAAGTTTGATGCAAGGTCTAATGAAGATATCTCCCTTGGATATTCTACTAGAAGCAAAGCTTATAGATGTTACAACAAAAGGTTGAAAAAGATAATTGAAAGTGAAAATGTTAAAGTTGGTGAAAAATTGCAGAATTCAATTGCAGTACATGGATAAATTTTGGATGAACCTAATTGCAGAGAAGAAGAAGAAAAAACTGATGGAAAAGAAGTGCAGAATAAAGAGGGAGAAGCTCCAGAGAGGAACCCTAAAACCCCTAAGTATGTGCAAAAGAATCATTCTAAAGATTAGATCACTAGAGACAAGAGGAAAGGTGTATTGACGAGAAGCAAAGCTACTAAAGTTGAGGTAAATCTATGTTTACTTTTTAAAGTTGAACCTAAAACAGTGAGTGAAGCATGTAAAGATGAACATTGTATGAAGGCAATGGAAGAATAACTTATGCAGATAGAGAAGAATCAAACTTGGGAATTGGTCCCTAGATTGGAAAACAAGAACATAATTGGAACTAAGTGGGTATTTAGGAACAAGTTGAATGATAATGGAGAAGTAGTAAGAAATAAGGCGACTTGTGTGTAAGGGTTACTCACAAGAGGAAGGTATAGACATTGAGAAGACTTTTTCTCCTGTGGCTAGGATGGAAGTTATCAAAATGTTTTTGGAACTTGCAGCTCATAAAGACTTTAAGGTTTATCAGATGGATGTGAAGTCTGCTTTTTTGAAAGGAGAATTGGAAGAAGAAGTTTACATGGAACAACCAAAAGGATTTTAGTTGTCAGATCAACCAGATATGGTATATAAGTTGAATAAGGAACTATATGGATTGAAGCAATCCCCTAGAGCTTGGTATGCAAGATTTGATAGATATTTGTTACAACAAGGATTCAATAAGGGTATCGTAGATAGTAATCTTTACTTTAAAATTAAGGAAGACAAAATCTTGATAGTAGTAGTATATGTGGATGATATTATCTTTGGTGGAAATGAATCTATGTACAAGAACTTTACAAAAGAGATGTAAAAAGAGTTTGAAATGTCAATGTTTGGGGAGATGAATTTCTTTCTTTAGCTAGAAATCAATCAAATAGATAAAGGGATATTTATTTTATAGTCTAAGTATGTCAAAGAGATGTTGAAGAAGTTTGGAATGGATGACTCCAAACTGGTATGTACTCCTATGATGATTGGTTGTAAGTTGAGAAAAGATGATGATTCACCTAAGGATGATCAGAGCAAGTATAGATCTATGATTGGTGGACTATTATATCTAACTGCTACTAGATAAGATATTATGCATGCAGTTTATTTTGTAGCTAGATTTCAAGAAGATCCTAAAGAGACACATGTTGCAGTAGTAAAGAGGATATTCTGATACTTAAGAGGCACTCCATATTATGGCGATTTCACATTAAGTGCTTATACATATGCAAATTGGGTTGGTTGTGTTGATGACAATAAAAGTACAAGTCGTGGTGCATTCTTTCTTGGATGTAGATTGATGTCATGGTTGAGTAAGAAAAATGATTTAGTTTATTTTTCTACTACAGAGGTTGAGTATATTACAACAACATCATACTATACACAGGCATTGTGGATGAGACAGACATTAAAGGATATCAAAATTGTATATGACGAGCCTATATCTATCTTTTGTGACAATACAAGTGCAATTAACATTTAAAAGAATCTAGTGATGCATTCAAGTACAAAGAATATATCTATCAGGTATCACTTTTTGAGAGAGAAGGTTATGGAGAATGAAGTGAAGTTTGAGTATGTACCTACAAAGGATCACATTGCTGGCATATTTACTAAGGCTCTTCCTAAAGATACTTTTGAGTATCTCCAGGAGAAGTTGGGGGTTATTTCCCCTCCTTTCTTGAACTACATGCATATGGAGATGCATCAGTCTAGTGGATCTATGGATCTATCTCCTTTTTGGACCGATGTTGGTGGATACCTCTTAGGGGGAGTAGGTAGTGTCATGTGTTTTCATTGAGTTACTGATTCATTTGGGAGTACTCCTAAGGGGGAGTATTCAAAGCAGGTATTTTGGTTTAGTGTCAAAGGGGGAGAACAATGCAAAACATTCTATCCTTTTCCATTGATGTCAAAGGGGGAGAAAGTATCATGTGAAAAAGTGAAAGGTATTAAGGGGAGAAAGTTGTGTATGTTTTCTAATCATTATTGTCAAAGGGAGAGAGACTCCTATAAGGGGGAGAGAGTTCAGGAATGTTGTGCAGGTTATCTAATCTGAAAAAAAGGAGAGTGTGTCTTTGGTGGCTTTTCACATCTAGTGTTTCCATCAATAAAAAGGGGGAGATTGTTGCAAGTATGAAGGTGTTGTCATTGATGTCAATAGTATGCCTACTAACTGGTGTTGTCATTGATGTCAACTATGTGATGAAGGTGTCAAGGATATTGAGAAAATTGTGAAAAAGAGGAAAATAGGTTGTTGCAGGATGTGCATGTATAGTTGAGACCTTGAGGAAGTGTTGTGAGTACATGGAGATATCTTTTTGTTGCAAAGTCTAAAGATGAGTTGGAATGAAGTAATGAGATGAGATAATGTCTCTGGTACATGGTTTCTAAGTGCTTTTGAGAAAATTTGATAAACAAAGTAAATTGTGATGTGCAAGTGTTTAGAATGTGCTCTGATATTGTGCTTTGCATTTCTTTTGTGTTGATGATATGCTTGTGCATATCTTACAAGTTATTCAAGGATGTCATAGGTTGCTATATCTAGAATTTAGGTTTTTGGATCGTTGTACAGTGTGAGTTATTTTAACCAGTGTGTGAACTAGTCTTTCAGTGATGTGTTCTGTTGCCTAGGAGAAATGTATTTGCTCCGTGTTTCTCCACTATTTGGCTTCAAGTTGTGTAGACTTGGGAAGTTATTTATAATGCTTGTATCTTTTTGCATTCAAGTTTTTACTTGATTTGGTGTTGTACAGAGTGAGTTTCATTTATCAATATGCAAATAAGGGCTACTAGTTGTTCTGAGTTGAAGTATTTGAATGATGCGAGTTTGGATGAAGTTTTTGATGAATCTCAAGTAGTTCATGAATTATTCTAGATCGTGTTCAAGTGAATTATATTTTCTAGAAATTTTGGATCAACTTAAGGAAGTGTGTACTTAATGATTATGGTGTTTAACATAGGTATTGGTCAACCTTGTGTTAGCACTACTTGTGAGGCTTGTAGAAGCATTTTGAGGTGTGTTGGGATCTATTTGGGTCCTAATTAAGGATTTTTGTAGGTCACCTTCATTCTTATCCACCGTGAGAATGCTTAGGTGTCGACCTATTTTGAATTTGTATGTATAACGACTAGTTACTAAAATTGGAGAAGGTTTTTGACGTTGAGGTTGATATAAATCAGTATGGTGTTGTTGTGAGTTGAAGAATGAAAGAAGTAAGAAGAAATATAGATGTGAGATTGATGTGAGTGATATGTGTGATGTGAATTTGAGTAGAGAGTTCTGGTTGTGAGTCTTTTTGGACAGTGTGTCCTATTCTGGCAGTGGGCACTTTTGTATCGGTTTTGCTATTACTTATATTGTGAGCTAATCCTCACCGTTGTTTTCCCTCATTGGGTTTTCCACATAAATCTGGTGTTCTCTTGTGTATGGTGTTGTGATTTTAGTTTCTCTTATTTGCATTTCATGTTTAATCATACTAATAGAATAAGGGTTTAATTAATGCATTTGGATCTGATTACTATTGAGGGTTTTGAAGGTTTAATTTGCTACTGTAGACATTGAAAATTTCTTAGTCTATGAGCATCATTTTTCTTGGTCTTCATCTTTGGATAATTAAATAATTTTAATTATTTAATTATTCTTGATCATATTCCTCTATTAATTAAATATTTTTTAATTATTTAATGAATTCACTTCTTAACCTTTGGTCTGCCTTGACCAATTAAATAAAATTAGTTGCGTCACTAACACCCTCTTTCTTTAATAATTAAATAAATTACTATTTATTTAATTATTTTCCTATCATAATTCATCTATAGTTAAATAATTATTATTAATTATTTACCTATTCATTTATCTCCTATTCCTCTATAATTAAATAATTGTTGAAAATTATTTAAATATGTAATGACACTTCTCTCCATTAAATAATTAACCTAAATTAATTATTTAATGTCTCATATCCATTTTCCCCATTTAATTAAATTAATTTTATAAATCATTTTAATTAAATGTCCATTTTCTCCCACTTTCCTCTTTCTCAAATAAATAATTTAAATAAATTATTTATGCCTCCACATGTCTAGAGATTCCTTCTCATGAATTAATTATTTTGAATTTTTAATTCCTCCATATTCTTCCTCCACTCTCTCATTTTCGAATCTTAGCTATTGATCATCTCTGGGATCTTTCTAATCTTGACCGTTAATTTTGTAACCTACCCTTTCCTATGTTGCATGTCTTCTCATTCGTCGATCTTGGCATATTTCTAGAAGCTTGATCTTGACCGTGCGTTCAAATGGGTGTCTATAAAAGAAGCCTTCCTCCTCCATTTTTTCCTTAACAACCACTTATCTCCAACTTTCTTGCATACAATTTGTAGGTATTTACACATTTCTACTACAAAATGTAAGGGCATATTTACAAAAGAAGAATGAGGAGAGACAAGGGAAGTGATTCAAGTTCAAACATAGGGAGTGCTTTCATTTGATGCTTTCATTTTACTTATGTTTTGATTGTTTTCTCTTGTTTTGGATTGGGTTTTGGCTTAGTAGCACTATTTTTGTCACTAGGATCTAGGCTATATCATTTTTACCAATCTTACATTGGTGAACCTAATGTGAAGACAATTTTTTGCAGAATCCTATGACCTTTTTCTTTGTTTTTGCAAGTTTTTGTATGTGGTGTAGGGGTAGCTTGGGGTTTCCTTGCCTCCATGAAGCTTTGTTAAAATTTGTTTTGATTTTCAAGATGATTATGATGTAATAAGGTCCAAAGGACCATTTTCAGTGGTTTGTAATAGGCTTCCAATGTTTGTAATAGGTTTTTAATGGTTGTAATAGGTCTCCTCTTCATATTCTAAACTTGGTGCATCTAGGCTTAAGAAAGAAACAAAGTGTCATGATGTAACCAAGTAATAGAGAGGAGATATTTTGATGTTTTAGTAGGTTAGAGGTGTCTAAGACATACAGTTGTCTTGAAATGGAGTCAAGTTGAAGCTTTTATGTTTGTGTTGTTTTAAGTTGTCTTAAGTAAGCAACTTGGCTAAAATAAATTTTACTAATCCTCCAACGGCCCTCTAATTCAAAAAATAGTTGAGGGATGTTGGGAGGAGTGGGAACATGTTTAAAAATTCCTCTTTTGGTTGAGGCAAGGTTGTTGAAGAACTTTGGAGAAGATTTGAATGAAAAAGACTCTGTTTTCTCTGAATTTCTATGTTTTTTCCTGCTAACTCGTGTGGTACAGATAGGAATCTCTCTGTACGGGCTTAATACTAACATGGATCAATAGAGCGATTAAATAGATTTCCTTTGGTGGTGATTTGGTGCAATTTCATTAAGTACAGAGGAAGTTATTGTCATTTTTCTAGAAGTGGTCTAAAACCCTGAAAAACCAGGGTTTGATCACAAAAAATGGTTGTGGCTCTCCATTCCTTCGTGGTCAAGGCTTGATTCTTTGTGGAATGGTAGAGTTTGTAGCATACTTCATGATGAATATTTTTTTGGAGAATAACATGGAGTCTGGAGCAAGTGGTACCCTAGGCTTGGCATCCTCATGTGGCAGGCCTAGATTTAGTGCAAAAATCTGAGTTTTGCTAGTTTGAGAGTGAAATTGGCAAAGGGAGTGCTTTGGAAAGGTTGAAATGTTCCTGGGGATGTTGTAAGAACATTTTTTGTGGCTTAGGGGTGTTGGTGTGTGCCAAGGTACTCAAATTCCTATGTTGAGAAGACTATTTAGGCCTCCTTATGGCATAAAAGTTTGGTCTTTTGTGGTCCTTCCCTTTGTTTGTCATTCTGGTAGGTTTTGAGGACTTGTAGGGGACTGTGTGAGGGATCAAAAATTGGTGTTTTTTGTTTGGTTACTGCCCTTGAGAAGCTTTTGTTGTGACTGTCCTAATTGGGAAGGCTACAAGGAGCTTTTAGGTTTATTTTGAAGCAATGGATGAATGAAGATTTCTAATTGTAGGGTTGGGTTGTTTTGTCATGTCTTGTCATGATGGAAATGTTCCAAGAATTCTCAAGTCACTTAGTTGTGTCTGTTTATGAGTACCCTCATTGAATGGTGGGGTTATCTCCTTGAGGTAATAGTAGAATTGAAGAGTCCACATAGAGTATTTGAGAGAAGCTAAGTAAAAGGTTTGTTTTTCATTAAGGTTTGGTCTTCCCCTACTCACTCTACATCAGAGTGGTATTAGAGCCAGGTTTTGGTCGAGAAAGTTGTGAAGAGAGATTGTGAGTTGAGGTGAGTGAAGGAAGATTCCTCCAAAAGGTGGGACTGCGATTGCAAGGGAGATGAAGGCCTTGAGAGATAGGATAGAGGCCTTAGAGAGAAAGAGGGTGACTACTGAGGGAGAGAGAACCTCAAAAGAGGAGGTAGAGGGTGGAGATGAAGACCATTCAGAAGAGGAGATGCCTCCTGAAGAGAGAAGGTTCATTGGAGCCTTGAAAACCATAAAAACAGAAGCCACTGAAGTGAAGATGGACATCCCAATGTATGGGGGAAAGATGAATGTTGAGGCACTACTAGAGTGGGTGGATGCCTTGAACAACTATTTTGAATACAAGGAGATGGCAAAAGACAAGAAGGTTAAGTTTTCCAAAACTAAATTGAATGGGGATGCTTTGACTTGGTGGAATTACTACTAAGGAGAAAGAGTGAAAGAGGGTAAGAACATGATTACTTCATGGGACAGAATGGCAAGCAGATTGAAGGCACAATTTCTCCTTGTAGATCATGAAGTGCAAGTGTTTACGAGGCTACAAATCATAAAACGAAAGGGCATGGACGTGGAAACCTATACTGAGGAGTTTCACAAACTTAGTATGAGGTGTGGCCATGTAGAGAATGAGAAGGAGAAGGTGGCCAAATATTTGAATGGCCTAAGGTTTGCAATCCAAGATGAGATAAGTCTAGTGACTCCTAAGACAGTGGAAGAGTGCTTCCAAGTAGCATGTAAGGCATAGGAGAAGTTGAAAAGAAAGCAAGAGCAACAAGGAAGGGGTAGAGGAAGAAACTCCAAAGGAAGAGGCAACTTTGGTGGTAGAAACCAATCACAAAGACAACAAGGGGAGTCAAGTGGAAAAGAAGAGCAAGGTCAAGAGTCAAGAGGAGGGTTCAGAGGTAGGAGATCTAATGGAAGGGGCACATCTAATGGGAGAGGATCTAGCTCATTCTCTGGAAGATGCTACTCTTGCAACCAGTTTGGACACCCGACCTTCAAGTGCCCTGAGAAGTAAGCTTCAAAATCTCATAGTGGGGATAGGAGAAACAAGTTGGTGCAAGAGGAGGATGCTCAAAGTGTGACTTCACCTTCTAGACCTACTGATCCTGAATTTGGAGAGAGCTTGATGATGAGGAGGACACTTCTTAAGGTGCCAAGTGCTAAGAAGCCATCACAGAGGAATTCCTTGTTCAGAACCACATGAAAATCCCTTGGAAAGGTATGCAAGGTAATTGTAGACTTAGGCTCTACTGATAACTTAGTGTCTTTAGAGATGGTTGAGAAATTAAAATTGAAAAAGACTCCTCATCCCACACTGTATAGGGTGTCTTGGTTGAACAAAGGTCAACAGGTGCTTGTCAATGAGCAATGTTGGGTAGAATTTCAAATTGGAGAGTATAAGGATAAAATATTGTGTGATGCTATCCCCATGGATGCCTGCCACTTACTCTTAGGCCGCCCTTGGTAGTATGATAGGAAAGCCCAACATGATGGGCAGAAAAACACTTACATGATGACAAAAGATGGGAAATCTTTCACCATGAATCCCTTACCGGATGAGGGTATAGATAAGCAACTTGGGTCTAGCATCATGGTGGTAGGAGAGAAGGATTTTTTGAAGACCTTAAAGGAAGAGGGAGGGCTAGGGTTTTCCTTGGTTGTTAATCCAAAGTGTAGGTCTATTTTGTCCTCAAATAAAGGAGAACCTATACCTAGTGAAGTCCAAACCTTGTTGGAGAAGTATAAGGACATTGTGGTGGATGAATTGCCTAGTTCCCTAGCTCCAATCAGAGATATCAATCACCATATTGACCTGATACCAAGAGCTACATTGCCTAATAAGGTTGCCTACAAGATGACACCAGCCCAAAATGAAGAGATAGCAAAACAAGTTCAAGAATTGTTGGATAAGGGCCTAGTGAGGAAGAGTTTAAGCCCTTGTGTAGTCCCTACTATGTTGGCTCCTAGGAAGGATGGTAAATGGAGGTTATGCACTAATTCAAGAGCCATAAATAGGATAACCATCAGATATAGGTTTCATATGCCAAGGATGGAGGATCTTATGGATTTCCTCGGAGGAGCTCGCTACTTTTCAAAGATTGACTTGAAAAGTGGGTATCATCAAATTAGGATTCGTGAAGGGGATGAATGGAAAACAACATTCAAGACTAATGAAGGTCTTTATGAGTGGATGGTGATGCCCTTTGGCTTTTATAATGCCCCCAGTACCTTCATGAGACTAATGAATGAGGTATTGAAACCTTTTATTGGAAAATTTGTTGTGGTTTATTTGGATGACATTCTTGTCTTTAGCAGGACCAAGGAAGAGCATTTGGAGCATCTTGGCTAGGTCTTGAGAAGGCTGCATGAAGAGAAGTTGTTGATCAACTTGCAAAAGTGTGAGTTTATGAAAGAAGAATTGGTCTACCTTGGATTTGTCATCTCAAAGGGAAGTTTGAAAATGGATCCATCAAAGGTTGAGGCCATTCTCAATTGGCCACCACCTAAGTCAGTGGGTGATGTGAGGAGATTTCATGGCCTTGCAAGCTTCTGCAGGAAATTCATCAAGAATTTCAGCCACATTTGTGCACCTATCATAGATACAATCAAAGGAGAGAAGAAGAGTAAGTTCCTATGGACCAATGAAGCAAATGAAAGGTTTGAGTACTTGAAAAGAAAGGTATCACAACAACCTATCCTTGCTCTTCCTAATTTTAATAAAGTTTTTACCATTGAATGTGATGCAAGTGGTCAAGCAATAGGTGTTGTTTTGAGCCAAGAAGGTAGACTAGTTGCATTCTTTAGTGAAAAACTAAATGAGGCTAAGAGAAAATATTCCTCATATGATCTAGAGTTGTATGTTATGGTCTAAGCTTTAAAGAAATGGAGGCACTACTTGATACCAAAGGATTTTATATTATTCACTGACAACCATGCACTTAGTTTCTTGAATGGATAGGAAAAATTGAACCAAAGGCACATGAAGTGGGTTGAATACCTACAAGCATACACATTCTCCATAAAGCACAAGAAGGGAAAAGCAAACAAAGTTACAGATGCCCTTAGTAGAAGGGTCATGATGGTTCAAGAAGTTCAATTGCAAAGTGTGGGCATAAAAGCTCTTAAAGGTATGTATAAGGAGGATGAAGATTTCAAGGCTGCTTTTGATGTTTGTTCTTAGTTTTCAGATGCTTTTCACAGTGATTATGCTAATTATGTTTTGCAAGATGGTCTATTGTTTAAAGGGGCTCAATTGTGCATACCCAAGTGATCTATGAGGGATAATCTGATAAAATAACAACATAGTGGGAGTCTTGGAGGGCACTTTGGACTTGAAAAAACCTTGGAGCAGGTTAGGAGGTTTTACTTTTGGCCTAAAATGCAAGTGGATGTAAGAAAGTTTGTGGAAACTTGCACCATATGTCAAAGAGAAAAAGGTACTACTTCAAATGTTGGTCTTTACCAACCTCTACCAATCCCAAATAGACCATGGGAGGGCATAAGTATAGATTTTGTCTTAGGACTGCCTAAGACACAAAGGGGAGTTGATAGTGTCTTTGTAGTGGTGGATAGATTCAGCAAAATGGCCCATTTTATTCCTTGTAAGTGCACTAATGACGCTTCTAACATTGGAGGTCTATTTTTCAAGGAGGTTGTGAGAATGCATGGCAATCCTATGAGCATTGTATCAGATAGGGACTCCAAGTTCATAGGTCATTTTTGGAGGACCTTGTGGCGAAAGTTGGGGACTAATTTGCAATATAGTTTTTCCTACCATCCTCAAATGGATGGACAAACAAAGGTGGTCAATAGATCACTTGGTAATCTCTTGAGGTTTTTGACAAAGGAACATGGTGTTCAATGGGATTTGGTGTTGCCCCAAGCAGAATATGCTTATAATGATTCCATCAACAAAAGCATAGGTAAAAGCCCCTTTGAGGTGGTGTATGGAATGAATCCAAGGGGAATATTTGAGTTGAGAGATCTAAAAGGAATGGAGAAGAGGAGTGCAGAAGGAGAGGAGTTTTCTATGGCAATGAAATATATCCATGATCAAGTGAAAGAGAATCTCAAGAAGAGTGTGGACCAATACAAAGAGAGGGCAGATTTGAAAAGGAGGAATGTTCAATATAAGGTGGGATATCTAGTTTTTACATATTTGAAGAAAGAAAGGTTACCTAAGGGAAGATACACCAAGCTCCAAATGAAGAAAATAGGCCCTTGCAAGATCATTCACAAGTTTGGGCAAAATGCCTATGAGATAACACTCCCTCTTGGAGTGGCTATCTCCCCCATTTTTAATGTTGCTAACTTGTACCCCTTTAAGGGATCTTTGGATGCAAGTGTAGGTATTGAAGCTGATGAAGATTGGGTGTAGGACCTTCCACCATTTGAACCTTTGAAACTTGAAGCAATCCCAGACACTAAAGAGGTGAAAAGGACAAGAAAGAAGGTATATAATGAATATTTAGTTAAATGGTAGGGTCTTCCACCTGAAGATGCAACTTGGATGAGTGAAGAGGATATTAAAAAACATGGCATCACTCTACAGCAACTGATCTCAGGTGGTACTTGAGATCTCTTCCACCCCGGGTGTATAGTGCAGTGGCACCTTGGGGTTTCCTTGCCTCCATGAGGCTTTGTTAAAATTTGTTTTGATTTTCAAGATGATTATGATGTAATAAGGTCCAAAGGACCATTTTTAAGGGTTTGTAATAGGCTTTCAATGTTTGTAATAGGTTTTTAATGGTTGTAATAGGTCTCATCTTCATATTGTAAACTTGGTGCATCTAGGCTTAAGAAAGAAACAAAGTGCCATGATGTAACCAAGTAATAGAGAGGAGATAGTTTGATGTTTTAGTAGGTTACAGGTGTCTAAGACATCCATTTTTCTTGAAATGGAGTCAAGTTGAAGCATTTATGTTTGTGTTGTTTTAAGTTTTCTTAAGTAAGCAACTTGGATAAAACAAAGTTTACTAATCCTCCAACGGCCCTCTAATTCAAAAAATAGTTGAGGGACATTGGGAGGAGTGGGAAAATGTTTTAAAATGCCTCTTTTGGTTGAGGCAAGGTTGTTGAAGAACTTTGGAGAAGATTTGAATGAAAAAGACTCTATTTTCTCTGAATTTCTGTGTTTTTTTCCTGCTAACTCGCATGGTACGGATATTCAGTAGCAATAAAAAAACATAGAAATTCAATAGAGGGATGAAATAGATTTCCTTTGGTGGTGATTTGGTGAAATTTCATTGAGTACAGAGGAAGTTATTGGCATTTTTCTGGAAGTGGTCTAAAACCCTCAAAAACCAGGGTTTGATCACAAAAAATGGTTGTGGTTCTCCATTCCTTCATGGTCAAGGCTTTATTCTTGGTGGAATGGCAGAGTCTGTAGCATAATTCATTATGCAAAAGGATTTGGAGAATGGCATGGAGTCTAGAGCAAGTTCTTTGGTACCCTAGGCCTGGCATCCTGATGTGACATGCCTAGATTTAGTGCAAAAGTCTAAGTTTTTCTAGTTTGAGAGTGAAATTGGAAAAGGGAGTGCTTGGGAAAGGTTTAAATGTGCCTGGGGATGTTGTAAGAACATTTTTTGTGGCTTAGAGGTGTTGGGGTGTGCCAAGGTACTTAGATTCATGTGTTGAGCAGCCTATTTAGGCCTCCTTGTGGCATAAAAGTCTAGTCTTTTGTGGTCCTTCCATTTGTTTGTCATGTTGGGAGGTTTTGAGGACTTGTAAAGGACTATGTGAGGGATCAAAAAATGGTGTTCTTTGTCTGGTTACTGCCCTTGAGAAGCTTTTGTTGTGACTGTCCTAATTGGGAAGGCTACAAGGAGCTTTTAGGTCTGCTTTGAAGTGATGGATGAATGGAGATTTCTAATTGCAGGGTTGGGTTGTTTTGTCATGTCTTGTCATGATGGAAATGTTCCAAGCATTCTAAAGTCACTTAGTTGTGTCTGTCTATGAGTACCCTCATTGAATGGTGGGGTTATCTCCTTGAGAGAATAGTGGAATTGAAGAGTCCACATAGAGTATTTGAGAGAAGCTAAGTAAAAGGTTTGTTTTTCATTAAGGTCTGGTCTTCCCCTGCTTACTCTACATCAGTATGGAATGACACAACTGAGATGCACAATGATGCAACTGCAGAGAAACAACACAACTGTTAAGAAGAATGACACAACTGCTTCTTGAGAAGTTGGATTTAAAAAGAATGATGCATTTGTGGAAAACAGTGATGCATCTATGGGTGGGAGGATTGGATATGAAATCACGATGTAATTGTTCTAGAATGACACATTACAGTGATGCATTTGCAGACCCAAATGATACAATCACCTAGTTAGGTATACAAATTCCTGCTTTCAGTTTTATTTGAGTTTTTCCTTTTGGGTTTTCAAGTAGGTTAGGGTTTTTGTGTGCTAACTATTTCTTTTTAGTTTATGGCTTTGGATCTAAGGAGATTCACAAAAAAATGTTTCTTTAGAAACAAACAAAAAAATTGAGCTTTTCATTATTTAGGCTTAAGCAATTTTGTTTTATTTTGTTTGTTTTCTACAACTTGCATCAAGATGATAAGGGTAAAATGAACATGCATATCTCATTCATAAGGGTTTAAAATAAACAAAAAAATGCATTATGTCACTCATAGGTATTAAAATGAACATGCATCACATGCCATTGGCATAAAAAGAATCCAAGTGTCTTCAAATCATAAGAAAAGGTTAAAATTTACAAGTGTCTTTTATGTTTAGTGGTTTATAAATTGTCATCGAATGTGTATGCTCCCCTCTCACGCCACTTGGCGATCTTAAGGATCAAAATAATTTCTTTGGCACTTGTACAACCACCCCCAAATTTATATTTTGGAATTAAAATGAACCCCATGTGAGTGTGAGGCAAAGGCTTTGCATATGATCTCTCCTTGCGCTTTGTGTGATCTAGGAGATCAAAAGCAACATAATTCCTTGTTGTTGTGTACCTTTTTTTTAGAGGGCCTATCACCCCACTTTGAAAGGTGGGAATGGACCAAGCAATAATAAGCTAAATCCAAGCTCTTTCGAACTACTATATAAGAAAAGTGCTTGTGACGAAAGTCATTAAGCAACAGGTGCAGATGTGTTATACCAACAAGTGCCACCCTCAGTAGCCCCATGAGCTACGTCAAAATATTTTCTTAGGATGGGACTGGGAGGCCTCTTGATTGATCATAATATTGAGGTAATATTGCCGCATTTATGGCCACCTTGAATGAATTTCCTTACTAAGAACCAATCTATTTTAGTGGCAAAAAACCTTTTATATGCTCGTTGATCGCAGGAGGTTGAACCTCTGAAGCCACCCCACGTTTTCACTAAGAATGTGTAGAGACATAAATTCCTCTTTGGGAAATGAGAGTTGGTGAACTTGAGAAGTGAGTGTCATGTAAGGGGGAGCCAGTGCCACCAAGTCTCTAGTTGTCCACCTTGTTTAAGTGGTTGGAGAAATCCAAGTGGGGATATCAACCAATGGTTTCCTTGCCAACCATAGGAATTGTGCATGTTGTCTATGAGTGTTTTATCTTGAAATCAAACTTTTTCACATCTAAAATCAGACCAAGACAAGTGTTTGCGATTGTATTCTATGTTTTCCAAATAAAATTTCATCAAATCAGTCAAAAATCCACTCAAAAACCAAGTCAAAACCATCAAAAATGTAAAGTCAACATTCTATCACCGCAACTAATAAAAATAAACCCACAACTACATTTTTGTGTTGTAATTGCTCACTGGAAGACCACAATTGTTATATTGAATCACATCTATAGAAAACAGAGCTGCAACTGTCATTTTGAACTACAACTACACTTTGGAAACCCGCAACCTGAAACGATGCATCTGAAAGAAACAGTGCCGCAACTGCCTGATAAACTAAAATTTATAAAATCCCTGTCCAAAACTCAATCAATTCATTTTCATAGTGACCTTGATTCTTAAACCAGAGACTTGCAGGTCTTTACCAGTTCATTCCAACATTTCCATTTAGGATTACATTACATTATAGGTTACTTTCCTCATCCTTTTGCATTGCATAAATTAATCTTAAACTCTAGGTTCCATCTCCCTTTCAAAAATTTAGACATAGGAAGACTACTAAGCTTTTGGACAGTCCTCAGTTGCTTATCCAATTTTTCATGTATCTTCATCCTTCATTTTACCAAACCTATCATTTTCACCTTGGTCAAATTTGAGTCTCAAGCTTGTGTCCTACATTAGCTTGGTTACCATCCTTTTGTCTTGAACTTTAGGATTCACATCCTTAGCATTAGCTTGGTTTCATTTAGACTCATATCATCCCCTTTGACCATATATTCATTATCATCCTATCAATCCTTAGTCTTGGACTTAAATTGCACTTTCACTTTGCATTCTTATATCCCAAAAACAAAAAAACATAGTTTAATTGATTTGTAGCCTTGGAATCATATCATTATCCTTGATCACTATTTAATATACCTTTGGTATCCTTTGCATCCACTAGTTTCATCCTTTGGTCATTATTATCCTTGCATAATTACCTTGCATACTTATATTCAAAAAATCCAAAAAACATAGTTTAGCTTCATTATCACCTTGCATTACCTTCCAACTTGCAAGTCTCACATGGTTGAAACAAGGTCACAAACCAAAAGAAAGGACATGGATTTCTCAAGTGAACCTTTTCATGACACCACCCTTGGGAAAAATTCAAATCAATCCACTCCACAAAGAGACCAAACCAACACATTTGACAATCTAAACCTAGATGAATTCAACAAGAAATATACTCCTGAAGAAATTGAAAGAGCTTACCAAGACCCAAGGATTTTGAGCATGGTTGATCAAATCATTGGTGCCGACCCTAATAGATTCTTCTATGCACTAGCCAAAAAGGGTGCCAAACTCCCTCAAGGATTTGATGTCTCAACCATTGTAGAAGAAGATACCCAAAATATGTTTTCATTAGGGATGCCCTCTTCACAACAAATTCAACTATACCACTTGGGAAAACTACACACATGACAACCACTACCACACATATCCCTAGCATCTCTAGATTTGGAAACAAAGTGATCCATGCCACTACATAAGGACAAAACTTCACATTTGGAAGCTCATCAAATTCCATGGGTAAGACCTTTACAAATCCTCTTTTTCAAAACAATAATCAAGGTCCTATATCACAAGGTGCCCCACCCTTACTTCAAAATACTAATCAAGGTCCTATACTTAAACATCAAAACACAAACCAAGGTCCTTCATTCCAATTTCAAAGTACACCCTCATCAAATCAAAATCAACCAAACAAATCTAGAAGGATTCACATTTTCCCATGAAGGGTGCCCAACCAAAACATTAATCAAGGACCTACTCCATCATTTCAAAACATTAATAAAGGATCCATCCCATCAAACCAAAACATTAGCCAAGAACCTATCCCATCATTTCAAAAAATTAATCAAGGACTCACACCATCATTTCAAAATGCTAATCAAGGACCTACACCATCTCTCCAAAACGCAAATCAAGGACCGACATTTCAAATCCAAGGAACAAATCAAGGGCCCGCACCTCAATTTCAAAACACTATACCAAACACAAGCATGACCTTTGGGACCAATCTAAATTCCAATTTTCCTCCAAATAAAAAAACACAAATGCCACGTTTGCACATCAATACCAACAAGGAAACCAAGGTCCCACGCCACAACATACCAATCTGACATATGACCTCAACACCAACACCATGACGCAAAATCAAACCAATGCAACACAATCTCTTGCAGATACTTTGATGCAACAAATACAAGCTATCCAACAAAAAATTACAAACATGCAATTGGGAACCAACAAGAAAACCTATTCCATGGAGGAATTGTGCCCCTTTCCTTTCGAAAAAAATCTATACATGCCACCCTTTCCCCCTCATTTCACAACACTAACTTTACCTAAGTACAAAGGGAAAGGGGATCCAATAGAACACATTGTTGGCAACACAAGGGGAGACAACTAAGAGGGGGATTGAATCAATTGTCACATAATTTCAAACTTATTGAGCTTATTAACCTTATTCTCATATCTAATCAATAACCATGAAAGCATAAATCAACAACACATCAGAAACACACATAACACCAATTATTTTTTTTTACATAGAAACCTTGTTAGGGGAAAAATGATGGTGGAGGTTAGTCCACAAGATTATACCCTATAAAAAGTATAAAAAAATGTGAATGGGGAATGCATATGCATTCAAGAACACTACCTAGAGCTCACTGCTCAATTACAAAAGGAAGATTCACTGTCTTCCAAAAGATTTGGATTACATCCATAGGATTTTGAACTAAGAAAATAGTATATGCTAATTCCTTATTACAATTCTGATTAAGCACATGAACACTTCTTCGCACTCTGATCACTCTTCTTCACACTCTGCTTCTACCTTCAAATGATTAGGACATTATTCACACATCTCATACACAAGCACACCTTCAAATGGAATAGACAATCGCTTATATATATATCCGCAACAAGAGATTACATCGCTACAAGTCAACTTCAATAAAATAATAAAATGAATACAAACTGTCGGCCTAAAACAATAAATAAATTTCAATGTGAATGAACCAAGGTTGGCCACAACATAGTGAAGACCCAAAATAAAATCTTCAACCATGAAACACCTTCAAAAATTATTCCTCGAAGATCCACAACACGCTACAACACCCTGTCGGCCAAGAACATGAAAAACATGAACATGCAAGAGAAAATATCCAATCGCAAGCACAACAATCAATGCGAACATGAAACAAAGATAGAGCATGATAAAAAACATCCAAAAACATCATGAATCACCAGAGAAGCATCCACAAAAACTGAACTTTCTAGAATCACATCATCTTCATTGAGGAACACCAACTAAAGCAAAAAAATGACTTTTAGAACATAACTGCTCATAACTCGATCAAATCTTCACGCGGATCTCTGAAACTTGAGGTGAATAAACTAGATATACTTGACAAGAAACCCTTTAATCCACAACCTTTGATCATCAACATACTGAGCTAACCAACAAACTGAACTTCACTTCACCACTGACAACCTACAACTTATTTTATTATAATTTTCTCAATATCCTCAACACATACAACTTCTAAGACATTAATGCCAATAGTGTTGACATCAATGACAACCACATATCAACAACACAATGAAAAAATCTAACAATTTCCCCCTTTGGCATTGATGGCAACACATGATGTGAAAAACATCATCAACACAACTATCTTTAGCACTTACTCCCCCTTAGGTTCTGACTCGATTCTCCTCAATTATTTTACACAACTCTTCTCCCCACATGCCTCTTCTCCCTAGATAATTCATAGTTTTTCACATGACTCTTCTCCCCCTTTGACATTAATGACAAATATCTCTTTTCTCCACACAAGCTATGAACCACATATCTGAACATCTGACTACTCCCCCTGAGTAGCAGCCACCACAACATCAATCTGGATCAATATATGGCTATGAAATGAATAGATTGATGCAAGTCAGTGCATCTTAGTTCTAATTAGGAGGGGTAATCACCCCTAGCTTCCCTCTGAGATACTTAAAAGTATCCTTAGGCAACAGTTTGGTAAAGATATCTGCAATCTGTTCCTTAGTAGGCACATACTCCAATCTGACTTCCTTTTCACTCACCTTCTCTCTCAAAAAGTGAAACTTGATAGATATATGCTTGGTCTTTGAATGCAACACCAAATTCTTAGAAATGTTAATTGCACTTGAATTATCACATAATATAGCAATAGGTTCATCATACACAACTCTGATATCTTTCAACATCTGCTTCATCCACAATACTTGAGTACAATTATTATTAGCAGCAATGTATTCTACTTCTGCAGTAGATAAAGAAATGACATTCTACTTCTTACTTAACCATGAAATCAACTTCTTACCCAAGAAAAATGCACCACCACTATTACTCTCTTTTTCATTCACATCACCTGACCAATTAGCATTAGTAAAAGCACTCAAAGTAAGATCATCATCTTTAGGATACCACAGGCCAAAATCAACTATCCCCTTCAAGTATTTGAAAATCCTCTTCACAGCAGCCACATGAGATTCCTTAGGATCAGCTTGAAATCTTACAACAATGCATACAACATTCATGATATCTGGTCTAGTTTGAGTCAAATAAAGCAATCCACCAATCATCAATTTTTATCTAGTTTGATTTACATTCAAAGAATCATCATCTTGTGTCAACTTACATCTGATCACCATATGTGCACCAACTGGATTTGAATCTTCCATACCAAACATCTTTAGCAATTCTTTCACATACTTGGACTAAGATATGAAGATCCCTTTATCTAGATGAGTAATTTGCAATCTCAAAAATAATTTCATCTCACCAATCATAGACATCTCAAACTCATTCTACATCTCATCAACAAACTTCATGCACAAACTATCATCTCCTCCAAAAATGATATCATCAACAAAGACTTCAACAATCAAATCTTTATCATGATCAATCTTTAAATACAGATTACTATCAACAATACCTTTATTGAATCCAAGCGTCAAAAAATACTTGTCCAATCTAGCATACCATGCTCTTGGGGCTTGCTTAAGTCCATACAATGCTTTCTTCAATCAACAAACCATATCTCCCAGATCAGCCAATTGAAATCCATCAGGTTGCTCAACATACACTTCTTCCAATTCACCATTTAGAAATGCTGACTTGAAATTGATCTGATAAACCTTGTAGTTTTTGTAAGCAACATAAGCAAGAAATAGTCTCACAGCTTCAATCCTAGCAACAGGGGCAAAAGTTTCTTCAAATTCAATTCCTTCCATCTAAGTATATCCTTTACACACCAATCTTGCTTTTTTTCTAACAACTTCACCTTGCTCATTCAACTTATTTCTAAAGACCCATTTAGTTCTAATTACATTTTTTCCCTTAAATCTAGGAACAAGAATCTATGTATTATTCTTCTCAATTTGTTGTAGTTCTTATTTCATTGCTTCCACCCAATGTTCATCTTTGCATGCTTCATTCACACTATTAGGCCCAGTCTTTGAAATCAAACAATATTCTTCTACAATCTTTCTCCTAGTCTAAACACCTTTATTCTTATCACCTTTACTTTGATCTTCTGAATGATTTAGTCTTACATACCTTGGAGTCTTAGGATGTTCTTGAACTTTTGGCTCTTGTGATTTCTCTTCTGCACTTTCACTAGTTCCTTCCTCTTGATTTTCTTGATTCACTAGAATAATCTGAACTTGATTTTGAGTCTGAACTTTCTTTCCTGTGACAGAACTGTTATTCTGATCATCTAAATCATATCCAAAGGTTCTGGATGGTATCGCTATGTCTTCATCAACCTTGCCATTTGCACTTTCAACTACTTTCCTCAATCTCTTATTGTAGCACTGGTAGGCCTTACTCTTAGTGGAATAACCAAGAAAGATTCCTTCATCACTCCTAGCATCAAACTTTCCTATATCTTCATCTCTTTTGATAAAGAATTTACTCCCAAATATTTTGAAATATCTAACAGTAGGCTTGTGACCAAACCATAACTCAAAAGGAGTCTTATCAGTATCACTTTTGACTTGTACCCAATCGAGAATGTAAAAAATAGTACTCATAGCTTCTCTCCAATAGATATGACGAACATTTCCTTCCATCATCATAGTCCTAGCAGCATCTTGAATTGTCCTGTTCTTCCTTTCCACAACTCCATTTTGCTGAGGGGTCTGTAAGGAAGATAATTGTCTTTTTATCCCATGCACTTCACAAAAAGAATTAAACTCATGGGAAGTGAATTCACCACCTCTATATGATCTCAAACATTTAATCTCCAGACCTATTTTTGTCTCAACCATAGCCTTAAAAATATTGAATTTCTCTAGAGCTTCAAATTTTTCCCTTAAGAAAGTAACCCACATCAATCTAGAGTAATCATCAATAAGTAACATGAAGTACCTGTCTCCTTGTAAACTTCTGACTCTATAAGGACCACACAAATTAGTATGAACAAGCTCCAACTCTTCATTTGAATAATGTTGTTTGCTCCAAAATGAAATTCTAGTTTGCTTCCCTAACTGACATTCCTTGCATATAGTATTAGTAGGCTTTACCAACTTAGGAAGATATCTCACTGCCTGAGTAGAGCTTATCTTGATAATATTGTCAAAGTTTACATGACACATTCTTCTATGCCACAACCAACTTTCATCAACTTGAGCAATTAGACAACTTTTACGAGTAGCATTCAAGTGAAAGATGTTACCTTTTGTTTTTGTACCTAAAGCAATCACATTTCTGGAACTCCCCAATATTTTGCACTTTCCATCCTTGAATTGAAGATTGTATCCCTTGTCAACCATCTATCCAAAACACAAAAGATTATGCTTCAAAACTTCCACATATATAACATCATCAGTATTATTCTTACCATTAAGAGAAATACATCCTCTGCCATGGATTACACTAGCTTTGTCATCACCAAATCTTACAACACCACCATCATACTTTTCCAGGCTCACAAATTTTCTTTTATCACCTATCATGTGATGAGAGCATCCACTGTCAATCACCCATTCAACTTTCTCTTCAACTTGAGCAGCTAGGGATTTCTCCACATTTGAGTAACTAACAGATTCAATAGGGGTAGGATCATTTTCCTTGATAGCAATAAATAACCATTCATCTTCACTTACATTCCCTTTATCAGATTCATCAATTGTCACACCTTCATCATCATCATAATAACACTTTCTTTGGAATCTAGGCTTATTAGGTCTTGGCTTAGGAACTCTTTCAAGACACCTTGATGCAAAATGACCTATCTTATTGCAAGAAAAACATTTAATAGGTAATTTCCCTTTATACTCACCTTCTCCTCTGGCTTCCCTTTTGAAATAAGTGCTTCAAGCTTCTCTAGTTTTTTGTCCTCTTCTTCAATCTCTCTCATTTCCTCCTCATACTTGAATACCTTTCTAGAAGAACTTTCTTCCGGATCATATCTTTGTTTATCTCTTCTGGAAGTGGTAGCTTTGAATGCAAATTCTATCTTAGGAAGAGCATCACCAAATTCACTCAACTCAAAAGCAGTAAGCTTACCAATCAACATGTCTCTAGTTACATTTGTTACAGTCTGGAGCTCCTCAATAGCAGTAGCTTTGACTTTGTATGCAACATGCAAGGATCTAATCCCTTTAGCAACAATCTCTGATTCTTCCAATCATCCACCAACACATCTGATACCACACACAAGTTCATTCACTCTTTGCATGAAATAAGTAATGTTCTCATCATCACCCATTCTCAACATTTCATATTTCCCTTTTAGACTTTGCAACTTAGCAATCTTCACATTAGCATCACCTTCATACAAATTTTCCATTTTTTTCCAGATCTCATAAGCAGTCATTAGATCCATAACATTTTTCATCCCAGAATCAGTCAAAGCACTCAGCAATGCTTCCTTAGCCCTGATATTGTACCCGGCTTCCTTAATCTCATCTGCAGTAGAAGGACCATTATGTGGAATGATGTACCTATTCTTTATAATTTTCCAGTAAGGTTCACCAATGCATCTTAGATGACACTCCATTCGAGCCTTCCATAGAGAATAATTTGTTCCATCAAATCTTAGACTATCCTTCTTGTATGTTGCAATCCCAGATCACCTCAAGTTGTTAAACTTCTTCCAAGGAACCTACTCTGATACCAATTGTTGGCAACACAAGGGAAAAAAACTGAGAGGGGGGGTGAATCAGTTGTCACATAATTTCAAACTTATTAAACTTATTAACCTTATTCTCAGATCTAATCAATAACCATGAAAGCATAAATCAACAACATATCAGAAACACACATAACACCAAGATTTTTTTTTATGTGGAAACCCTATTAGGGGAAAAACCACAGTGGAGGTTAGTCCACAAGATTATACCCTATTAACAATATAAAGAAATGTTAATGGGGAATGCACATGCATTTAGACGCATTCCTTAGAGCTCACTACTCAATTACAAAAGGAAGACTCACTGTCTTACAAAAGATTTGGATTACATCCACATGATTTTGAATTGAGAAAATAACATCTGCTAATGTTTGATTACAGTTCCAGTTAAGCACATGAACACTTCTTCACACTCTACTTCTTCCTTTGAATGATTAGGACATTATTCACACATCTCATACACAAGCACACCTTCAAATGGAATAGACAATCACTTATATATATCCGCAACAAGAGATTACATTGCTACATGTCGGCCTCAATAAAAGAATAAAATTAATACAAACTGTCGGCCCAAAACAATAAATAAATTTCAATGCGAATCAACCAAGGTCAGCCACAACATAGTGAAGACCCAAAATAAAATCTTCAACCATGAAACACCTTAAAAAATTATTCCTCGAAGATCCACAACATGCTACAACACCCTATCGGCCAAGAACATAAAAAACATGAACACACAAAAGAAAATCTCCAATCATGAGCACAATGATCAATGTGAATGTGTAACACAGATAGAGCATGATCAAAAACATCCACAAAAATCATGAATCACTAGAGAAGCATCAACAACAATTGAACTTGCTAGAATCACATCATCTTCATTCAAGAACACCAACTGAAGCAACAGAATGGCTGTTAGAACACAACTACTCATAACTCGATCAAATCTTCCTGCAAATATCTAAAAATTGATGTGGATAAACTAGATATACTCGACAAGAAACCCTTTAATCCAAAACCTTTGATCATCAATGTACTAAGCTAACCTTGAAAAACTTCACTTCACTTCACCACTGACAACCTGCAACTTATTTTATTACAATTTTCTCAATATCCTCGACATATACAACTTCTAAGACATTAATGCCAATAGTGTTGACATCAATGACAACCACATATCAACAACACAACCACAAAATCCAACACACATAAGAGAATTCAATACCTCATGTATGGAAGTTGCATATGATCCCACCTATTTGATGAGACTATTCCCCAAAGTCTCACAAGGCCAGCCCTAGATTGGTTTGCACATCTTCCTCCAGGGATTAGAACATGGGGTGAACTGACTTATAAATTCATTAATCACTTTTCCTATAACATTGAAAGTGGCATCACCCTTGCAACACTATGTACAACCAAACAAGAAGAAGGGGAATCACTCACCTCGTTTTACCAAAGATGGCGAAGCTTGGTTAGCAAGTTCCCTTGTCACATTCCTGAGAAGAAAATAGTCACAATTTTTATGGAAAACCTTAATGGAGAATTGATGAGTAAAATTCAAATCTAATGTTGCACAACTTTTGATGAAATCGTCGAGAAAGGTGTCCTTATTGAAAAAGGTCTTGTCACAAAAGGACTAGTCAAAGTACACAAAGAGAATCCAAAACCCAATAATGACAAAAGAAAATACTAGTCTTGAAACAAGAATGTCACAAATGGCAGAGTTGTTGACACTAAAGTAATAACCAAAGGTCCAACCATTCATATCAAATGTCCTTCCTCATCAAATACATCAAACTCGTCAAGTACCCAAACATAAGGTAAAAACAAAACATTGAACATAGTCCAAAATAATCAACGAATCCCCATGCCAAGAGAACATATACCCAATTGGGTGAACCCATTGAATCAGTCCTAAAATAGCTTTTGCAATCTAATGTCATCCAACTACTAGATATAAAAAACTATGAACCCTCATTGATCAAACCCGATTGGTGGAAGGAAGATGAATATTGTGAATATCACTGTAGAAAAGGACACAAAACATCTAGATGTTGGACACAAAAATATCATTCAAGACCTTATTGAAAATGAAACCATTTCAATAGGTGATTCACAAGGAAAAACCAATGCTAATCATACCATATTTAAAACGCCCTTGCAAGACCATGACAAAGGAAAAGCCTCTAGTTTAGGGAATGACAACAATTCCAATTATGCCACTATCAAACATGATTATAGTACTATTATCCTTAATGTTAGACCCTTTTATGATCGCATTACCACCATTACCATAAACAAGCCAAGTTCATAATGTGTAGTCACCACTTGCAGAGCCAAGATAACTCTTCCAGGACCTCCTTCCAATCCATAGCCGAAAGGCAGTATAATCTTCTAGACTAGCTAGGGAAGACTCCCACATATATTTCCATTCTGGAACTCCTTTGCATATCACCTCAACATAGAGCCATCCTTGATAAAGCTTTGCAAGAAGCATCCATACCTACTAATCTAGATCTCAATGAATTTCAGGCCATGGTTGGATACCTAGCTATGATGCATCATGTCACCTTCTCTAAACAAGACTTTTCCACACAAAAATATGATCATAATGATGCCCTACACCTTGAAGTATGCGTTAATAAACATAAGATCAGACGAGTCCTAGTAGATGGTGGAGTAGGTATGAACATTTTCTCACTAAAATTAGTGAAAGCATTGGGATACTATGAGAATTGTATAGACCAAACCAAGAAAATTGTGATCAAAGCTTATCATGATGTCGAGTGTTCATCCAAAGGAGTAATTTCACTTCTTGTAAGAGTTGACCCAACAATACAGAACATAATATTTCATGTCTTGGATCTAGATTTACACTACAACCTTCTCCTTGGCCACCCATGGATTCATGCCATGAAGGCTACCCCATCAACCTACCACTAATGCCTCAAGTTTCCCCATAATGGCACTAAAATTACTATTTCGGGCGACCCAAATCCCTTTCAATATTGCACAAACCTAAAAGGAACTGTTGAGCGTCAAGTGCCCATCAATTGAGAGGCCTCATCCACCACTCCATCCCACTACATTGATACATATTCCCTTGTCAAATCATCCACCCCATTCACCACACCTTCCACACCCAAGATCTAGATTCAAGACAAAGGATGTGAAGAATACAACATGAAGAGTCTCTTTTTCATTGGAAAATTACCTAAATCGCCAGAATCTTATGGAAAACCACATCCTGTGCAGCCTAAAGTCATCATCCATAATCCCCCTACCACCTTCACTAAATGGGGGGAACTAGCCAAAGTGTCTTTGGATGACCACATTCTCACATGGTTGTACAAAGAAGAGGTGGATATTGAACCAAAGAAATTGCCAGTTGAACAATATCCAAAAGGGTTCCTAATAATGAAACAACAAGGATATGATGGACACAATGACCTTGGCTTAAATAAAAAAGGAATTTTGGAACCCTTACAACCTCCTAAATTACTAAAACATCAAGGATTGGGGTTTGTACCAGTAAAAGTGACTATCTAGGGTATCAGGTTACCTTTGAGTGAGGTCGTTGATGCTTTAGATGAGGTAGAGACATTCAAGGAATCTTGGGACTTTGACACCGATTCCAATGAGTATGAATAGGATTCTTTATCTTCCACTATTGACGTGGACCTTGATAAAATGTTTAGAGAACCTAGCGATCCTTCCCTTGAAGAAACATTCAATCAAATGCTTACAATTAGTTCCCCACAAAACCCACCAAGTCCCCATCAAAAAGACCCCTTGAAAAGAGAAGAATGGATAAAACACTTATGGGAAACCATTGATTCCACTACCTAGGAACCTGATGACTCTACTTTTTTCTTTATCCTATCTACCTACACCATGACCCTTGACAATATCAATGATGGCTTACCCCTTGTCTACCTGCAACTCATAGATTGGGATCAACAAGAACCACCAAGCTTGGACACATTCAAGAATGACAAAGCAATTGCTGAGTTCATGGGACTTCATGAAGGAATATCAAGTTGGGATCATAAGGTTGGCTTTGTCATAGAACTCAATTGTGCAACATAATTTAGTGAGGTTGTCCTTTCCTCTAGTCGCAAAAGTGAAAATGAAAAAAAAATAATAATAGTCTCCAGGTGAAAACTGAAAGGTGCTTGCTAACCATGAAAAAGTAAAAATAAAGGACATATCTGAAGGTGAAAACCTCTAAAAGGAACTTGAGGATGGAGGACTAGACAATATCCCTATAGACCGAGAGAGATCACCATTGCTTATAGAGGAAACAAAAGAAGTGAACATTGGAACACAAGACAATTCTAGAATCATATAGTTGGTAGCCTCTTTGACCACCATGGAAAATATTGAGTTTATAGTATTCTTTTCAGAAATACAATTTAATTTTATATGGTCATATGTTGATATGTCTGGATTGGATCCTGAGCTTGTTTTACATCACCTACCACTGTTACTAAATGCCAAACCATATAAACATAAGCTAAGGAAAATGCACCTGCAGATCACACTCTTGGTCAAGGTAGAATTAAAGAAACTCTTGGATGTTGGATTCATATTCTCTATTGATTATGCAGATTGGATACCAAACCTTGTTCCTGTCACCAAACCAAATGGGCAAATAAGAATATGCATGGATTTTAGAGATCTTAACAAAGCTTGTCTAAAGATGATTTTCCTTTGCCAAATATTAACATCATAGTAGACCTTACTACTGGATATGAAATGCTATCACTTATGGATGGATTCTTAGGCTACAACCAGATAAGAATTACTCCTGAAGATCAAACAAAGATAGCCTTCACATACGCTTGGGTAAATTTCTGTTAGAATTTCATGCCATTTGGGCTTAAAAATGTTGGAGCTATATATCAGAGAGCCATGACTACTATTTTTCATGATTATATGCATGTACTTATGGAGGATTATGTTGATGAACTCTCAAAATATCTAGAATGAATTGGTCACCTAGAAATCTTGGACAAGATTTTCACATGATTTGAAAAGTATAAACTCAAGTTAAATCCAAAGAAATGTGTTTTCGGGGTCCAATCCAACAAACTTCTAGGATATATTGTCTCTCACAGAGGAATAGAGGTTGATCCAGCAAAAGTCATAGCTATCTTGGACATTCCATTGCTAACCAACATCAATCAGTTAAGGACATTATAAGGAATATTACAATCAATCCATTGGTTCATTGCTTAGCTAGCAGAAAAGATACATCCGTTTCAACATCTATTAAGAAAAGGAATTCCCTTCAATTAGAAAAAGAATTGTTAAGAAGCATTTGATTAGATCAAGAATTATCTACTGACTCCACCAATTCTTATGCCTCTGATTGATGGAAGATATTTGATATTGTACATGACAACAACTACATTAGCACTGGGGACATTGTTAGTATAGAATGATAATAATGGCAAAGAACAAGCAATCTACTACATCAGTCACACCTTGGTAGGATATGAATTGAACTATATCCCTATTGAATGAGCATGTCTAGTAGTTATATTTACAGCATAGAAATTGAGACATTACATGTTGAATCACAAGATAAAAATGATTTTCAAAATTGATCCTTTGAAATACCTTCTCAGCAAAGCAGCTCTAACAAGAAGACTAGCTAAGTGGGTTATGATCTTAAGTGAGTATGAAATTGAGTACATTGACTAAAAATAAATAAAAGGACAAGTGATAGCTGATCAAATCACAGATGCACTAGTAAAGGAAGACCATCGTTTGATATTTGACTTCCCATATGAATCAATCTTTTTCATAGAAACACCAACAACATGGAAACAACACTTTGATGGATCCTACATGAGCCATGGTTCAGGAGCTGGAATTTTATTCATCACACCTCAAGGGGATTCCATTCCTAAGTGATTTTGAATAACACTTACATGCACTAATAACATAGTTGAATATGAGGTATTATCGACAAGACTCCAAATGGCAATAAAATAGAAAATCAAGCATCTTCAAGTTTATGGTGATTCCCAGCTAGTGATCAAGCAAGTTAATGATGATTATGACACCAAAGATGAGAAACTGATGCCCTACAAGTGCATGGTGGATAGTTTTTTACTATAATTTGATGCTATTACCTTTAAGTAGATACCGAGAATCCAAAAAAAAGCAGTTGACACAATGGATACAATTGGATCTCTCTTGGACATTCCTAATAATGCGTCGCAATATGAGTTCTTAGAAGAACAACTATTGATCCCTATGTTTGATGTCCCCAAAACCGAACTTGTGTGTGAACTTTTTGGTCTTGAATCTCCTTGGGATAAAGATATTTATAGTTATTTGCATGGCCAAATTATCCCTCCCTACTTGTCCTTCAACCAATGCAAAACCTTTATCCAACAGGCATCCAAATATGCCATCATCAAAGATACCCTTTACCACCACAGCCTAGATAGCACTATCCTTTGATGTCTCAACTCAAATGAAGCACAAACAACCTTACAAGAGGTAAATCCCAGTATATGTGGAGCTCACTCTACTGGTTTGACCCTAGCTAAAAATCTCATGAGGATGGGATACTATTGGCCTACAATGGAACGTGATGCCTATCACTTTGTGAAGAAATGTCACTAGTGTCAAATTCATGGAGATCTTATACATGCGCTAGCTCAAGACCTACAATCGCTTACATCACCGTGGCCATTCTCTCAATGGGGAATCAACCTCGTAGGAAAGATCCATCCCACTTCTGCAAATGGACATAAATTTATCCTTTTTGCTACTAAATACTTTACAAAATGGATCAAAGCCATCCCAATGACCTATATTACTAGAAAGTAGATAATCAAGTTCATCTTGAATTACATTATATTCCACTATGGTATCCCATAGTCCATCATTATAGACAATGGTCACGCTTTTAAGAATTGGGATTTCCATAAACTTCGTGAAAAATTTCATATCGAACACCATTTTGTTACCTCGTATTACCCCAAGGGTAATGGCCAAGCTGAGCCATCTAATAAGACCATTCTTAAAATCTTAAAGAAGACTATCAATGATGCTAGCTATGACTGGCACCTCCAACTCAATCCTGCTCTATGGGCCTATCATACTAGTGTTCACACCCCTACAAGAGCCACTCCGTATTCCCTTGTCTTTGGATCTAAAGCCATACTTCCTATAGAGGTCGAGTTACCATCCATATGAGTATCTATGAAAGGATTGATTGATCAAGAAGAATATCGTGTATCCTGTCTAAATGAGCGTTACTAGATGAAAAGAGACAAAATTCTTTGACACATTTACAAGCATACCAGAATCACCTTCGACACAACTACAATAAGAAGGTCTGGCCGTGAAGCTTTGACATTGGTGACTTAGTCCTAAAAGAGAATCCGAAGAATCAGACAGATCAAGAAAAGCCCAAAAAGTTTGAACCTAATTGGTTGGGCCATTATATCATCACAACAACATATGGATCCAGGGCATATCAGCTCTCTACTCCTAACGGTGAACCATTGCTCGAACCTATCAACAACATGCACCTCTTCAAGTACTACACTTAATTATCAGAGTATCCCTTCAAAAAGTAAAAAAAAAATACAAAAAAATAGTCACCTTGATGAAAACCTGACAAACAGGTGTCTTAGTGACAACAAAAAAATCAAAAAAGGGAAAAATAGTAAAGAGAAATAATTTGTCCAAAAGTGAAAACCACTTTGGTGGTGCTTTGGATAAGTACCATGGTGAAAACCTGGAAAATAGGCACCATGTGTAGTCAGTCTATGCTCCTCCGTCTACTATCACTCTACCTAGTCTTTCATCCTACGCTCGCCATTTACACATGTCACCTGTCCATAATAAGGCTTTGTCATCCTTTCCATAGCCTAAGAACCATTGACATTTAGTACCCTTTTCCTTCATGATCATCCTTTGCATTCATTCGTCGTTCCCCTTTACACATAATAAATTGGTCCTATACCTGACTGAGGGAAATTCCTTGACTTATGTCTTCATGGGAAATAACACATGGTATTAGCCTTTTAAAACATCAAAAATCCAAAAAAATAATAAAACATTAAAATCCAAAAAAATATAAAAACCTTCAAAATCCAAAAAAATCATAAAACATCAAAAACTTCCAAAAATAGAGTCAAAGTCTGAGTCTGAGTCATTTTTTGTCATTTTCTATGTAGGAAAGGCTCATCTTCAATGGGACCCGAAGACATTAGGTTAGTCATTTTAGGTTTTCTCAAATAAAATCATGACTTAGTCCTTTGTCAAATAAAACAAAGTCAAGTCATGTCAAACTACAAGGTCTCTATGTGTATAACGTAGGAAAGACACATCAATTGATGAGCCCTCGAGACCTTAGGTCAGTACTTTAGGGTTTGTTGTGTCTTTTCATGTTCTCTGTCTGCAAGCAATCATTATTCAAACCAAATCATGAATCAATAGGAAAACATAACCAACAAACCTCTCATCTTCAATCAATCAATCATCTTATTGTCAATCAATTGATTAGGTCATTGGTCTTGTATCAGAATGGGAAATTATGTCATTTGTCTCATTCAGTCCTATCTCTTGTCTTTTACCAAGATGTGTCCTTCCTGAGGTTAGGCATTATCTTTGGTCAGTCTTGTCATTCACCTTAAGTACCTAGATATGTCTTTCTTGCAGTTAGGTTCCTTATCAACAAATGGTCACTTGGTCAACTTTATCAAATGTGTTACTTTCCTCCAATAAGATATGTCTTTCCTACAATTATGCACCATCACATCGATCAATCATATTAATCACACTTTATCAAATTAATCAATCCTATCATCTCGATCAACTAATCTTTCCTTAATCATGATGTGTCTTTCCTAAAACTGGGTGCAATCAATCAAATCAATTAATCAATCCTCATCAACTTATCAATCAATCAATTGGTCATCTTGGTCAGGCTAATCAATCATATCAAACAATCTTAATTGTAAACACTATCTCTTTGGCAAACACTTTGTTGTTCTAAGTTTGTCTCATCTTTTTGATTGGTTATGGGTCATATTACTAGTTGCCTCGAGGATGTCCAAAAGGATTTAGAGGTATGAAGATGGATCATGACTTATTTTCTTTGCTTGTTGTTTGTGGTTTGTCTTGGAAAAAAGACTGGGATAATTGGGTCCTTAGTATGAGTTGGGGCATTCCTTGTCTTTTGGATTTGTCTTTTTAACTACTTGCCTCTCACAAATGGTCACCTTTCACACCTTGTTCTACCTCATACCATGGTGTTTGTGTTCCATTTGCAACAATTTTGATACCTGATGATGATAAATATCAAAGCATTAAATTTTGTACTTTGTCATTTCTCGTCTAACATTCCTTTCCCTTTTTCCATGCTAACATCTGTCTCTTCTGGGCTAACATTTCTTCTATTTGCATCTTAACAGAGTCATGTGACACAAAAAAACATCCTGCATAAACGATCATGTTAGGAAACATACCAAAAGCATTATCATCATAAACATTATTATCATACTAAGCCACATAGTTCATTTACATTGTGATCATAGTTCATTTCCATCCATCAAATTGCATAACATTACATTTCACATAACATTGCATTACATTTCATATACATCACATCACATTAATAACATTATGCCATATCATATTATACATCACATTAATAACATTATGACATATCATATTATACATCACATTTTACATCAACATTAATTGCATATCATATTGCATTCATAAAATTAGGTCATCCATACTACAATACATATCATAAAGGCATAAACATTCATAGCATAATCATCAATGCATAATCATAAAGCACATTAAACCATCACACGATCATATAGAATACACTAATAGACACAATAAAAGTATGAACCTCCATAACATAGCATCATAAACATAAGGCATAATCATTTAACATTGCATATCATAAACTGGCACCAAAAATCATATCATATATCGCTCAAAAAAATGTATCATAGGTACAATGTCAAGATGTATCACATCTAATGAAATGGAGCTCGTAGGCTCGATAATCAAAATATAGTGTCCATATAACATAATGTCAAAGAAGCTCTAGTTTGAGCTGGCTTGATCTCCTATCCCTAGGGAATCCATGTCCTCCCAACGCAATGACTCTGTGGCTTTATGCTTCGAAGTAGAGGGTCTATCATAAGGAGTAGCCCATCTTGCATCTGATGTCTCCCCCTTTGACCTACTATGGGTGCACCTGTTGTGGGACCTACTATGAGCTCTACCTTGTGATCTAATGCTCTGAACTTGGGAGAAGCTCAACTCTCTCCTCTCTGGTGGTATGGCCCTCTCATACAAATCCCTGTAATACTAGACTGCCTGGCCTTGCCTAGCTAGCTCCTAAGAAAAATCCACTACAAATCCACTATATGTAGCAATAAATTCTAGCATATTTTGAATAGTCTTATGTTGGATAATGACAAATAGGTCCCTCTCCATCTATAAAGTGTCCCTCTTGGCCTTAAGGTTGTCCCTCTCTGTTGTCACTGTCCTGAGCTTGCCCTCTAGGGCCTGTACTCGATCCTACAAGGTGGTTATCCTCTACTCTGCACTACCCTCCTCTGCTCCAACCCAACCCTCCTCTAGTACCTCCTCCTCACCCATCCCCATGATAATCCTCTCTCGAAGGACTCTCTCTGCCTCATCCATCTTTGCCTCCTTTGCATGCTCCTCCTATCTCCCCTCTCCATGCTCCTCAACCTCCATCGCCTCAACCTTTGGGTGTGCCACCTCTAGAGTGGGCATGCTGCTCTCCCTCCTCCACCTCCTCCTCTCAGATCAGTGGCGAGTGTCCCACCGCTCGTTGTCCTCCATCCCTCCTCCTCTGTCGGCCTCCTCCCCAACCTCCTTGACCACTCCTCCATCCCTTCTCCCTCCACCCCTCCATCCCCTATCTCCTCTTCGGCCTCTCCGACCCTTGCCTCTATGCTCTACAGGTGTTGGCTTCCCTAGATCTATCAATGGTAATGGCTAATGAATCAACCACCAAGAATCATATCTATCATCATCCTTGCATCTGCATCACCTCCTCTCCAACCCCATTGTAATGGTTGCAAGGCATCAATCCCCTGCTCGGTTGTGGTCACAACTATTTTCAGCCCCCATGGATGAACCTCTCGAGAGGACCATGCAAACTCAACTGTGCCCACAGGAACACCCTGCCTCTCCTCGAACTATCTTCTGAACCTCTATGGAAGATACATCTCAATATTATGTTGACTCTATACTATCCACACAATAAGGTACCTCAGCTGTTGACACCATGGCAAGTGCTCATCCTTGCCCACCCACAAATCATAGCCTCTGTAAGGTCTCTAGATGAAGCTAACCAATGTATCCAGTCCATGTCTCCAGTAGCCTATATCACCCACATGTTTCTGTGATAGTTCTCCCTAATATAGATAAACAAATGGAGCACCCGCTCCCACCTGATGTACCACCGACGGTCGGAACACTGCTATATGCTCTCAGGCCCATACCATGAGCAATGTGACACCGTAACTCAAGCTTTGTCTACCTTTGTATGCAATTTTGTGCAACTAGAAATACAACATACCCAATAGGCATGGTCCTCATGCGTACATTGTCTCATCCTAGACCATCCCCGCAAGCATCTCACCCCAACCCACCAAAAATTCATGACCTCTATGATCGAGAATCATGACCCTTGTAATCAATGTACATAGCATGCAATCATATCGGTCATATCTCTTGACTAGTGTCTCCCATCTGATCTCATAGCCCTGGATGTCAAGCTCTAAATCATCATCATAGTCATAATAATCATAAAGCGCTTGTAATCCTCAAGTAGGGTCATATCATACTCGTTCACCTGAATCAACAACTGCAAAATCTTGTACACATCCTCAAGGGTGATAATCGCCTCCCCAGTCAGAAAATGGAAGTTGCAAGTCTTGGAGTGCCATCACTCTACCAACACTATCAACATGCCCTTGTTTGCCCTGATAATGGGCATATAGGTGACATAGAATAAACTAAGATCTAGTAATGCTTGTCTCTCCATGTCATCCAACTGGTCCCACAACTGAAATGTATTTGGTCGTGACTCCCATGTATAAATCAAAGGTAGAACAACCTGAAGTCATCACACAAGCCATCACGTCAATCTAAAGTCTCCCTTTGACCCTATTGGACCTATGTTGACCAAGTCAAAATATCCTAATCTGGGGAAAAATTTTAATTAGGAAATTGTGTCATTGTTTTTTCAAATGCATTGAATACATTTTCCACTAGCTCACAACTGCAATTGCATCACTCACTTTTCAAATGTGTCATTTCGTACAACACTTGCATCTCAAAATTTTGACTGTGTCACTCTCGGCCGCATATGCGACTCAGAAAGTCAGTTGTGACGCACATTCAAATACGTTGTGATGCAACTGTCCCTACACTAGCCCTAAGCAATTACATCATGATGAGACGATTGTGGCTAACTGCTTCTCATTTGTGTTTCTCGCACACACAATTGTGTCGCATGTCCTGCGACATAATTTCTTGCTAAATTATTTCCCTACCTAAATGCACGAAAATCAAGAAAAACATAAAGTGGGTTTGTAGTACTCACCGGGATGGGTGCTCCCTCAGGTCAGTGGAAGGTACATATGAGGTATCCTCTATGGGCGGTGTCTAGAACAGGTGACATCTTCTTAGCAAAATCACTCAGAGCTCCTAAGTTTTCTAAATTGGGAATGCACAAATGACCTATTTTCCTATTCTAATTCCTATTTATAGGTGGAAAATTAGGGTTTGCACCTTCCTTGTCTATTGGGTGCACTTTTTGATGACTTTGAACCTAAATTTGACCCCTTTAACGACCTCAAAATTCAATTCCATCACCGTTGAACTCTTGGCAATCAAATTATCTTATCGAGACAATTTTCTAATTTTTTTGATTTTTTTTGAAAAAATTGTAAAATTTTCCCGAGGGGGCATACCTCTACCTTGCTTTCACTAGGGCATCTTTTGACTAAAATTCTTTGACACAACGCGATGAACTACATTATGTCGAAGAGGGGAAAAATGTAGACACTAAAAAATTTCTTAGTCTGCGAGCGCCATTTTTCTTGGTCTTCATCTTTGGATAATTAAATAATTTTAATTATTTAATTATTCTTGATCATATTCCTCTATTAATTAAATAATTTTTAATTATTTAATTAACTCACTTATAAACCTTTGGTCTACCTTGATCAATTAAATAAAATTAGTTGTGTTACTGACACCCCCTTTCTTCAATAATTAAATAAATTACTATTTATTTAATTATTTGCACATCATCATTTGTCTATAGTTAAATAATAATTATTATTTATTTACCTATTCATTTGTCTCATATTCCTCTATAATTAAATAATTTTCAAAAATTATTTAATTATCTAATGACACTTCTCTCCTCCATTAAATAATTAACCTAAATTAATTATTCAATGTCTCATATCCATTTTCCCCATTTAATTAAATTAATTTTACAAATTAGTTTAATTAAATGTCCATTTTCTCCCACTTGCCTCTTTCTCAAATAAATAATTTATGCCTCCACTTGTCTAGAGATTCCTTCTCATGAATTAATTATTTTCAATTTTTAATTCCTCCATATTCTTCCTCCACTCTCTCATTTTTGAATCTCAATCATTAATTGTTTCTAGGTTCTTTCTAATCTTGACTGTCCATTTTGTAACTTCCCTTTCCTATGTTGCATGTCTTCTTATCCGTCAATCTTGGCATCTTTCTAGAAGCTCGATCTTGACCATTAATTAAATGGTCGTCTATAAAAGAAGCCTTCCTCCATTTTTTCCTTAACAACCACTTATCTCCAACTTTCTTGCTTACAATTTGTAGGTATTTGCACATTTCTACTACAAAATTTGAGGGAATATTTGCAAACAAAGAATGAGGAGAGACAAGGGAAGTGATTCAAGTTCAAACATGGGGAGTGCTTTCATTTGATGCTTTCATTTTCCTTATATTTTGATTGTTTTATCTTGTTTTAGATTGGGTTTTGGCTTAGTAGTGTTGTGGTTGTCACTAGGATCTAGGCTATATCATTTTTACCCATCTTACTGCTACAATTGATTTACCCCCCTCTCACTTATCTTGTTCATTTCAACATATTCTACTTATCATCCTAACGTAAACCATGACAAGGGAAACACCATTCTAGGACAATACCTTCAATGCCAAGTTATGTCCAAATTTCAAGCCCTTGAAAAGAGAAACCAATAATTATCCTTCTATAAAATTCCATCATATAATCCTTCAAAATACTATCAACATTCTAGTAAGAAATCTAATCAATCTCCTAATTATACTTTATCTGAACAACCTAATAAGGATCTCATCTAATAAATACTATAAAAGGATGATAATAGACATAAAAATAACATAATTCATGAGGATTATCTCAACACCCCTAATATGATGTCATCATCCTCTAATAAGTCCAAGTTTATGGTTTTCAACAGAAGAATTAAAATTATTCCAAAGTCCCCTAATAGTGTACCCACATCTAAGTGCCATCATGCAAGAATAGTATTAATCCAAAGCCTAATAAAAATGTTCAATATCCTTTTAGCTCCATTTCTATCCAAATTCAAGTGTCTTCACATAAAAACATTATCAACTCAAAGCATATTAAACAAGTACAAGATCCCCCTAGATCTATCTGATGCAGACTAGGTGATATAATCCTCAATCCAACACAATTTGATCAATCTCAACAAAAAGGGTTCGACCTTAAACAAAAACACACAACTTTTACTCAAACCTTCACCAATAGGCTTCTAGCCCTCAAAACACAACAATTGGACCTATCTTTTAGAGAATACTATACAATGGCCAACCAAACATCAATTCAACTTCCCTACAAACCCAACACAATTATCCCAGGAGATTACAAGTGATTTCTTCACAACATTATTGAGAACCAATAACCTTCCCCTGCGTTAGGGCTACTAGATTAGCCCTTTTTACAAAGGAACCACCTCTCAAACATCTTCCCTTCACAAAAACTCATCAAAAAATCATGAGTCATATGACAAAACACCAAATTTCATGATTTGTTTCTAGATTTAAGGCTTCTTTAGTATTGTTCCAACAAACCCTCCATTTACAAGCAAATACCTAGAGTTTTAATGAAAAACATACAAGTCGGGCTTCTCAAATCAAAACATCAAACACCATTAATATACCTTGCACATACTCAATAAACCTTTACTTGGACATATCTCACAACATTTCATCATAACATCACCTTACAACTCCATTTCCACATAAAACTACTTTGCCCAACCCTAGGGCATCTTCCCACTTTAACCAACACGGCTTCCCAGCCTACCAAAAACTATAAAGATCTAAATTACATTGGATGGGACCCTTTCTACGAGTTACAGTGGTTACCGTGAGTGGAAAGGGTCAAAATTCCATTCTAGAAGACAATCAAACCCTCAAATATGGTGAAACAGGGCTGCAACAGAAAATTGGCAATATCTCCCTCACTACTATGAATTAGACTCTCACAATGGACTCATTTGAAGGATAAAACATATATCTACAAATTACAGTGAAATTCAAGACATTCAACACCTATACGGATTCATACAATATCAAGAAAGTGTAGAAAAATAGGGAAAAGTGTAAAAGAAACGTTGTATGTTAATTTGAATGCTTCAATATCTCCACCAACAACCTTGTTCGAGTCTTTTGAGGCCCTTAAATACAATTTCAAAACAAGTTTTAACTACCCAACATTCCCCAATTGACTTTTTAAAATCCTTTTGTCTTTTCAACTTCCCTAAAACATAATTTTAACAACTTTTTGCTTAATCAACATTTTGCATTTTGGTGCAATTTTGGACCCCAAATACAAATGACTTAAAAACCCTTCTAGTTACATTGCAAATGGTCTCTTATACCTTATTAAAAATAAACAATATTTTAACACCCCCAAGACCCCATGACTCACACCTAGCTACAATTTGTTGCATGCCACCAATTCAAACTTTGCATTATGGTTGTAGGTGCTCCTACACCACTATCATCTCTGCAAGTCAACCCACATAGGAATTCAAGCATAAAAACTTCATACTATCTAAATAATACTATTAAATATGGAATTACAAACATATATCAAAATCTTAATTAATATAGGGGATATTGAAGCAAAGTAAAGTGCATCCATCTTTGTATAAGAAACAATTAAGGTTATGTCAAGAGCTCTCTAAAGCATGATCAAAATTTCTCCCAACCAAATCAAGATAAAGTTTTTCAAGTCAATTTCATCTGTCCTATCATAAAATATTAAGAACAATAAAACCAAACTAATCCTATATATCATCCAACCACCTCTCCTTCATATGATGATAAACTTGATCCCCTTGAACACATAGAGAAGAATAATGAGAATATTGGAAACCAAGTTGCAAATGATGTTGATCACATTGAGCATTAAGAAAAGAAAATAAATAATAAAAAGGATGCTAGTAATATAATAATTTAAATGATGTTGATCATATTATGAATGGGATAACTTTGATCATATCATTTACAAGTCTCATGATGAACCCCACACCTATCAACTTGTTTCCTCCATATTCATCCAATTTTGTTTTATAAGAACATATAATTACTTTCACCTCATATCCCAATAAAAATAATTTCTTTCTTCCCAAATAACCAATACCCCATTGGCAAAAGGAATTTTTAAAACACGCTTATCAAGGCAAGGGTTAGGCCTCTACGAGCAATATATCTTAGAACCCATTCATATTAAATCAAATCCAATTTATTATGGCCTTGGCTATGTAACTCATTCCCAAGATTTTGTTAGTTTTTCTAAATTGTAAATCCCCTCCATATAAATCAAAATATCCCCATCTCTCCTCTTCCAAATCTATTTTAGGCCCTTATATTCCAAATTTGATTCATTCCTTGTCCAAATCCATTTTGAGCCCTTATGTCTCCAAATATAATCCTTCATACCTTCCATCCATCTTGGGTCTTTATATTCCTTCTATCTCAACAAATCCTAAGTCCACCACTCAATCATCTCCAATCCCCAATCAAGGTCAACAAAGATACACATCCTTGAATTCCTACAAACATCCTCCCTCCATCACCCCATTCATAAAATCATAACATAATCCATCCTCATGCATCCCTACCATTTCTATAGGAAGTAATTTGGATATTAAATCTCAAATGAATAAATACAAAATCCACACAAATCTAAGGATCACCATTTCCCAACAAAAAGACATTCCAAAGAAAAAGAATATGATCCAAAATAAGTTAAACCCAAAAAACCACAAAGGCCCATGAAGAAAAAATAAAAAGCAAAAACCATGTTGATTCCCAAGAAAATAAAATAATAAATGCATCCCAAAGTGCAATCCAAATTTGCTACTTCAAAAAATCCTCCACTCCTAAGTCCTCCAATCCCTTATCTAAAAACCTTCCATCTTTGAAATCCATTTTGGGCCTTTATGTCCTAAAATACATCATCTTAAATCCTATTTATTTCCTCAATCCATTTTGTGTCCTATGTCCCAAAATCCATCTTCACTTCTCCATCTAAGTCTCTAAATTCAAAATACACTTCTACTCCATCATGCACAATGTGTGTCAATGTTCCACTCATCCACAAGCTTTCCAAAACTTCATCCACCATCTAACATACATTTTCCATCATTCCATCTATATCATCCAATCATTTGAATAAATCATTATCCATTTCCTTCCTCCTTACTATCATTCTACCAATATTTTTTAGCATACCACCAAATGCAATAGTCCATTGTTAGCACTTCTCCAAGGGGTACCATCCATGAAACTAGACACTTGAGTTCTTCCTCCATATTCCTATCATCCATTATCTTATAAATCCACTTATTGCATTATTATTCTCATCCTTCTCCGTTCATACTATTCCAAAATTCAAAACAAATAATTCAAAAAAAAAACTATAAAAAACTCTAGAAAAAAGAAAAATTGAAAAAAAAAGGAAAAATAAAATAGTAAAGAGAAACACTTTTCAAATGGTGAAAACCATTCCTATGGAACCTTGTGCAAGTACCATGATGAAAACTTGGTAAACAAGCATCATGTGTCAATCAACTATTTATGAGTTCCCCACACTTGGGAGAAAGTTGTCTCACCCTCCTACATTATTCATCCTTTAAAATTACTTATTTCAATATCCATATAATCCCTCATATCCAACTATTGTATCCACATTATACTCATCCATCCTCTCTTTCTAATTTTGAACTTGACAATGATAGGAGTAAAAGGTTGAATTTTTTTTTGGACACTTCTTGACATATCCCATTTATTTTTGTAAAGCATCACTTCTTTAGCTATTGTCATGATGTAGCATCATGATTAGCATATCTATACTAGGGCATGTTGTTCCTATGTGATGAAGTCCTTGAATTTCACATCCTCAATACTTTTTTTCTAAATTTTTCATCTATTTCCTTCCATATTTATAATCCCTCCATCATTCCATCCAGTCTACCCTTCATCCTAACTCTTCGACTTGGTTTTACCTTATCATATGCTATAACATTGAAACAACAAACCCATCTAGAATTTATAACACATTAATAATCAAAAGCATTTAATAAAACACATGCAACATAACCAAATGGAAGAAAATTGTATCCCTCGTGCTCACTCTGAAAATCTAAAATTTATATCCCTCATTACATAGGGATGAAATAGAAACAATCTGAAAAAAAATCTCACCAAGTGATCTAGAACCCATCCAAAAGCATCCATAGGATTTATCTCTCACTTTTCTATTAGCCTTATTCAGTCATAAAAAAATCATCATATCATCATTGAGATGTATCCTTCCCAATGCTTACATTTTTTTTGGGACATATCACTCCCACATCAACAATGCTATCATCATCATCAATCAATCTTTATCTTTTAGCTTTACCAAGGGAAAAATATTATTTTTTATATGGATTTTTATATGCTTGATTTCTTGTGAATCTTTTGATTTTAGTTTTCATCTATGTTAGTCCTTGGGTAATCTTTCAACAACCAATATCATGGTCTTCTATATCGTGGTGTTATCTATCAAATGTCTTCTTGTGGCTTATTTTTTCTTTGATTCAATCCTTTACACACTTGACACATTGCCTCCTTGACTAGCATACCTTGGTGCATAACATCAAATTCTATATCAAAAACTAGGTTACTCACATTGTTTCGCATAACATTATCCCCTTCCCTTGTCATTTTAAGAGCCTAATTAGGTTCCTTTTGGTCCTTCTTAGTCTCTAGAGGTGGCATCATCATATCCCTCTTTCTCCTTTTTTATAAGCCCCGTCATGTTTTCATCTCTTTCCACATCTATATTTTCATTCTTATTTGAAACAACATTATTTCTTCTAGTTGCAATATCATCTCAAAAAGGGGAAAAATGTAGACACCAAAATATATCTAGGTCCTAATTTTATTAATTACTCAAAACACCAATTCGTAATCCTTATATTATCCAAATTATCATAATGTTAATCAATTATCCCCTAAATCATCCTAATTTATTACATTAACCTAATTTTCTTAATTTTGGGACCTAATTCCATCATCTACCTTAATTATTTCATTTTCCCTAGGTCCTAACCCACTTTCCTAAGTCTTGTTTCCTATTCCATTTCCCCTTCCACATAAATTTAATTAAAAAATACAATAAAAATATATTTTTTTCTCCTCCACCCTTCTCATAACTAACTTCTAGCCATCTCCAAAAATTAATTTTAAATTTAATAATTTCATTATTCTTCTCCCTTTATCTCTCAACTACCCAAAAAACTTGATCTAAGTAATCCATCCCTTAGAAAATCTCCATCATTGATTGCCCTTCTTAGAAACCTATAAATCTACCATCTATGAAGCATTTTAAAATAGAATTTTGATTTCTTACATCATTATTTTTTTAGTGCAAGTACCATATTCCAATCATTTTTGAGAAAACATTCCTTCATCGCGCAATAAGAATTGAATTTGGTAGACTTATTTTGATTTATTCATTTATGATTTTTATTTATCTCTAATAGAGGTTGTATTTGATATAGATTAAGATTTTAATTTTTATTTGAAATATTTATTTTGATCTACATCTAGTGTTGACACAAGCATTATATTGGTGAATTAATCATCCACATTCCAAAATGAGCAAAGCTTTACAATGTGATGCAAGAGCATCACTTTTATGTATTGTTTTTATGATTTTTAGTATGTTAAGAGTTTTGGTTGTGATTGTAGGGGTCCGTGTTAGTCATGTAAGGGTCCTTGAATTGTTTTGTTTACATGTGTTTAAAAGTTGCACAAAGTGGCAAAATTGTCAAATTTTATGACATTGTAATTAGGGATTTTGGGGAAAGAGACTAAATTCTCATGTGTAATTGTTTTCTAAAGTCTTTTAATGTTGAATTAATCGAATAATATTCTCCAAGAAGTATTGGGAGCTGGAAAATCAGAAAATACCTTGTTATTTTGCATTTTTGTGATAGTTTTTACTATGAAACAAAAAAAAAAATTGATTGGTATGGATTGGTACAGCCTAGTACATGGTTTGAAGGTGGATGGAAGTGTAAAGATCTATCTTAAGATTATAATGCATTTTATTTGGTTTAATTTCATGTTGATTTGAATAAGTTATGATCAAAATGGTGTTGATAGTCTATTTTCAAGCCTAGGGTTTCCCATGAGCTTCTAACGCCCATAACTTTCATTTCCAATGGTGGAAAATTCTAAAATTTGGAACTAATTTTCTATAGTCCTATATTCATGTTCTCACAAAGGAAGGGTGCTAATTCATTGGTTGGTGTGAGTTATTGAGGAAAATCCTATTCTTTGTTGTTTTTGACTATGCAACCCTTAGTCTTTTTGAGCGTTTATTTGAATTGTTTTGTTTTGGGTTTAACCACTATTAAGAAAAATTTGAAGAGAGTATCTGGAGTGTGTTTAAGAGACTCAATGCCTGAGTTTGTGTAAAATATAGGTGGGTTTGGATTCTTTTTGTGGGTTTGTGTCTAAAGAACCAAGTTTTTTTTGAATAAGTTGTAGGGTATAAATTGGTGTTACCATTGAAAGACCAAGGATGTTGTTTTTACTGTTGTCAAACCACATTGTTATTGTTCTTGATATTCCATTTATTTTTAAATAGATTTCCCTCTACATCATTTTTTGTATCAGAGCCCAAAAAGATCTGGTAGTGAAAGTTGTCCAAGTTAACAAGATTTTGTATAAGGTTGTGTGTGAAGGTATTGGGTATGGTGTACCAAAAGACTAGGCCAAAGTAAAAGAAAGAAGCCTAAGGTGAGGTATCATGAAGACAAGAAGATGCAGCAGCAAGATAAGAAAGAAAGCCTCAAAAGGAAGGACAAGATGAAAGACAATAGGATAAGCCAAGTTGCATAGTTTGATAGAAAAATGGAAGAGTTGAAAAGAGGTATTAAGCTTGTAGTACAACAGTGTCTTAAGGAAGAATACCAAGAAAATTTTGGGTATTGGCCAATGAGAAAGAAGGTGAAGTGGCCTAGAAAGTTGATTGTTCAAAAAAGAAGAAAGAAAAGGATAACTATCTTGGAAGGTGAAGGTGAACAAAGATTGGATAGAAAAGAGTTGCTAAATGAGAAAGAAAGGAAACAAGTTGCAGGAGAAGAAGATCATCAGGAGGAGGTACAAAAAGCAAGCACAAAACAAAAGCATGAAGACCAAGAAACATGGAGCGGATCAAGCCAAGAATGGAGAGGATCGAGAGGATATTAGATAATAGCTACAAATGCAACACAATTGCAATAAGAGAAAGAAAATGAAAACCATCATTTGAGATGGAACTCAAATTTCTCCCTCCTTGGGAGTATGATGCAAGAGCATCACTTTTATGTATTGTTTTTATGCTTCTAGGATGTTAGGAGTTTTGGTTGTGATTGTAGGGGTCAAATAAGGTCTTATGAGGACCATGGTGTTGCAAGTATGAGCTAGTTTAGTGGTGTTGTCATTGATGTCAACACAATTCAGTATGTTGCAGATTGTACATGTATGGTTGAGATGTTGGTGAGATGTTGTGAGTACATGGAACTATCTTATATAGCTACAAATGTGTTGTGTTGATGAGCTTCCAAGTGCTTTTGAGAAAATTAATATAGAAGTGAAGTCAGAAGAAAGAATGTATTCAGATTGTGCTCCGGTATGTGCTCTGCATTTCTCCAATGTTGATCCTACACTTGTGCAGACCTGAAGGTTTGATAAAGGTGATTTAGTGGTGATATATGCTAAGTTTCAGCCTCTGGTGAGATGGTATGTGTTCTAATAGCAAAGTTGGTATTTTGTGGACTAGGAGAAATATTGTTGCTCTGCAATTTTTCTCTATTTCGCTTCAGATCTTGCGGATCTAGAATATGCTTTGTGAAGGACTTTCCTATGCTTTGGCAAAAAGGTTTGAAGTCTGGAGATCCAAAAATCATGTTTCAGTATTTATGTTTGTGTTTGCATAGTCTGAATTGTTTGATGAAAGAAATTTAGTGATTGAAGCCTATTGTTCTTGTTGCGGATGTATCTGGAAGGTTCTAAGATGTATTCTCATACTTAAGGAAGTGTGTTGTGGTGTATGTGTGTCATCTTCTAGTTGGGAAGCGTGTACATCAATGATTATTTGTGTTTTCATTAGGTTTGGCCGACCTAGTGTTTACACTTCATTCAAAGAATAAAATTTAATTAAGGAAGCGTGTAGAAGATTCAAGAATATTATTTTTGGTCTTGGTTAAATGTTATTTTGGTCCACTCTTATTCCTTTCCATTGCGGGAATTTAGAGTTTCCAACCTAATTTGAATTTATGAAACGATGTATTGTGGTCGACCTTGGAGAAAGTTTCTAAGGTTGAGAATAGTATAAAAGCAAGTTGAATTGTGAAGAGATGTATGAAAATTAGATGCAAAGTGACGAAAGCGTGCCACAAATCATAAGAGTAGAAGTGTGTGTGAGTGAGTTGTGATAGCAGTTTTTCAATTTGTTGAAGGTAGTGAACTGAAGGTTTTTGTAATCCTGCAAATGTGCTTTAATTGTAGTGGTGGATCTTTTGTTCTCTTTTGTATCTATAGGCAATGAGCCTCTTTGTTGGATAGTGAGTCCTTTGTAGGAAATGAGCCTTTGTATTTGGACAGTGAGTCCTCTTTTGGGTAGTGAGCCTTTGTATTCAGTTTATAATCTTTATATTGTGAGTTAACCCTCATTGTGGTTTTTCCCTTATTGGGTTTTCCACATAAAAATTTGGTGTTCATTGTGTTGATTTACTTTTTGTTATTTATGTTTCATGCTTATATTTAATAACGAAATAGTGTGCTTGAAGATTTGATAAGTGATAAAGTTTTAAGGTTGAATTTGTGTGACAACTGATTCACCCCCCCTCTCAGTTGTCATGTGCCTATTTAACAATTGGTATCAGAGCTTGTGGTTCCTTGTGTAGAGCTTAACCACCTAAGGAAGATCCGATGGTGCAAAAATTGGTGATCCCTATGTTTGATGGAACTGACTACAAAGATTGGAAGGGACAGATGAGAGGATATATTATCTCTCTTGGTTTAAAGACCTAGAAGGCTGTTGAGAATAAGTATACACTTCCATCTGGTGGTGTTAATTTTGCAGATGAGATATCTGCTTATGAAGAAAATGAGAAGGTGAATTATGCAATTTGCAATGGTTTATCTAAAAATGAGTGAATTAAGGTTAATTCTTTGGATACTGCATATGATGTCTCGAAGAAGTTGGAAGACATGTATCAAGGAAATGAACAGGTGAAATTGACAAAGAGACTGGTGGCAAAGCATAGATTTGTGAATTTGAAGATGGAGGATGGTGAAAAATTTACAAGTTTCTTTCACAGGGTTGAATTGACTACAAATGAAGTTAGAAATCAAGGAGGAAGGCTATCAGATGAAGACATAATTGAGAAGATCCTAATCACCCTACCAGACTGCTACAATGATAAAATATTTGTGATTGAAGAAATGTATGATCCTAAGAAGTACACCTTGGAACACTTGTTCGACACCTTGCAAGCATTTGAATTGAGAAATTTCTAGAAAGATGATAAGATAGAAGAAAAGACAGAAATGACATTTAAAGCAATGTAGATTGAGGAGGAATCGGATAGCAATGGTGTTGACGAGTTGGAAGCTAACTTCACCAAGAAGTTGAAGAAAGGTACTTGAAAGTATAAAGGTATGTTACCCTTTAAATGCTTTAGTTGTGGTAATATTGGTCATTATGATTCAAGATGTCTGAATAGGGCTACACATAAGAAGAAAAAGGATTATAAAGATAAGGATAGGAAGGATAAGAAGTATAAGAAGCTATACTATGTTAAGGAAGAGGCAGGTATTTCTGATGATGAATCTGACAATGAAGTTGATGATAGTGAATGCTTATTCTTACCTTTGGAAAGTAAATATGTATCCACTAACCCTGGAAAATGTGTAAGTAAGAAGGTTCTAGATATTAAGAAGAGTAGGATGGAAGGTACTTTGGTTACCACTTTTCATGCAAGACAGGATGAAGACTATTGGGTAATTGATAGTGGATGTTCAAATCACATGACTGGAGATAAGAGTAACTTCACTAAACTTGAGAGGTATGATAGTGGTTTAGTTATGTTTGGTGATGATTCAGAAGCTAAGATCTGTGGAAAAGGTTCAATTAGTTTTGATGATGTGTATTATATGAAGGGTTTGAGGCATAACCTTCTAAGTGTTGGTTAGATGTGTAGCAATGGCTTTAAACTTGTGTTTCAAAACAATACCTGTGAAATCAGGAAAGGATCTGGAAATGGAGATATGATTGTTGCTGGAAGAACTCATGGAAACATCTATCAGCTGAAAGGAGTTGATGGTCATTGTCTTGTATCTCATATCAATGAAAGTTGGTTATGGCACCGGAGAATGGGACATGTGAACTTTGATAACCTGGTCAATATCAGTGCAAAGGAGATTGTTCGAGGACTACCTAGAATCACAAGACCTACTAATGCAATCTATAGAAGTTGTTAATTCAGGAAGAAAACAAGATGTAGCTTTAAAGGAAAGGAACATTCTACTACCAGAATCCTAGAATTAGTACATACTGATCTCTGTGGTCCAACTAAGACTAGAAGCTTGAATGGTGATAGATGTTTCATGTTGCTTATTGATGATTACACTCGAATGACATGGGTTGATTTTCTCAGAGAAAAGAATCAGGACTTGGATAGGTTTAAGGTATTCAAAGAAAGAGTGGAGAATGAAGTAAATCTGAAAATCAAGTGTTTAAGATCTGATAGAGGTGGTGAATTCACTTCTAGTGAATTTAATGCATTATGTGAGAAGCATGACATAAAAAGACAATTTTCTGCTCCAAGAACCCCTCAGCAAAATGGAGTAGTTGAAAGGAAAAACATGACAGTTTAGGAAGCTACTAGAACTATGATGAAAGAGTCTAATGTATCAAATGTATATTGGAGAGAAGCGATACATACTGTTGTTTATGTTCTTAATAGAGTTCAAATCAGACGCAACAACACAAAGACACCTTTTGAGTTATGGACTATTAAGACTCCTACTATGAAATATTTTAAGGTATTTGGAAGAAAATGCTACATTAAAAGAGATGATGAAAATCTTGGAAATTTTGATGCTAGATGTGATGAAGGAATATTTCTTGGATACTCTACTACTCGCAAGGCATATAGATGCTTTAATAAAATATTGAGAAAGATCATTGAAAGTGCTAATGTGAAAGTTGATGAATACATACGTAGACCTATTGAGATAAGTGAAGTCAAACCTGATGATCCTATCTGTGGACATATACCTAAAGAAAATAAGGAGAAGGAAGAAGAAGAAGAAGAGAAAGAAGAAGAAGAACGAGTGGAAGAAAAAGAAGAAGAGAATGAACTAGAACCTGCTACTAGGACTTAAATATGTAGAGACGAATCATCCAGAAGATCAAATAATTGGAGACAAGAGTGAAGGTGTGAAGATAAGAAGCAGAGTTGCAGTTGAGGTAAATTTGTGTTTACTCACCAAAATAGAACCTAAATCTATAAAAGAAGCATGTGAAGATGAAATTTGGATGAGAGCTATGAAAGAGGAACTGCAGAAGATAGAAAATAATCAGACATGGGAAATAGTCCCTAGACCTGTGAAGAAAAATGTGATTGGCTCAAAATGGGTGTTTTGGAACAAACTAAATGAAAGTGGAGAAGTAGTAAGGAATAAGACAAGACTGGTATGCATAGGATATTCACAAGTTGAAGGTATAGATTTTCAAGAAACATTTTCCCTTGTAGCCAGAATGGAAGCTATAAGAATGTTTTTGGCATTTTTTGCACACAAGTACTTCAAGGTATATCAAATGGATGTGAAGTCAACTTTTTTGAATGGCGAGTTGGAGGAAGAAGTGTACATGGAGCAACCTAAAGGGTCTCAGTTGTCTGACAAGTCGGACATGGTTTGTAAATTGAAGAAAGCATTGTATGGATTGAAGCAAGCTCCCAGAGCTTGGTATGTAAGACTGGACAGATATCTGACAAAGCAAGGATTCAACAAAGGTTCTGTGGATAGAAACCTCTACTTCAAAGTGAAAGGTAATAATTGTTGATTGTAGTTGTTTATGTTGATGATATCATCTTTTGTGGAAATGAAGGCATGTTTAAAAATTTTACTAAAGAAATGCAGAAAGAATTTGAGATGTCTATGATTGGTGAATTGAATTTCTTCCTTGGTCTACAAGTGAATCAAACTAATAAAGGGATATTCATTTCACAATCTAAGTATGTAAAAGATTTGTTGAAATTTTTTGGGATGGAGGATTCTAAACCGGTTTGTACTTCTATGGTAACCGGATGTAAGCTGAGCAAGGATGATGATTTTGCTAAGACTGATAAGAGCAAATATAGATTCATGATTGGCAGATTGTTGTGTCTTACTACTACCAGACCAGATATTATGCATGTTGTGTGTTTAGTTGCTAGATTTCAAGAAGATCCTAGAGAAGCACATCTTATAGCTATAAAAAGGATATTTAGATATCTTAAAGGCACACCAGATTATGGACTATGGTACCTTAAGAGTAATGATTTCACCCTAAGTGCTATACAGATTTTGATTGGGCTGGATGTGTAGATGACCAAAAGAGGACCAATGGTGGTGCTTTCTTTCTTGGCAGAAGACTAGTTTCATGGCTGAGTAAAAAGCAAGACTTGGTTTCTTTATCCACTACAAAGGCATAATATATTGTTGCAGCATCCTACTACACACAAGTTCTGTGGATGAAGCAAACTCTGAAATAAATTGGTGTGATATGTGATGAGCCTATTCCCATTTTCTATGATAATAAAAGTGCAACAAACATTTCAAAGAACCTGGTTATGCATTCAAGAATGAAGCACATATCTATCAAGTATAATTTTCTGAGAGAGAAAGTGTTGGAGAATGAGGTCAGATTGGAGTATGTGACAACAAAGGAACAAATTGCAGACATATTTACTAAAGCTCTTCCGAAGGATAATTTTGAACATCTTAGGGAGAGGTTAGGGTGTTGGCAAAAAAGGGATAGACAATTGAGAGGGGGGGTGAATCAGCTATCACAGAATATTCAAACTTTTCAAACCTTACTTTAATCTTAGATTTGATGAATGAATAATAAACCATAAACAATCAGCACATCAGAAACACAGAGAACATCAAGATTTTTATGTGGAAACCCTGTTAGGGGAAAAACCACGATGGATGTTAGTCCATAGTATTATACCCTGTTAAAAGTATAATGAAAAATAATGGGAATGCACATGCATTCAGGCACACTGCCTAGAGATCACTAGCCAAATACAAGAGGGCTCACTACCCAACAATACACAACAATTTGGATTAGATCCATAGGGTATGAACTGAGAAAATAGCTTCTACACAAGCCTAATTACAGTTCCAGTGAAGAACAAAAAACCTTCTTCACACTTCGCTCAAACTTATTCTCACTCTGCTCTGCAATCGAATGATTAGGACACTATTCACACATCTGCACTTTCTCTGACATACATTTTCTCTCTTATGCACTCTAACTTTGCTCAAACAGTTGCTCTTATATATCTGCAACATGGAATTACATCAACAACCTTGTCGGTCAAGAAATATAAAACATATTTACAATGTCGGCCAAAATATATTAATAAATTTTCAATGTGGATCAAAACACTGTCGGCTAATATTATGATAGAACCTAAAACAATATCTTCGAGCACGCCAAACATTCAACTTTAAATCTTCAAGCATCGACAACACATTACAACCATCATGTCCGCCAAGAACATGAAAACCCGATCATACCAAGAAAAATCTTCGACCATGAGCACACCAATCAACGCAGATGTACAACAAGAATAGAGAATGATCTAGAAGTATCCAAAAGCAACAAGAACTAACAAAGAATCATCCGCAACAACAGAAATTACTAGAATCACATAAACTTCAATTAGGAACACTGACATAACCCACAAAAATACTGTCAGAACACAACTATTCATAGTATGATTAAAACTTCACGTGGACCTGAAACTTCCAATAGATGAACTAGATACTCTCAGAAATAAACCCTTTAATCCACAACAACTGATATTCAATGTACAGAACAAGACACCTTCATGACCTTCACTGTTCCACTGGCAACCTGCAACTCTTCCTTTAACAAATTTCTCAATATCCTCAACATATACAACCTTCAATACAATAATGCTAATAGTGTTGACATCAATGACAACCACATATCAACAACACAACCAAAGCATCCAACAATCTCCCCCTTTGGCATTGATGGAAACACATGATGTGAAAAACACCATCAACACAAATCTCAATTAGCACTTACTCCCCCTTAGATTCTGACTCTACTTCCTTAACCTCTTCTACATGGTCTTCTCCCACAAGGCTCTTCTCCCCAGATAAGAAATAGTTTTTCACATGATTCTTCTCCCCCTTTGACATCAATGGAAAAGATAAGAATTATCTTCCCACATACAAGCTCTGAACCACATATCTGCACATCTAACTACTTCCCCTGAGTAGCAGCCACGGGAACATCAATCCGGATTAGGAAATATCTATGAAGTACACGAATTAATGCAAATAAATGCATCTCTAGTTCATATCAGGAGGGGTAATCACCCCTAGCATCCCTCTGAGATACTCAAAAGTATCCTTCGACAACGAATTAGTGAAAATGTCTACAATTTGTTCTTTGGTAGGAACATACTCTAGTCTGACTTCTTTCTCATTCACTTTCTCCCTCAAGAAGTGAAACTTGATTTATATATGCTTGGTCTTAGAGTGTAGCACTAGATTCTTTGATATGTTAATTGCACTTGAGTTGTCACAATATATGGCAATAGGTTCATCATATACTACTCTAATATCTTTCAACATATGTTTCATCCACATCACTTGAGTACAATTATTTGCAGTAGCAATATACTCTGCCTCAACAGTAGATAGAGAAATGGAATTTTTCTTTTTGCTCAACCAAGACACTAGCTTCTTCCCTAGGAAGAAGGCACCACCACTAGTACTCTTCCTGTCATCTACATCTCTTGCCCAATCCGCATTAGTGTATGCATTCAAAGTAAGATCATCATACTTAGGATACCAAAGCCCAAAATCAACTGTTCCTTTCAGATAGCTAAAGATTCTCTTTACAACAGTCACATGAGATTCTTTCGGATCAGCCTAAAATCTAGCAACCATACATAAAACATTCATAATATCTAGTCTTGTCTGAGTTAAGTAAAGAAATCCACCAATCATTGAACTATATCTCATTTGATTTTCCTTAGGAGAATCATCATTTTGTGTTAACTTGCATCTAGTTACCATGGGAGTACCAACAGGCTTTGAGTCTTCCATGCCAAATTTCTTTAGCAGCTCTCTCACATATTTGGACTAAGATATGAATATCCCCTTATCTAACTGAGTAACTTGCAATCCCAGAAAGAACTTCATCTCTCCAATCATACTCATCTCAAATTCATTCTTCATTTCATTAGCAAACCTCATACATAGATTATCATCAACTCCAAAAATAATGTCATCAACAAAGACCTCAATAATTAACTCTTTGTCATGATCCAATTTGAAATACAAGTTGCTGTCAGCAATACCTTTATTGAATCCAAGATTTAATAAGTATTTATCCAGTCTAGCATACCAGGCTCTGGGGGCTTGCTTGAGTCCATATAGGGCTTTCTTCAATTGGCAAACCATGTTTTCCTTATCAGTCAATTGAAGTCCATCTGGTTGTTCAATATATACTTCTTCTTCTAGCTCACCATTCAAAAAAGTTGACTTCACATCCATTTGATAGACTTTATAGTTCTTATATGCAGCATAAGCAAGAAATAATCTAATAGCTTCAATTCTAGCAACAAGGGAAAATGTTTCTTCAAAATCAATACCTTCCATTTGTGAATACCCTTTACATACCAGTCTTGCTTTATTTCAGACCACTTCACCTTGTTCATTTAGTTTATTCCAAAAGACCCATTTAGTACCAATCACATTTTTATCTTTAGGTCTAGGAACAAGTATCCATGTATCATTATTTTCAATTTGCATGAATTCTTCTTTCATAGCTTTCATCTAGTGTTCATCATTGAAAGCTTCATTGACATCTTTAGGCTCAATCTTGGAAATCAGGCAATACTCTTCTACAATCTTTCTTCTAGTTTGCACACCTTTATTCTTGTCTACTATAATTTGATTTTCAGAATGATTTGGCTTTACATACCTTAGAGTTTTAGGAATTTCTCGAGCTTCTGGTTCTTATGTTCCTTCTTCTGCACTTGCACTTGTCTCTACTTCTTGACTACCTTGATTTACCAGAACAAATTGAAGTTGTTTTACCGGAACATATGGAACAATTTGAAGTTGATTATGTGTCTGGACATTCTTATCTTTGTTTGTGTTGTCTTCCTAGTCATCTAAATCATATCCACAATATCTGGATGATTTAGCAAAATTCTCATCAACTCTGACATTTGCACTCTCAACCATTTTTCTTAATCTTCTATTATAGCACCAGTAGGCCTTGCTTTTAGTAGAGTAACCTAGAAAGATTCCTTCATCGCTTCTTGCATCAAACTTTCCTATATCCTCATCTCTTTTGATATAACACTTGCTTCCAAAGATCTTGAAATATCTAATAGTAGGCTTATAACCAAACCATAGTTCAAAAGGAGTCTTACCAGAATTACTATTGACATTTACTCGGTTCAAAGTGTACACAACAGTGCTTATAGCTTCACTCCAATAGATGTGAGGCACATTTCCTTCTATCATCATTGTTCTAGCAGCATCCAAAATTGTTATGTTCTTCCTTTCTGCAACTCCATTCTATTGAAGGGTTCGGGGAGCAGATAATTGTCTTTTGATTCCATGCTCTTCACAAAAAGAATTGAACTCCTTGGAGGTGAACTCACCACCTCTGTCTGACCTTAAGCATTTTATTTTCAGACCTTTCTGATTTTCTGCCATGGCCTTGAAAATTTTGAACTTTTCTAATGCTTCACATTTTTCTCTTAAGAAAGCAACCCATATCATCCTAGAATAATCATCAATAAGCAGCATAAAGTACCTTTCTCCATGAAGACTTCTGACTCTGGAGGGACCACATAGATTAGTATGTACCAGCTCCAGTAATCCATTTGAATGATGATGTTTGCTTCAAAAAGAAACTCTAGTTTGTTTTCCCATCTGACATTCCTTGCAAATTGTGTTAGCAAGCTTCACTAGCTTAGGTAGATCACTTACTGCTTGAGTGGAACTTTGAAAATGTTATCAAAATTCACATGACACAGCCTCCTATGCCATAACCAACTTTCATCTACTTGAGCAATTAAACAAATTTCACTAGCAACATTCAGGTGAAAAATATTACCTTCTGTCTTTTTACCCAAAGCAATTATTTTTCCAAATCTTCCAAGTATCCTACATCTTCCATCTTTGAACTAAAGATCATAACCATTGTCCACCATCTATCCAACACCCAACAAGTTGTGCTTCAAGCCTTCAACATAAATAACATCACCAGTGTTATGCTTACCACCAAGAAAAATAGATCCTCTGCCACGAATCACACCAACATTGTTATCTCCAAATCTTACAACCCCATCGTCATACTTCTCAAGACTTACAAATTTGCTTTTGTCACCAGTCATATGATGTGAGAAACCACTGTCAATAACCCAATCATCTTTTTCTTCAATTCGGGTTGCAAGAGCTTTCTCAACTTTAGTAGATTCAGTAGCCACTAGACCATTTTCCTTAATAGCAAGGAACGCCCATTCATCTTCATTTCCATTATCTTTATTAGACTCACCATTAGTCACTCCTTCTTTAGCATAGTAACATTTCTTTTGAAATCTAGATTTGTAAGGCTTAAATCTAGGAACTCTTTCAGGACACCTTGATGCAAAATGGCCTATTTTACTACAAGAAAAACATTTAATAGGAAACTTTCCTTTATACTTACCTTGCCCCCTACCTTCTTTCTTCACAATCAGTGCTTCTAGTTCTTCTACCTCTCTTTCTTCATCTTCAAGTTGTTTTAGTTCTTCCTCATACTTGAATGACTTTCTAAAACACTCTCCCAGATCATATATTTGCTTGTTTCTTCTGGATACAGTAGCATTAAATGTAGTTTCAGTCTTAGGAACATATTCACCAAATTCGCTCAACTCAAAGGAAACAAGTTTACCAATCAGTGTATCTCTTGTCATATTCGTTAATGATTTGGTTTCTTCAATAGCATGAGCCTTTGCTTTGTAGGAGGGAGGCAATTATCTGAGCACTTTAGCTACAATTTCTTCCTCATCTAGGGTACCACTGACACATCTAATACCCATCACTATTTTATTTACTCTTTGCATAAAAGAAGAAATATTTTCATCTTCACCCATTTTCAAATTTTCATACTTGCCTTTCAAACTCTATAGCTTAGCCATCTTCACACGTACATATCCTTCATACAAAGTTTCTAGCTTCGTCCATATCTCATGAGTTGTCTTTAGACCTATCACATTTGTCATTTCTGAATCTGTAAAGCTTCCATAGCCTTGACATTATTCTCAGCTTCTTTAATCTCATCAATAGTGGAAGGGCCATTATGAGGAATAACATATGGATTCTTTGTAATCTTCCAAAAGGGTTCACCAATACACCTCAAATGACACTCCATCCTAGCTTTCCATAATGAGTAGTTTATTCCATCGAATCTAGGACTGTCCTTCTTGTATGATGCCATCTCGGATCACCTCAAGCTTTTAAACTTATTCAAAGGAACCTGCTCTGATACCAATTGTTGGAAAAACAAGGACAGACAACTGAGAGGGGGGGTTAATCAGTTGTCACAGAATATTCAAACTTTTCAAACCTTACTTTAATCTTAGATCTGATGAATGAATAATAAACCATAAATAATCAACACAGTAGAAACCCAGAGAACACCAAGATTTTTATGTGGAAACCCTGTTAGGGGAAAAACCACGGTGGATGTTAGTCCACAATATTATACCCTGTTAAAAGTATAATGAAAAATAATGGGAATGCACATGCATTCAAGCACACTGCCTAGAGCTCACTACTCAAATACAAGAGGGCTCACTGCCCAACAATACACAACAATTTGGATTAGATCCACAAGGTATGAACTGAGAAAATAGCTTCTACACAAGCCTAATTATAGTTCTAGTTAAGCACAAAAAACCTTCTTCACACTTTGCTCAAACTTCTTCTCACTCTGCTTTGTAATCGAATGATTAGAACACTATTCACACATCTACACTTTCTTTGGCATACATTCGCTCTCTTATGCACTCTAAATTTTCTCAAACAGTCACTCTTATATATCCGCAACATGGAATTACATCAACAACCTTGTCAACCAAGAAATATAAAACATATTTACAATGTCGGCCCAAATTTACAAATAAATTTTCAATGTGGATCAAAACACTGTTGGCTAATATTATGATACGACCTAAAACAATATCGTCGTGCATGCCAAACATTCAAATTTAAATCTTCAAGCATCTGCAACACGTTACAACCATCATGTCAGCCAAGAACATGAAAACCTGATCATACTGAGAAAAATATTCGACCACGAGCACACCGATCAACGCAGACGTACAACAAGAATAGAGAATGATCTAGAAGCATCCAAAAGCAACAAGAACTAACAAAGAATCATCCGCAACAACAAAAATTACCAAAATCACATAAACTTCAATCAGGAACATTGACAGAACCCACAGAAATACTGTCAGAACACAACTGTTCATAGTACGATCAAAACTTCATGCGGACCTCTAAAACTTCTGATAGATGAACTAGATACTCTCAGCAATAAACCATTTATTCCACAACAACTGATCTTCAATGTACATAACAAGACACCTTCATGACCTTCACTGTTCCACTGGCAACCTGCAACTCTTCCTTTAACAAATTTCTCAATATCCTCGACATATACAACCTTCAATACAATAATGCTAATAGTGTTGACATCAATGACAACCACATATCAACAACACAACCACAACATCCAACATAGGGGTCATTGACCCTCCTAACTAGGTGCACATGAAGGTGCATCAGTCCAGTGAATTCACATATTCTTCATTTATCTAGACTGATAGATGGGTCTACTCCACAGGGGGAGTAGAAAAGGTTTTCATTGTTGCAGTATGAGTGTACTCCTAAGGGGGAGTAATCAAAGTAGTTGTTTGTTTCCATTGATGTCAAAGGGGGAGAAAAGGCTATGTGTTTCCATCAATGAAAAAGGGGGAGATTGTTGCAAATATGAGCTAGTTTGGTGGTGTTGTCATTGATGTTGTCATTGATGTCAATACAGTTCAGTATGTTGCAAATTGTACATGTATGGTTGAGATGTTGGTGAGATGTTGTGAGTACATGGAACTATCTTATATAGCTACAAATGTGTTTTTTTGATGAGATTCCAAGTGCTTTTGATCAAATTAATATAGAAGTGAAGTCAGAAGAAGGAATGTATTCAAATTGTGCTCTGGTATGTGCGTTTGTGTGTCATCTTCTGGTTGGGAAGCATGTACATTAATGATTATATTTGTTTTCATTAGGTTTGGTCGACCTAGTGTTTACACTTCATTCGAAGAATAAAATTTAATTAAGGAAGCTTGTAGAAGATTCAAGAATATTATTTTTGGTCTCGGTTAAATTTTTTTTTGGTCCACTCTTATTCCTTTCCACCACGGGAATTTAGAGTTTCTAACCTAATTTGAATTTATGAAACGATGTATTGTGGCCAACCTTGGAGAAAGTTTCTAAGGTTGAGAATAGTATAAAAGAAAGTCAAATTGTGATCTGTATGACAGTAAGATGCAAAGTGACGAAAGTGTGCCACAAATCATAAGAGCGGAAGTGTGTGTGAGTGAGTTGTGATAGCAGTTTTTTAGTTTGTTTAAGGCAGTGAACTGAAGGTTTATGTAATCCTACGAATGTGCTTTAATTGCAGTGGTGGATCTTTTGTTCTCTTTTGTATCTATAGGCAGTGAGCCTCTCTGTTGGACAGTGACTCCTTTGTAAGCAGTGAGCCTTTGTATTTGGACAGTGAGTCCTCTTTTGGGCACTGAGCCTTTGTATTTAGTTTGTAATCTTTATATTGTGAGTTAACCCTCACTGTGGTTTTTCCCTTATTGGGTTTTCCACATAAAAATCTGGTGTTCATTGTGTTGATTTACTTTCTGTTATTTATGTTTCATGCTTATATTTAATAACAGAATAGTGTGCTTGAAGATTTTATAAGTGATAAAGTTTTAAGGTTGAATTTATGTGACAACTGACTCACCCCCCCTCTCAGTTGTCCTATGCCTGTTTAACACATGGTAGTCATGTAAGGGTCCTTTAATTGTTTTGTTTACATGTTGTGTTTAAAAGTTGCACAAAGTGGCAAAATTGTCAAATTTTATGACATTGTAATTAGGAATTTTTGATAAAGAGACTAAATGCTCATGTGTAACTATTTTTTAAAATATTTTGATGTTGAATGAATCCAAGAATATGCTCCAAGAAGTATTGGGAGTTGGAAATCAGAAAATACCCTATTATTTTACATTTTTGTGATAGTTTTGACTATGAAACAACAAAAAACTTGCTTGGTACAGATTTGTACCTAGTACATGGTTTGAAGGTGGATGGAAGTGTAAATCTATATCTTAAGATTCTAATGCATTTTATTTGGTTTAATTTCAGGCTGATTTGAATAAGTTATGATCAAAATGGTGTTGACAATCTATTTTCAGGCCTAGGGTTTCCCATGAGCTTCTAACGCCCATAACTTTCATTTCCAATGGTCAAAAATTCTGAAATTTGGAAGTAATTTTCTATATGCCTATATGCATGTTCTCACAAAAGGAGGGGCACTAATTCATTGGTTGGCATGAGTTATTAAGAACAGTCCTATTCTTTGTTGTTTTTTACTATGCAACCCTTAAGTCTTTTTGAGGGTTTATTTGAATTGCTTTATTTTGGGTTTAACCACTGTCAAGAATAGTTTGAAGGGAGTATCTAGAGTTTGTTTAAGAGCTTTAATACCTGAGTGTGTGTAACAAATAGGCGGGCTTGGATTCTTTTTGTGGGTTTGTGTCTAAAGAACCAAGTTTTTTTAATAAGTTGCAAGGTATAAATTGGTGTTACCAGTGAAAGACCAAGGATCCTGTGTTTACTATTGTCAAACCACATTTTTATTGTTCTTGAGATTCCATTGAGTTTTAAATACATTTCCCTTTGCATCACATTGTAATCAATCTAAGGTTTACATGAGTAGAATTTGAGTTTTTTATTTTTTTAAAATTTAATTATTATTTGTTTATTCTAATTTGCATGCATTCATAAAGGAGAGTTCAAAGAAGATGGAGTGGAGGTAGATTGGAGAGTACAGATATTGGAATAACATACAAAATCAATTGAGATGCTTGACAATAAATTTGGAAAGAGCACAAAAAAATAAGAAATATGAAGAATAGTTGGTCAAATGGAAGAGAATGTCAATTAAAAGGCTCAAAATGAATTACTAAATCTAAGACAACCCATTTTTATTTTCTTCCAACCATCCTAAAGTGAGGGAATAAGTTTTAAGTTTCTCAAGGTGTCTAATGTAAGAGAATATAATGTGTAAAATAAATATTTCATCACCAAATATATTTTCTTTCATGTTTGTTTTATTTTTTAGGATTCCTAATAATGTTCCATTCATCATATTTTTAATATGGAAAACTACTCATACTATAGAGACATATTCTTATTCCACTTTTTTTATTTTATCACATTAGAGTTCCAGACAAATAACTTAATGTGTGGCACCACATATTGATCTTAGAGATTCAAATATAATATCAAAGATCATGATGGTTTGATTCTACATTAATATAATAAATTTTGAATTATTCATTGATCAATGATGTGATGCCAAATTTCTTATCAAAGAAGACCTAATTGGTTGTGCAAAAAACAAGCAAGCTTCATCCCAACTTCAAAGAAACATCCAAGTTTACTAGTTCCAAGAAGGTTTATGATTAGAACTATAAAATTTATATTTCTTATATTTTACTAAATTCATCCTAGATGAGTCCTTCTACATGTTCCATCATGCATTGAGTGTTATACCACTTTGTTAGTAAAAAATTAACACACTAATTCCCTTCTCTCACTATATAACCATCATTCACTCCACATGGAGCATCTAGTTGGGAGGTAGTTATTGATAGACAACTCACATCCTAGCTTAGATATTTAACCACCAAGGAATTGATTATTATCTCAATTTAGGCACTATCTCATAGAGTTTTATAGTAAACTATGAAGAGCAACATGTTAGCTCAAGTATTGTAATTTTACACTAGTTATTATTGTGATTAATTGAAGTTGAAACCTCATTTGGTGATCCATAATGAAAAATTATAAATATGGTTCTAGATATGAATTCAATAAATACCATGTTTCCAATATTTGCAGTGTCACTAAGTTTCTATTGTCTGTTCTTGCGCTAGGCTACAAGGTTGGATAATTTTTTGTGTAATTTATTGTGCCTATTAATAAGTCTACATAGGATCTTAGAAATATTTGATTATTCTCACCTAGGTAGCTAATAATGGTATATGTTCACCTTAACTTAATGTACACAAGAGCCACCATTGCCTCCTTAGTCCTTGATTGGTGTTAGTTATGTGGCACCTTTATTTAGTCAAGATAACCTTTGTCTTAGTCAATTTAAGTCAACTTATCCATTGAGTGGTAGTTCAAATCTTGACCTCTTTGTTAGACTAAATTAACTCACCTCCAAAATTAGAATGATTTTGAGTTAAACTCATGGCCTATAGACATGATCTCCTTGATTAATACATCTCAAAGGCCTGTATGTTTGTTTGCAATCATTTGTATTGTATAATTTTGTATCCTCAATATTAGAATAGTTGATATTTTCAATCTAAATTATTTGTGTGTTTTCTTATTGGATTTGTAACTAATTCTCATTAAAATAGATTTTGGATCATGTATTTGGGTTCTCATTCAATTTTACACGGTATTAAATCCCTATTAGTGTTTGGATCTTGTTCATGTCCTTTGAAGGTTGAAGGTTTTAAGATTGAAACTTTGGTTGAGAGATAATCTTTTAATGATTTCTAGGTCAAATCAAAGCTTCTCATTGCATCCAAAACAACTAAAAAGCTAAGGTTTGAATTTTATTTCATCCAAATTAGACAATTGAATATCTTTTTATTTCTTTTTTGGTTACATAATTTTTTGGTATCTTTTTGTCACAATATATTTTTAATACAATTTTGAGAAAAATGGACCATGTCATTACATTAGAAAGGCATCAAAATCAATAAATTGACTATTAATTCTTCTAATTTTAAGAAATATATAGAAAAAGGAAAAAAAACTTGCCTAGACATGCAATCCAATGCCATATTCCATGGGCAAAAGTGCTATATTTTTTTTTTTGTGTTGTATTTATTATTGTACTTTATTTTCAAATAAAAAAATAAAAATGAAAGAACTTTATTTGTTGTATCAATGACACATTTAAAGAGAGGTGCATCATTTTTTATTAAAGGTGTGGATACCACCCAGGGCACCCACTATCCTTTCGTTATGAAATATCATATATGTCAAACTTTTGAAAGTTTTTTGGGAATTCTACCATAATACATCAACGTTATTAATCTAGCAAGCACTTATTTATCCAATGAACCCCTTTCTTATGTGGTTCTCTATACATACAGTCATACTTGACAAGCCTTTTTTGGTAAAAAATTAATTTGTCTCTAAATCTAGCATTTCCCTATTATAGTGAAACATTAGATTTATCTGATGAGCTCTCTTTATTTAGGTTTTTAGATATTTATTTAAAATTGGTGGATTTTTCTATAACTAGTGGAGTTTTCTAAGTTTGGTTGAAGTTCCTTTTTCCCTTTATAAACACTTTGTACTAAAACAAGCACATATTTTTCCCATATTATCAAAAAATTTACTTTTTATGGGTGTCTACAATATCTCTCTAAACCCTACAAATTCATGTAATTTATTTTATATTATTTTGATTAGGGTGATGACAATTCGAACTTGAATTTCCTTGTTGCACATGGATTGTAATTACACTAAGATAAAGGTCCAAAGCATTGTATTTGTCAAGGGAATTTTTATTCATTGAGAATTTTATATCCAATGAGCTAATATAAAGCTCCATTTTATGGGGTTTCTCTTGTAGTTTTATAATTTTGGCTTGATCTCTTGGTTTATCTAATTGTAGTTAACAATGAGTGTTAAAAACATCCAGTTGTCAGTATTGGTTATATGAAATCCTAAAGCATTTTAGATGGGTTATCTCTTTCCTATTCTCTATGGATTGGTTTATAAACCCACTTATTTTTATAAAAATTGAGAATGTAGAGAAAATATTGGTTATGTCAAGGGATTAGTGTTGTGTATGTTGATATTAACACCATGTTGGACACCACTTAGTTTCAGTGCTCTCATTCCCTTTAGACTAGACATGGGAGATGTATGGATATTCAAATGTACCTCAACTCCTAGATGACCCTACTATAGGCAAACTAGTACCTCTTAATGTTTTTCAACCATTGACTATGTTATATATATGGTTCTTAAAAAATAAAAATTATCTTGAATTTAAAGATGAAATGAAGGCTTCTAATGCTCCAAAAAATTTAGTTGATTATGAGGCTAAGGAATCTCTACACCAACACTTATAGATTTATCTATTGTTCATACTCAATATTTTATGCAAACACATCATGGGATGAGTAATATAGTCCAATGGCATGCACTAAGATTCATCAATAGCACTTGCTTCTATCAAGTTTAGTGTTGCTTCAAATAGAACATTTGGTGATTTAGTGTAATAAAACCATCATTGTCTTCTTTTGGTTTATGTGTTTCTATAGTTTCCATAATTCTTTAAGTGTTAATAGCATCAATTATAATATATCTAAGGTAATATGGATACTCCATATGTCCATTTCTTTAGTAAGTTAGAACATATGAATGCTCCATTTTTCAAGATTTATTACAAATTGAGGAAAAATGTTCCGCTAATGCTAATCTAAATATATAATGTTTTACTCAAAAATTAGATTACTCCACATGTTTACCTAGAAATTTTTACAAAACAAAGATGAAATTGTATCGTTACAAGTTAAGAAAGAGAGAAATGTGTGGATTCAAAATTTCAATGTCTACTAGAAGGCCAAAAATTAACATTCAAAAGGCTTCATGACCCTCAAGATATAGTCAATCTGATATTATATAAAATACGAGAGAAAAATAATTGTTTAGGAAAGTAGGGATATGGTTATTTAGGAAACTAATTGATGACGTGGATGTGTTAGGAAAAGAGTGTTGTACCCCTTGCACAAGAATGAAATATTTTAATTATGCAAAATATATATTTATTTGTGGTGTAACTAGGTGGTATGTTTAATCACATTAAATATTTATTTGGGTCCACTTGTAAAGTCATATGTAACATCCGGTTAGTTATTTTATGTGTGGGACATAGAATAATTAATTATTATTTGAGACATGTATTTAATAATGTGAAAACTTAGTATCAAAAAGTAAATGGGTCGATGGTTTTGTGTACTCATGGTTTTGAAGCACATGGTTTTATCTTACCACTTGGTTGTAATTGTGTGAGCTTGAATCTATAAAATAAAATGCAAGTTTAGCAGTTAAGGCTAGTTTAGTGAGTGGGATTTCATTGTATTGAGTTTCTCTTGTGAGTGCATATGTGAAACATGGAATGGGATGTGTGGTTACATGCTTGGACACATGGAAATTTCATTGGAGGATTTTGATTTTTCAAAAGTATTCATGGAAACTTTGTAGGTGCATTGTATTATTTTATTGCTAAATAATACATAAAGTGTGGATGCTTTTAGCTAGGTTTTTTTCCCTCTATGATGGTTTTCTCATGATATATATTGTGTTGTCTTGTGGCTTTTCTATTTTATCTTTTTATTATGATTATTTGTAAGCTTGCATACATGATTTCCTCTCATGGAATTACATAGGAAATGGATTGATCATTATGGGTATTATGCATTAATTTACTAATAAGTGGTATTAGATCTTTTTCATGGTTGAAAGAGGTGTGATCTACTAGGTTTTGTATAACCCTTGTTTGAGTAGATCTAGTGCAAAATTGAATCCATGTCAATATAGGAAATATTTGGTCATTTCATGGTATGAAGGTTTTGTTTAGTTGTTACTTTACAAATTTGGAGTTTTGAGGTTTGAAAATTTGTTGGGTTTATTACAGATTTGGGGTTTGTAAAATGATTGGCCAAAAATATTTTCTAGATGTGATTCATATGAAGGATTTGTATGCTAAATTTCACAAATGACCCCTTAGGACAAAAATGGACCTCATCATTGGATCAAGGAGGCCCAAGAGATGAAGATTGACATAAAATTCAACGTATTTTAGCCACTAAGAAAAATCAATTTTTTGCCCTTTCCCTAGTTGTAGGGTCGTCTCTACAGAAAAAATAAAAAATAAAACTTGTACATTATTTAAAAATACCTCTACTAAAAAAAATTAATTAAAAAATTAAAAAATGTTGTGGGGGGTCTTGTAGATCCCCCCTACCAACTTGCACCAATAATGTGAAACCACCAATATGGGCATGCCATTCATCAATTGATAGGTTCATTGAGTTGGAAAGCTTAGCCATTGGTCCCATGCCCTCGATTGCAGTCACCATGTATGTCCATCCCCTAATGAACTTCAAATTTTAAATTTTCAAAATTAAAACCTCTCAAATATTTTTTTGTCTACCACTGCCACTAATGGCACCACTTAGCTAGGCAACCAATGCATCACCACTATAGGCTAGCCAATGCAGGTTTCCCACCAACCACCTATATAGGCCTAATTAGGAAAAAAAAATTCCAAGGGGCATAACTTTCACCCATGGTGATGGAATTTTGACTTCCAATAGTCATCAAAAAGCTCTCTTTGATAACTACACAATGGTCGAGTTTTGATCATCATTTTTTTCCTTTTTATTAATTTTTAGTGCTATAAAGCCAAAAATTTATTTGGGACAATTAAATGGTCATAAATTTTTGCATGCGAACTCATATTTTTTATTTTAAATAGGTTTTTGAGAGAATTTGTAATATATTACATAGTGGATCATGTATATTTTTAGTTTGGTGTGTAGATAAAATTGTATACTTGTTTGATCACTTGTAGAAGATTGAGATTTGATATGTGATTACATTAGAATTTAGATGGTTATTTGGGAACAAAATTGTGGGAGTACATGTTATTATGATACCAACATTATGGTATAGTATGTTTTCAAATTTGGTACTTCCCAATATAGGTTTATAAGTGTTTTCAAATTTTGGACTTTGATAATGACAAGTACACACGTCTTTTCATTTGAGCACACGGATCGACATGCATGGAGACTTTGATTCTTGTTTTGGTGAGAGTTGAGTATAGGTACAATGCTGATTGTGATTATGGTGTGATGGATTTATAGGTACATTTGAGAATTGACATGATATGATGATGTATGTGGTTCATTGGTGGTGTTGTGGTTCAATGTTAGGAGGTTGTTTTTATCTTCTAGACGTTTGTTCGGTTCCTTGACTATGGTTAATCATCTATGGAGCTGTTTTGAAAATAAGATATGTGCTTGATTTGGTGTTTAATTCTTGAGGTCTAAATTCTTATCTTCTTTGATATCTCATTTTGTAGGTTATCGATGTGATGATGAGTTTGCATGTTTCATTGTTTTGGGTCTATGATTTTGCAATGTTTTGGTATGTTCAACTCATTAATTATGGTGGGATGATTCGGATGTGGATTTTTTATATCCATGAGATTGATTCAGTTTTAATAAAAACTTTCTTGGTTGGCCTTGTATGTGGTCATTTGTGCATTGGTTGGCCTTGCAAGAATGGAAATATTGAAGGTATTGTCATTGATGTCAACTGGTCAGCTAGTTATCCACTAGTTGTTGGTTGTATATGTTCAGGATATTGAGAAAATTGTAATAAAGATATGTCGCAAGTGTTTAGTGGTTGCTTTGGGTTTTGGTACGGATTTTCTCTTGTGGTTGTGTGGTTCAGATATGTTGTTCATGGTTGTTAGAAGGTTCTATATTCAGATTTTTGGTTGATGTTTCATTGTACAGTTGTGTTCACTAGTTGTGAACTATGGTTTTCTATGTTTTTGGTTGAGGTCAAGGAGAAATGTTGTTGGTCTAGATTTCTTTGATGAAGTCTTATGTCATGCAGTTCTAAAGTTGAGTTTCCCTGATTGTATTGAAGTTAATTTTGACATTTGGAAATTTCATGCTTAATGGTTCTATGTGTTTTACATTGGTTTGGCTGACCTTGTATGAAATACTACTTTTGATAATGATGAAGTGTGTTGGACCTATTTGGGTCCCTATGAAGTGTGTGTTTGGGTCGCCCTCATTCCAATTCCACCCAAGGATGTTTTGGCGTTGGCCAAATTTGAATTTGGATTTGGATAAGCTGGTTTGGATATGTTTCAAAGTTGAAGATGGTATAAATACAAGATGAGTTAGTAATGGAAAATATACAAGAGCAAAGAGGAAGAGCAATAAGAGAAAAGAGAAAGTGTAGTTTGGTGTGACATTGATTCTATTCAGTAAGTGTGTGTGTTGAGAGTGTGGGAGATCATTGCAAAGCTTAATGCTAAGTTTCCAAATGTAGTGAGAAGGAAAACTATATCATTCATGCAAGTTGATCGAGTGATTGTGGTGGAATCCTTTGTTGCATTAGGATTGTGGTCTCTCTATAACAAGTCTTCTTTTTCTTCTTTGTATCTCTGTGGCAGTGAACCCTCCGAGTTGTAGCCTTGTTGGACAGTGAGTACTTATTTCAGGTAGTGAGCCTTTTTGTAATCAGTTTTGATATTCTCTATAGTGTGAGTTAATCCTCACCATGGTTTTTCCCTCATTTGGTTTTCCAAGTAAATCTAGTGTTACTATGTTTATGTGTTGGATTTGAGTTTTTGCATTGGCATTTGATGATTAATCATTTAAGCAGTATTAAGTATTAGTTCTAGTGATTGAATTAAAGGTTTAATTTTGTGACAACCGATTCACCCCCCTCTCAGTTGTCCTATTTAACAATTGGTATTAGATCAAGGTTCCTTGGTGAAGAGCTTAACCACTTGAGGAAGGTCCAAGATGGTTGGAAAAATGGTTTTTGATTATCTGAGGTTTGATGGAACTAACTATGGTATCTGGAAAGTATTGATGGAAGAATATCTGGAGTATTGTGGATATGATGTGGAGAAAGCTTACAAAAATCCTTACACTCCTCTTGCTAATGGTTTGAGTACACCTAAAGAGATCAAAGAACATAAAGTGAACAATAAGGCGAAGTTCATCTTGAAGAATAGTCTAGTACATTTCAAGTTGATTAAGGTTCAGAATTTGAAAATGACTAAGGAAGTTTGGGATGCTTTGGAAGGAGCACTTGATGGTGATGAAAGAGTTAAAGAGGAAAAATTGCAGAACTTGGAAACATCGTTTGATCTTCTACATGTGTTTGAAGATGAGAATATTATAGCTTATGTACAAACATTGGATGAGATAGTGGCCAGAATGAGAGGACTTGGTGCTACTATAGATGAAACTAGGATTGTAAAGAAGATTCCCAGAACTCTTCCTGATGCTTACAGTGAGAAGGTGAGTGTTATTGAGTAGATTATAGAATATAAGACCTATACTAAGGATCTTTTGTTGGGATTTTTGACATCTTATGAGAAGAGGAAGCCGAGTCTAAGGAATGGGTGCAAATCAGAGACTACATTTAAAGCTACAAAAGATGAAGATCCGAATGAAGAAAACTTTGATGAAATAGAAGCTAACTTTGTAAGAAGAATGAAGAAAGGATCTGTAAGTATGTAGTTAAGTTTCCCTTTAAGTGCTTTAGTTGTGGATAAATAGGTCATTATGCTATGAAGTGTCCAGAAAGAGCTAAAAGAAATAAGCAAAGATATGAGAAAGAAAAGAAACACAAGAAGATTAACAGAGCTTATTATGTGAATGAGAACACTAGAATATCAGATGAGGATTCAAAATATGAAGATCTTGATGAAAATGAATGCTTATTCTTGGAAATTATGGATGTGTTGGTTGAAAAAATGTAATCCCTTTTAACATATTACAAAACCTGATTTCAGCCACAACTGTGTGAGATACAATCTCTCCTCTCAAAAAGGGGAGGCGCCTGTCTTACTGCTTATTGAAACTAAGTAAAACTAATTAAGTATTCACAATAATGTACACTACGATTAAGAGATGGGGGTGTGTCACATTCATAATTCTCTTTTTTTTCAGATAATATGTTTTACAATGCTTCATGGTTTTAAGTTCCTGATTCAATACAACTTCAAACTAAAAACAAAAGTAGTAATTTGAATATTCCTATCTTGTCAAAGCAAAGCCTAGGAATACCAACATGATAATGATAAATGATAAAATAAGAAAAATATCATGAAGCCACGAAGTCATTCCATAGCTTTCACCAATGAATACTTTGAGATATGTAACCAACATTGTATTAGAAGCACAAAGTCTTCTAGATACTCCACGATAGATCCACGAACAACATGAATGAATACAAGCACAAAGTCTTGTAAAGAATTCACCAATAGTATTCAATCAATATCACAAATTCAAGTAAAGAGTGTAACTCAAAGTTTACATGGATTTACTCAAAGCCCTTAAGATCTCAATCACTAATCACTGGAAATTTCAATCAAATCCAAAAGATAATTGATTCCAACATAAATTTTGGTATGCAACTTCACCTCTTTATTGATCAAAATGGATTCACAAAGATGAACACAATTTTTCATGTATTTGCTTCTCAAATAGGTAGCACTTTGTTGCAAAAGATAAAAGATAACTATTACAAAAGAATCCTCTCTTACTTATAGAAGGGAGAGGAGAGAAAATTTGGGAAAATCAGATGAGCGAATCTAGGAAAATTAGGTGAGAAAACCTAGGAAAATCCCACCTAACAAGTCAACTTTAAAAAATGTTGTCCATCATTATAGGAAAAAATTTCAGTTTTTACATGTAATTACATCTTGGAAAATGACGTGTACGATGTTGAAACCTATTTACAAAATGCATAAATGAAAGCATAAAAATATCTAACATTGGAGATACAGGAAGTCTTTATGGTTCCTTGCATTTGGTGCGAAAGTCTTCATATTTCTTCTATTTCCAGCATGAATGCCTCATTTGGACCAACAGTATAATCAACAATGGTGTGAACTCTTGTGATTGATCTTCTTGCAGATGAGAAAAATTTCTTGTATCTATCTAGATGCATCTTGAGATAGTCAAGAAAAATTTGTACATCACATATGGTGTGCATGGAAGTCTTTGAAAAACCTTCATCTTCCACTTGCTTCATGTCAACTTCCTTGAATATTTGAGTAATCTCACTGACTCGGAGGAAAGTATGATCATTATCAAGGAGCTTACCCAGTAACTCCTCAATTCCATTCACTAGGATAACATGATGTCCTTCAACATCTTCTTGTACTTGGTGGATGTCTTCAATAAGAGATTTGATCACTTGTATGTGGTGTTTGAGAGATTCTCTTACCTCCACATACTTCTCTTTGTCAGGAATTACCCCAAATTTCACCAACTTACTCAACTTTGTCTCTTTTATTTGTGACCAAAATGTGAGACATCTTTCCATTTCTTTCTACTCTTTGAAAAGTATATTTTCTTCTTTATCAAGCTCTAATTTCAACTTGGCTATCTGAGCAATCTTCTCATCTGCAACAACTATGACCTATGAACCATGTTCTATCATTTCATCAATGAAATAATATAACACCTTACCCTTGGAGGAAAATTTCTCCACCTTTTGTATTGTTGGTTCCTCGATGTTCACCATGGCCATAGGTTGTACATTCAATGAAGAGCCTGTAATATTCCTCAAAATTATTGCATAACGCTCAACTTTCTCCTTGTACATATTTTTGGCCTCCATCTTATCGAGCCCTCCTGCTAATGCATCCAGGACCACTTGTGCATGCCTTTTCACTTGCATTTTTCACTTTTCCAAGCTGGAATCTTGTGACAATGTAATCCTCCATGTTTACATCACCTTCCTCTTGTGGGGGTAGACCAATCTCTACAAACTTGTGACCATATTTTTCAACATGAAGCCTTGAATGGACTTTTTCCTTTTTCTTCCCCTTGGCTTTTGGAGGAGCTATCTCTTCAACGTCAAGCTCATCTAGGTAGATCATTTGTTTCTTTAGCTTTGATACTTGAGAGATCAGCCAAGGAGGAAGGGAGGAAGTATATGCTTCTTGACTTACATGCCAATTCCTAAATTGCAACCACTTCTATAGAAATGGTTGATATTGTAACAATTAGGGTAGTATCAATCATGATTGCTCCAGTGGACTACAAAAATTTTGACCCTGCAATGACTCATTCATGAATCCGTCGCATTTGGCTTCAGAAGAGATATCAAATGATGGAGATGAAAAACTAGGAATGGATGAGGGAGAACTTAAAAAGACATCAATAGTTTGTAAGTTTGAAACTATAGGAGTGACAAGGATGGTTGATACTGCAGGGGGAATGGAAACATTCACTGCATCTAAAATTGTTGTAGGAGGAGGTGAGGTAGGCAGAGGAGGTAGAGGAGTAGTTAGATTTGAAGGAGTATGAGGAATATTGGTAGTAATAGGTGATGATGTCTGGGGAATATCTTCAACAATATTATCATGGGGAGATAGAGGTTTTTCATGATCATGCCTAAGTTCCTCCTCATTACCTTCTTTTTCAACTTCATCTTCTTTAGATTCTTCCTCATCAAATTCTTCTGATTCTTCACCCTCATTCTCTTCCTCCTCTTCATATGATTATTCCTTAGAAGCAAGCTCCTTTCCTTCTGCATGTGTTTGTTCAGATTATGTTGCCTCTGTTCTTCAAATTTTTGTGTAGCACTCTTACCAAAGTTGGACTTGATTTTAGGACATCTTTGGGAAGAAGAGGGAGTAGCCACATGTTTGTTTTTTGTGCGGAGCTCCTACCATTGGTTGATTTCTCCTCTTGGTGTTTCTCCTTCTGATTAGGTCCTGAAAGATTTCATTTGGAAACCATGTTTATGCAACCATTATGTTGTGTTGTGTAAGATGGGAGTAAGCATTTCTCTGATAGAGACACTTTCCTTTCTAGACCATTGTATTGGAGGTAAGGGTCCTAGAAATTTCATATTCTTCATAAGCATAGTTTATGATGTCGCTAGGATATTTGAAATCCTCTAGTAGATCAGCTACACCAAGATCTCTGATCTGCTCTACTGTCAACTTGCAAAAATACATTCTATGGATGTCTTCTTCATCTCTGCAGTCTTCCCATATGTCTTCAAAGTGGTAGACATTTCGATGATCTTTCTTTAGTTTCCTCTTCACATCTTGATAGTCGAAGTCAAATCTACATTTATAAGTTCTTATAGTCATGATTTTCATTTCTGTAGCAACTGACTTTGCTTATTGTACATTGTGAATGGTATATCTCCCAATTTTCTAGGCAACATGTATGGACACCCAGTATAGCAACCTACTCTCATATAGGTGAAAGTTGGAAACTACAAAAGGATACATCCAACCTTACTAACCACTTTGTAGACTTCATCTGATACTCCTTTCTTTTCAAGAGTTGAATCAAAAGTGAACAACAGGGGTGTAAAGAAGGCATCTATGATTCTTCTAAAATGATGAAGACTTTCTCTTAATTTTAACTGATAATAGAACTCATACATAGGTACATAATGTCTATTTCCCTTTGTAGATAGCCTTGGAAATTTCCTCATTACTGCAGCAACATATACCAAATAGGAAGTCATATAAAAGTTCAAAGTAGTTAGCACATTGATCAATTATTCATGGATTTCATCACTTATCTGAGTTCCCCAATCAATATGTGCTTTCTTTCTCCTGATGATGCAGATGTAATCATACATCCAATCTTGAAAATTACATGAAACAAACAATCCTTTAACCCTAATTAGGAGAGTAATCATATCCCTGACATCCTCTTTGAAATCACTTTGAGGAAGCCCTTTAGGACATCTTGAGATAGTAGGCCTTGGAGATTTCAATCATTGAGTATTAATCAATGTTTTAGATTTGTTAGGATCACTATCATAGACCTCCTATGTCTGTTGAATTGGGATTTTTGTAAATTGTTCAATGTGTGGAACCCAAAAAAACAATATCAAAGAATTCGGGATCTAATCTCATCATGACTTGTCTCAAGGAATCTCTTACACTTTTTTCATCTAAGATGTAATGAGATGCAGCTTGGAGAACAAACTCTATGTTATGAGTAGAAGTTGGGAATGTAGATACCAAGTGCAAGTTGTTATGAACAATGGATCTCAAGTTTTCTTCTAAGGGCTTTTTCTCAATTCCTTTTACAAAATATTCTAGGTCTTGATGGCCAATTTTAGTTTCTTTGATTTATCCACCTTTGAGATCACCATAGTAGGTGGAAAGACACCCTGCTATTTTTACTTCATCTTTCCCTCCTTAGAAGATGACGAAGGATTTTTTACTGTCATCTAAAAATATCAAGATAAAGGAATATCACCTTCAAGGATCACCTAATGAGAGCTTGAGAGGAACTGCAAGAATAATGGATTAGCAGATGTTAGGAGAAAATGTGTTGTTGGAAAGAATGAAGTAAGCAGACAATTTGGAGCAAGTGTGAATGAGCTATAGAGCACGGAAAATAGAGCATTGGCGATGAAATGAGGTTCAAAGAGAAAATGGAGTGATTTCAGAGTGTTATAGTAGAAAACTATTTTTTGTGTAGGAGCGCTAAAAATGAGCCCTCCTACATCTTGAGAAGTCAGTTTGCATGTAGTAGTGCTAAAAAATAGTGCTCCTACATGTGTTCAGTATTTTGGGAAGTCAAGTGTCGGGGCACTAAAAATTAGCGTTAGTGCATTTGTGGCAAGATCTTGGTTTATGTTCTGGCGCTAAAATTTAGCGCTTGAGCATATCCTTCATTCTTGAGCAAGTGTATAAGTGGGATTTTTCACTGCTTAGGCATTTGAAAGGAAAGTGCACTTCATGTAGGAGTGGTGATTTTCACCACTCCTACATTTTAGAGTTGGAGAAAAAATTTAGGTGTAATCGTGGGAATTTTCACCGCGTCAACAAATGAGGGGATGATCTAACATTGTTCGAGCGGTGAAAAATCCCGCTTGAACATGTGAAAATGTTGAAGCTTCATTTAGTGATTTACTAAAACTATAGTTTTCACTGCTTAGATAGTGTGGATAAAAATGGTCGAAAGACAACACAAAAAGATGCACAAAGAGAGGTAGAATGCATGGAGAAAATCAAACCTACAACACTGTGCACAACATTGCACAGAAAAAGACTAGGGCACAATTTAAAAAGAGAAATGAAGATTTAAAAATGAAAGGAGTTGAAACCCTAAATAAAGAAAAACACATTTAGCAAGGTTTATTAAAATAAAAATATCTTTGAAAGCAAAGAGAAGGAAAAACCGTGACGAAGAGGAAGGAGAAAAACATACCTAGTAAAAATGCGAAACCCTAGTCAAGATGCATGAAAAATATTCAAACGCAAATCTTGTTTGGATTTTGGAGGATGACCAACACAAAGAAGGAGGATGAATGGAGGATTAGAATGAAGATAGATTAGTTTAAAATGAATTTATTAAGTCATTTAGAAAATACCATTAATGCAACTCGAGTTGCATTAATTACAGAGTACATAATGATGAAAAAGAAAATCACCTCTTATGCATGTAAAAGACATCAAAAGGAGAAATGCACTAGTAGTGAAAATCACCACTTATGCATCAAAATGCTAAGTGTAAAGTGTAGGAGTGGTGAAAATCACTGCTCCAACACTTAGAGTTAAGTTCACTAAGGCTCGTGTAGGAGCACTGAAAATCAGTGCTCTGACATGAGTGAAAATTTGACTAACTCCCAAGGATTGGGAATTAATGAAAATACTTGTTTCGAAGCTCTTTGAAATATGAATGGGGGGGAAATCTCAAACAGACTGTTTGAGATTTGGACTACGCATTGAGGTGAATCAAAATTTTCCTTGTTTCATGTGCTTGAAGTACACGAAACTACAAAACATACAAGTTTTGTAGGGGTTATCTTGTAAATCTAGCGCAACTAGTTTGAGGATAACAATTGGCTCCACTTGGGGAGCTTCCTTTAGTCATTCTTAGAAATGATTGAAGGGAGAAGAACTCTAGAATTCAAGTTCTTTTATCCATCCATTGGGAATAGAGTCGGGCAACAAAAATAAAAAGACTCAAAAAGACTCAAAACAAAAAGATGTAAAGACTAACATATTTTCATTGAACACTTGTTACCTTACTGAGTAAAGAGCTTCAAATGTTTCCCACTATGAGGAAGAGAAAATGGTGTTCCATCCTCGTATTCCAAGAGGAAACTACTTTCACCATGCAACTGATGAACTTTGAATGGTCATGTCCACAATGAATAAAACTTCTCATGCAAACCTTTCGGTTCTCTTCACTTGTCCCATTAGAGAACGAGATCACCAATTTGAAAATCATGATACTTGGCCTTCTTATTGAAAATATTTTTAACATGTTCTTGATGCTCTATGATACAGTTAGCCACTTGAACTCATTTCTCTTCCAATTTGAAGAGATACATTATCCGCTTATCGACTAAATTATCAAAAGTCTAATCCTCAATGGCCTTAGCCAATTTGAGGGTTGGAAGTTCTAATGTTATGGGAATTTTTGCATTCAACCCATATAAGAGTTGGAATGGAGACATTCCAATTGCCCAATTTGGAGTTATTTTGTTTACCCACAAAACATCATACAAAGCTTTGTGCCACAAACACTAATTCTCATCCACAAGCTTGCGGATTATAGTCACCAAGTTTTTATTGCTTGATTTGGCCTGACCATTACCATGTGGGTAATAGTCGAATGAATGAGACAATGTTATGCCATGTTTAAAACAAAATTCAATTATCTCACTTGATGAGAAAGTAGAAGCGTTGTCAGCAACAATTTTTTTTGGCACACTAAACCTGGAAATCATATTTTCTTTCAAGAAACTACATACAACTTTAGAAGTAGCATGCTTTGCCAGAATTTCCTCCACCCATTTGGTGAAGTAGTCAGTTGTAGTTAGGACATAGATGTGTCCCAAAATGGAAGGTGGATTTACTACACCAATGAAATCAATTCCCCACTGCTAAAAGGGTTCTTCGATGACAACCAATTTCAAAGGCAAAGCTACCAACTTCGGTTTACCTACAAACTGTTGACATAGCTCACATTTGCACACCCAAGAGTACACATCTTGAAAGAGTGTAGGCTAGTAATACTTTTCTCTCAGGATCTTGTGAGTGGTAACTGGCACTAAAAAGTGTCCTCCACATGCTAATTCATGATATGACTTCAACAATCTTTCAAGTTGTTCTTCATCAACACATCGTAGAAAGTTCCATCCAATGCACGCTTGTACAAACCATTGTCCCACAAGACAAAATTTGTTGAATTTAGTTTGATGGTCCTTTTCTCCTTTGGAGTCAAATGATAAGGACATTCTCCATAAGTGAGAAAATGGGCAATGTTGGAATACCACTCATTAGTAGTACTGACGAAAAACACCATTGGAAGTTCACTTGGATCTAACTCAGTCTCTAAAACTTCTCCATAAGGACTATTTTCAGCAATGAGCTGACACAAACCTCGCCCATGTACCAGCTTGGTAGGCTTGATGTCCATGTCGTATTCTTGAATCTTGGAAATCCAATTGCCTCTTTTTGTCCCAAACTCCTATTGTGTTAAGATAGACTTAACGGTTGAATCTAGAACCAAGAATTTAACATGACTATTAAGAATGTAGAACTAGAAATTTTTAACAGCCTTAACCATGATGAAAGCATGTTTTTACATTTGGGAATATTTCAATTCATAATTTTTTAGAGGATAGTTCATGAATGCAATCGGGGATTCAAAACCCTCACTGTTTTCTTGCACCAGAATTGTCGAAAGTGTATGCTCAGAAGCATAACTATACATGATGAATTCCTTCTTGTAGTCTGGGAAAACTAATACTGGCACATGAGCAATAGCCTCTTTGATATCATCGAATGCAACTTTTCCTTCTGTCTTATAATGAAAAGTGGTAGTACCTTTCATCATATTAACAATATGATAAGTCTTTTCTACAAAATCTGGAAGGAATCTTCGCAGAAAATTTACTTTGCCAAAGAAAGAATGAACAACCTTCTTACTTGATGGCAAAGTGAGTGATTTGATACTTTTAACTCTTTCCGAGTCAATCTTGATACCTTATGTGGACACCAAATGACCAAGAAGCTTACCTTTTGTAACCCCAAAAAGTCAATGTGGACACCAAATGACCAAGAAGCTTACCTTTTGTAACCCCAAAAATTGACTTTTTGGGGTTCAAGGAAGTACCATGTTGTCGGTATCTCTCCAAGATTTTCCTTAGATGGTAAAAATGTTCATGAAATTTTTTAGAAAAAACCATAAGATCATCAAGATATACCACAATGAACTTACCTAGCACATCATGAAAAGCCAAGTCCATAGCTCATTGAAACGTGGCGCCAACATTGATCAGGCCAAAAGGCATTATGCGATATGCAAAGGTACCCCATGGTGTTGTAAAGGCCATCTTGTGTTGATCACTTGAATTGACTTCAATCTGGTTGTAACTAGAAAAACCATCCACCATGGAGAGCATTTCAGATCTAGTCACAGTTTGAAGAACTTTATCCATTACTGGAAGAGGATAATTATCCTTGAGTGATAGCTGGTTCAGATTTCGAAAATTCACACAAATACGAATCTCACCATTTTTCTTATGAACGGGAACAATATTTGCTATCCATGTTGAATGATTAATAGGGAATATTATTTAGGCGTTCAACATTTTTTGAACTTCCACAAGGATCCTTCCAAAAATATTGGGTTATATTGCCTTTACTTTTGTTTATAAGGCAATGCTCCAATCTTAAGTGGAATTTTGTGCTGCACCTCCTTCAGTCGAAAAGATTTTAAATCTTCATATGAATATGCCAAGACATCCATATATTCTAGTAACAACTTATAAAATTGCTTTCTTTCTTCGATTGTGCAACACTTACCAATGTTTACTATCTTAGGATCTACTTCAGTTCCTAAGTTGATTTGTTCAACCTCATTAGATGAATTAGAATATGAGAGTTGTTTCTTGACATAGTGATCATGCTTATCAAAAAATTTCTCAAGAGATACAACCCCTTGGGAATTTTATTCCCTTTGAGTTGTAAGAACTCTTCACCTATAACTAGATCCATATTAGAAATAGATTCTCAATGTGGAGAATCACTTCCTTCAAAGTTCAACTCATCAAAATTTTCTGCCTTCTCCAAAAAGGAAACAATTTGATTATCATCATTGAAAATCTGCTAGTTATCTGAATTATCAGGAACACTCGGGTGGAAGACCAACTCAATGGTATAGGTAAAACCATGAAAATATTTATGTGGTATCAAGAGTGTGGCCGAAACTACTAAAGAATTAGCTCTATCATTGTATTCCCTTGGAACTACAGATATATCAAAAGCATCAAATTCTTCAATGCAATCCCAAACAAGATTGTGATAATGCCTAAGTCTGTCATTTTTTTCCTGATACAAATTCCTTACCTGGAAAACTATCAACTTGGCATTACCTTGTGCATGAATATTTTTTATACCTTTCTTACATGCAACTTGCATTCCTAATAACAAAGCTTCATATTCAATAGTGTTATTAGTGTTTTCAAACTGTAATTTGAAAGAGAAAGGGATTTTTTTTCCTTTGGGAGAAATAAAAACCATTCCCGCTCTAGAACCAGTGGAAGAGAAATTTCCATCAAACTCGAGTAACCAAACACCATTTGGGTCACCAAGACCGACAATATCAAAATTTGTAGCTTCATCATCTGATGAAGCTTCATGATCTGAGATCGACAAATCATCTGATGATGACTCATTTGTTGTTGAAAAAGAATCAACACTCTCCAACTCATGTCTTGTTGAATATTTAGCAACTTCTTCTATTTGCAAATAATATATTCCAACACCCAAAGACTCAAACCAAATTTGAGCACTTGGATCATCAAACTATGTTACCAAAATTTTTGACTCCCTTTTAGGAACCAATTTTTGCATTACACCTTTCACAGGTATTCTAGCTTCAAACATGTTCATGTTCAACTCACCTCTGAAATATTTATAGAAATTACATCCAGGGAGAATTCCATAAGATGTTGGCACATCATCTACTAGAACCATCATCTTGATCTTCTTTTCAAGATATGTGGCAAATGTATTATGTGCATCTTTGGTCTATCTAATCATAGGTACTTGTTTGTTCTCTATGGAAAAACAATGGCTAAATTTTTTTGTTAGATTCAAACCCAAGGTAGTAGCTACCTTGGTCGACATCACATTGTCTAATGCACCAGAATCTATAACACAATTTCTTAACTTAAAGGCATTAACAAGTAATGAAATAAATAATGGATCAATACATCCAAAGGCAGCTAGAGGGGTAGAAACAAGGTTATTATGTGGCATCTTGGGCTTTGGGCAGTAGGAATATCAGGAGATGAATCCTTACTTGGAGTAATTCCTTTATCCTTTATGAACTTGACAAGCCTATGAAATTGGTCAGGATTTGCTTTGAGGTATTCGGCTTCAGACATTTGGATCTTTATTTTCTTGGCATGATCAATGATGTCAAAAGCCTGGAAAGAATTTTGTAAAGTGGATGTAGTAACTTCACTCATAGGTTTAACAAAAGGTACACTAGTCTTAGGAACCTAGAGATTAGCTTTTGGAACAACAGGAACTGGCAGAGGGGCATGGGGAGAAGTTTTTTTGCTGCATTTTTTGGTTGCTAAGGCAGAGGAGACCCACTTTTTGCAATGATAACTGGCAGCTTCTCCTTCGTTGGTGGAGCAATAGCTTGAGTTTGATCAAGCTGATTTTGTTGTTGCAGCGTAAAGACAACATATGCATATGTCACCAAGTCCTCCTCGTCAGATTCATTTTCCATTTGCAAATAGCCAATATTGGAGTTGCCAGTTGATTCCATTTCTTCATCTTGAAAGAGATCAACACTTTCTTCTGTGGGATAATCCGGTTGTGCATATTCATCTTGTTCAGCCTCATAGTATCCCGCTGCAATATTAGTAGGTGGAGCTTCAAGTGTGAGTCTTCCTTGTGGAGCTGGAAGACGATTCTGATTTCTATTTCTAGCATAGTTAGGAAAAGTCCTTCTTGGAACATCCTTATGAGTATTGTTGTTGGAAAATTGCTTTTCAAAGCCAAGATTTCATTTTCCAACCTTTGAACCATGGGATCAACAAAATTAGAATTAGCATTAGAAGCTGGAGATCTCAATGCTTGCATCTCGTTGTTGTTGTTAGTATTCATCCTTATTTCTCCAGCAAGGATCATGTCATCTTCAAGACTGTTAGCTAATTGTTGAGTTGCTTCAACATTGGTGAGAGCTTCCCCACACAAGAAAAAATTACTTTGGGGAGTTGTGTATTGATGAAGAAGCACTTCAAATTATGATTTGTTAGTCTTTCCTCGTTTGGGATTATTGTCACCAGCTTATTAAACTTAGCCACGAACTCACGCATGGGTTCATGGGCCTCTTTTCGCATGGTTGTAAGTTGTGCTAATAAGGCATGTGCGTCTTTAGCAGGTTTGAACCTTTCTTCAAACTTGGTGCGAAGAGTGTTCCAATTAGTGATAGAAGCAATTGGAAGAGTATAAAACCATTCAAGAACGACTCCTTATAGAGATTCAACGAATAGTCTCACAACAATGTCTTCGTGTTCTATGCAAAGAACACCACTAACAATGTAAAAGGCAACAATGTGTTCATCGAGATGTTGTTTTCCATCACCTAGAAACTTTGGAATATGCTTTCTCGAGACATGTGGAAGTTCATGCAGAGGTATGGCCAAACTGAGGGGATCGAAAGTAGTTCCCCAAGGTCCTGCAGGTGGTGCAACCATGATATGTTAAACAACAGGTACTTGAACTAGAACTCTATGGAAAACAAAGGATTCGCTCAGAAGAGGAGATCTCAGTCTTCATGGAGGATAACTTGTGGTGCATTGCAATGGTGACCTTACTCGCGAAGGAGTAGGTGGAGTATTATGTTGCAACAAGTCTTCAAAAAGTGGATCCACTACTCCTTGAGCCCTCAATCCTCGTGTATAGCTTCTAACCGCCAGAATGTAGATAGAAACAAGATAGATATTAAAAATAACAATACACAAGATCACAATAAGATATTGGAAAATGTATTCACTTCAATCAAAAGCGCGAGGCTTTAATTGTGTGTGTCATTCCCTAGTGGAGTCGCTAAAAAACTATTGGGTGAAAATAATGTAATCCTTTTTAACAAATTACAAAACCTGATTTCAGCCACAGCTGTGTGAGATACAATCTCTCCTCTCAAAAATGGGAGGCACCCTTTTTACTGCTGATTGAAACTAAGTAAAAATAATTAAGTATTCACAATAATGTACACAGTGATTAAGAGATGGGGTGTGTCACATTCATAATTCTCTCTTTTTTTAGAGAATATGTTTTACAATACTTCACAGTTTTAAGTTCTTGATTCGATACAACTTCAAACTAAAAATAAAAGAAGTAATTCCAATAGTCCTATCTTGTCAAAGCAAAGCCTAGGAATACCAACATGATAACGATAAATGATAAAATAAGAAAATCTCACGAAGGCACAAAGTCATTCTGTAGCTTTCACCAATGAATCCTTTGAGATATGTAACCAACGTTGTATTAGAAGCACAAAGTATTCTAGATACTCCATGATAGATCCATGAACAACATGAATAAATACAAGCACAAAGTCTTGTAAAGAATTCACCAATAGTATTCAATCAATATCACAAATTCAAGTAAAGAGTGTAACTCAAAGTTTACATGGATTTACTCAAAGCCTTTCAGATCGCAGTCACTAATCACTTCAAATTTCAACCAAATCCAAAAGATAATCGATTCCAACACAAAATTTGGTATGCAAATTCAATTCTTTATTGATCAAAATAGATTCACAAAGATGAACACAAAGTTTCATGTATTTTCTTCTCAAATAGGAAGCACTTCGTTGCAAAAGATAAAAGATAACTATTACAAAAGAATCTTCTCTTACTTATAGATGGGAGAGGAGAGAAAATTTAGGAAAATCAAATGAGTGAATCTAGGAAAATTAGGTGAGAAAATTTAGGAGAATCCCACCTAACAAGTCGACTTATTCAAAAATGTTGTCCATCATTATAGGAAAACATCTTTGTTTTTAAATGTAATTACATCTTGGAAAATGACATGTAAGATGTCGAAACCTATTTACAAAATGCATAAATGAAAGCATAAAACTATCTAACACTGGAGATACAAGAATTCTTTATGGTTCCTTGCATTTGGCACATAAGTTTTCATATTTCTTCTTTGTCTCCAGCATGAATGCCTCATTTGGACCAATAGTATAATAAAAAATGGGAACTCTTGTGATTGATCTTCTTGCAGATGAGAAAATTTTCTTGCATTTATCTAAATGCATCTTGAGATCAAGAGAAATCCATACATCACATATGGTGTGCATGGAAGTCTTTGAAAAACCTTCATCTTCCACTTGCTTCATGACAGCTTCCTTGAATATTTGAGTAATCTCACTGACCAGGAGGAAAGTATAATCATCATCAAGGAGCTTACCCGGTAACTCCTCAATTCTATTCACTAGGATAAGATGATGTCCTTCAACATTTTCTTGTACTTGGTGGATGTCTTCAATAAGAGATTTGATCACTTGTATTAAGTGTTTGAGAGATTCTCTTACCTCCACATACTTCTCTTTGTCAGGAATTACCCCAGCTTTCACCAACTTACTCAACTTTGTCTCTTTCATTTGTGACCAAAATGTGAGACATCTTTCCATTTTGTTCTACTCTTTGGAAAGTATATTTTCTTCTTTATCAAGCTCTAATTTTAGCTTGGCTATTTGAGCAGTCTTCTCATCTGCAACATCTATAACCTATGAACCATGTTCTATCATTTCATCAATGAAATCATATAACACCTTACCCTTGGAGGAAAAATTTTCCACCTTTTGCACCGCTGGTTCCTTGATGTTCACCATGGCCATAGGTTGTACATTCCTAGAAGAGCCTGCAATATTCCTCAAAACTACTACATAACGCTCAACTTTCTCCTTATACATATTTCTGGCCTACTCCATCTTATCAATCCTTCCTACTAATGCATCCAGGACCACTTGTGTATCTTCCTTTTCACTTGCATTTGTCACTTTTCCAAGTTGGAATCTTGCAATAGTATAATCCTCCATGTTTACATCACCTTCTTCTTGTGGGGGTAGACCAATCTCTACAAACTTGTGACCAAATTTGTCAACATGAAGCCTTGAATGGAATTTTTCATTTTTCTTCCCCTTGGCTTTTAGAGGAGCTATCTCTTCAAGATCAAGCTCATCTAGGGAGATCATTTGCTTCTTTCACTTTGATACTTGAGAGATGAGCCAAGGAGGAAGGGAGGAAGTATATGCTTCTTGACTTATAGTCAACTCCTGGGTTGCAATCACTTCTATAGAAATGGTTGATATTGTAACAATTGGGGTAGTATTAGTCATGATTGCTCCACTAGACTGCAAAAAAAGTTGACCCTACAAAGACTCATTCATGAATATGTCAAATTTGGCTTCAGAAGAGATATCAAATGATGGAGATGACAAACTGGGAATGGATGAGGGAGAACTTAAAGAGACATCAACAGTTTGTAAGTTTGAAACTATAGGAGGAGTGGCAAGGACGGTTGATGCTGTAGGGGGAATGGAAACATTCATTGCATCTAAAATTGCTATAGGAGGAGGTGGAGGAGTAGTTGGATTTGAAGGAGTATGAGGAATATTGGTAGTAACAAGCGATGATGTCTGGGGAAGATCTTCAACAATATTCTCAATGGGAGATAGAGGTTGTTCATCATCATGCATGAGTTCCTCCTCATTACCTTCTTTTTCAACTTCATCTTCTTTAGATTCTTCCTCATCAGATTCGTCTTCATCAGATTCTTCTGATTCTTCACCCCCGTTCTCTTCTTCCTCTTCAAATGATTGTTCCTCAGAAGTAAGCTCCTTTCCTTTTGCATGTGTTTGTTCAGATTTTGTTGCCTCCCTTTCTTCAACTATTTGTGTGGCACTCTTACCAAAGGTGAACTTGATTTTAGGACCTCTTTGGGAAGAAGAGGGAGTAGCTGCATTTTTTTTTGTGCAGAGCTCCTGTCATTGGCTGGTTTCTCCTCCTGGTGTTTCTCCTTCTGATTCGGCCTTGAAAGATTTCATTTGGGAACCATGTTTATGCAACCATTCTGCTATGTTGTGTAAGATGGGAGCAAGTATTTCTCTAATAGATAAACTTTCCTTTTTAGAACATTGTATTGGAGGTAAGGGCCTCTAGCAATTTCATCTTTTTCATAAGCAAAGTTTATGATGTCGTCAGGATCTTTGAAATCCTCTAGTAGATCAGCTACACCAAGATATCTGATCTACTCTACTATCAACCTGCAAAAATCTATTCTACTGATGTCTTCTTCATCTCTGTAGTCTGCCCATATGTCTTCAAAGCGGTAGAAATGTCGATGATCTTTATTTAGTTTCCTCTTCACATCTCTGTAGTTGAATTCAAATCTATATTTATAAGTTCTTATAGTCATGATTTTCATTTCTGCAGCAACTGACTTTTCTTTTTGTACACTGTGAATGGTATATCTCCCAATTTTCACTGGAAACCTGAAAGTTGGCTTGTGAATTCTCTAGCATTCCTTGTGAATTGAGATCAACTATCCACACAACTCCATTAGTATCCACTTATATGAGGGATATCTGGGCAGCATGTATGGACGCCCAATATAGCGACCTACTCTCATATAGGTGAAAGTTGGAAACTGCAAAAAGATACATCCAACCTTACTAACCACTTTTTAGGCTTCATCCAATACTCTTTTCTTTTCAAGAGTCGGATCAAAAGTGAATAGTAGGGGTGCAAAGAAGGCATCTCTCTTTTGAAATGATGAAGACTTTCTCTTAATTTTAACTAATAATAGAACTCATACACATGTACAAAATGTATGTTTCCCTTTGTAAACATCCCTAGAAATTTCCTCATTACTGCAACAAAATATACCAAATAGGAAGAAGTCATATAAAATTTCAAATTAGTTGGCACATTGATCAATTGTTCATGGATTTCATCAGTTATCTGATTTCCCCAATCAATATGTTCTTTCTTTCTCTTGATGATGCAGATGTACTCATACATCCAATCTTGAAAATTACATGAAACAGGCAATCCTTTAACCCTGCTCAAGAGAGTAATCATATCCTTGACATCCTCTTTGAAATCACTTCGAGGAATCCCTTTAGGCCATCTTGAGATAGTAGGCCTTGGAGATTTCAACCATTGAGTATTAATCAATGTTTTAGCTTTGTTGGGATCACTATCATAGACCTTTTGTGCGTGTTGAATTGATATTTTTGTATAATGTTCCATGTGTGGAACCCGAAAAATAAAATCAAAGAATTTAGGATCTAATCTCATCATGATTTGTCCCGAGGAATCTCTTACACTTCTGTCATCTCAGATGTAATGAGATGTAACTTGGAGAACAAACTTTGTGTTATGAGAAGAATTTGGGAATGTAGATACCAAGTGCAAGTTGCTATGAACAATGAATCTCAAGTTGTCTTCTAATGGATTTTTCTCAGTTCTTTTTACAAAATCTTCTAGGTCTTGATGTCCAATTTTGGTGTCTTTGATTTCATCCACCTTTGAGTTCACCATAGTAGGTGAAAAGACACCCTGATATTTGTACTTCATGTTGCCCTCCTTCTTAAAAGACGATGGAGGCTTTTTTGCTATCATCTAAAAATACCAAGATCAAGGAATATCACCTTCAAGGATTACCTGATGAGAGCTTGATAGGAACTACAATAATAATGGATTAGTAGATGTTAGGAGAAAATGTGTTGTTGGAAAGCGTGAAGCAAGCGTGCAATTTGGAGCAAGTGCGAACGAGCTATAGAGCACATAAAACAGAGCATTAGAGATGAAAAAAGGTTCAAAGAGAAAATGGAGTGATTTCAGAGTGTTATAGTAGAAAACTATTTTTTGTGTAGGAGCACTAAAAATCAACACTCCTACATCTTGAGAAGTCAGTTTGCATGTAGTAGCGTTGAAAAATAGTGCTCCTACATGTGTTAAGTATTTTGGGAAATCAAGTGTCGAGGCACTAAAAATTAGCGCTAGTGCATTTGTGGGAAGGTCTTGGTTTATGTTTGAGCACTAAAATTTAGCACTTGAGCATATCCTTCATTCTTGAGCAAGTGTATAAGTGGGATTTTTCATTGCTTAGGCATTTGAAAGGAAAGTGCACTTCATGTAGGAGTGGTGATTTTCACCGCTTCTACATTTTGGAGTTGGAGAAAAAACTTAGTTGTGATCGTGGGAATTTTCACCACTTCATCAAATGAGGGTAAGATCTAACATTGTTCGAGCGGTGAAAAATCCCGCTCGAACATGTGAAAATGTTGAAGCTTCATTTCGTGATTTACTAAAACTACAATTTTCACTGCTTAGATAGTGTGGATAAAAATGGTGGAAAGACAACACAGAAAGATGCACAAAGAGAGGTAGAATGTGTGGAGAAAAACAAACCTACAACACAGTGCAAAACAATGTGCAGAAAAAGACTAGGGCACGATTTAAAAAGAGAAATGAAGATTCAAAAATGAAAGGAATCGAAACCCTAAATAAGAAAAAAAGCATTGAGCAAGGTTTATTAAAATAAATAGAGGTTTGAAAGCAAAGAGAAGGAAAAACCATGATGAAGAGGAAGGAGAAAAACATACCTGGTAAAAATGTGAAACCATAGCTGAGATGCACGAAAAATCTTCAAACACAAATATTGTTTGGATTTTGGAGGACGACCATCATGAAGAGGGAGGACGAATGGAGGAATAGAATGAAGATAGATTAGTTTAAAATGACTTTATTAAGTCATTTAGAAAATACCATTAATGTAACTCGAGTTGCATTAATTATGGAGTACATAATGGTGAAACAGATGTACTAGCAGTGAAAATCACCGCTTGTGCATGTAAAAGACATCAAAAGGAGAAATGCACTAGCGGTGGAAATCACCGCTTGTGTATCAAAAGGCTAAGTGTAAAGTGTAGGAGCAGTGAGAATCACCGCTCCAACACTTGGAGTTAAGTTCACTAAGGCTCATGTAGGAGCATTGAAAATCAACGCTCCGACATGAGTGAAAAATTGACTAACTCCAAAGGATTGGGAATTAACGAAAATACTTGTTTCAAAGCTCTTCAAAAGATGAACGAGGGGGAATGCTCAAATGGACTATTTGAGGTTTGGACTATGCACAAGGTGAATCAAAATTTTCCTCTTTTGCATGCTTGAAGTACATGAAACTATGAAACAAACAAGTTTCATAGGGGGTTATCCCGTGAATCTGACACAGCTGGATTCGAGGATAACAGGATGAACCTACTTCTACTAATTCTTTAAAATAGGTAAAAGAAAACCCTCTAGAGAAGTTAAAAAATGAAGGTATAGTTATCTCTGCCCTACATGCTAAACAAGAAAAGAATTTTTGTGTAGTAGACAGTGGTTGTTCACATCACATGACTGGTGATAAAAGTAAGTTTTTTAAGCTTGAAAAATATGATGGAGGCTTGGTTATGTTTGGAGATGATACTGGTGCTAAAATTGTGGGATAGGTTCAGTAAGTTTTGATGGAAAGCATCATAATAGTGATGTCTACTATGTTAAGGGTTTAAGGCATAATTTGTTGAGTGTTGGTTAGATGTGCAAAAAAGGATATGATCTTGTGTTTAAGGATGAGAGATGTGAGATCCAAAAAGGATCTGAAACATTGATTGCTTCAGGAAAGAAATCTAAAGGGAATATTTATCAACTTGTGCTTATGGATGATGTTTTATGAATAATATTAATGACGGTTGGTTATGGCATAAGAGAATGTGTCACATGAATTTTGATAACTTGGCAAGGATTAGTGTTGTTCAAGTCATGAGAGATTTACCGAGAATTACAAAGCCTGTTAATGCTATTTGAAGAAATTTTCAATTTGGAAAGCAAGCAAGAAATCATTACAGATCAAAGGAATAGTCCACTACCAAACTACTAGATTTAGTTCATACAGATCTTTGTGGTCCTACAAGAGTAAGAAGTCTACTTGGTGAAAGGTACTTTATGCTTTTAATTGATGATTATTCTAGATATACATGGGTTACATTTCTTAGAGAGAAATTAGATGCATTAGATAGATTTAAGGCATTCAAAGCTATGGTTGAAAATGAAGTGAATTTGAAGATACAAACTTTCTTGGTTGGCCTTTTATGTGGCCATTTGTGCATTGGTATCTTGCATTGGGATGACAGGATGGATGATTAGAGTGTCTAAATGGTTGATTATTGGGACTTGTAACATTTTTATCATGATATCATGGATATCTTGCATAAATGGTTTTATGCGAGATTTTGGTAGTGATGGTTTATTTCCTTGTCTTAGAGATCTTGGTTCTACTTAGATGTTATAGGCATTATCATTGAGTATGTGTGGACAATGATGATCTTCAAATTAGGAGATAGTTTTCATGATACCATGTGTAAGGCATCACTAATGTCCAGTCAACTTGGTGTTAGACACATAATTCAAAGGAAAGGTTCCTAACTAAACAATCCACTAAACCCTTGCAATGACTCCATTAAATTATCAACTAGGGCTTTGTAAGATTTTGATGATGTTGGCATGGTATGTGCATTCATAGACTCTACACATCCTATATCATCAAGTATAGGTGGTTTACATGTGCAGAAAAACAAAAAGGCTGAAAAAGTAAAATAAAGCATAAACTACAAAATAAGGGAAATAACTTAATCTTCTACTAATGTTACGAGTACCTTTGGCTTAACACTGTAACTATTAACTGCTAAACCTAGAATATGCAATTTCACTAGCACTTTTGATTCTTACTTCTAACTACTTGACTCACTTTGGAGGATGAATCAATGATGCATTGTAGAATTTAAATCATGAGACTAAATATCATTCATGTGTATGTAATGAAGAATCTATGGAAATGAATGCAATAAGGGAAACATATAAATTAACAATAGAAATTAAGGTGGGTGAACAGTACCTTGAGTGGTGATTGGACTAAATTGTGGTTGATATTTTAGGTATAACTATCCTAGTAACTTTATCTTGAATGGGTTGAGATCAATCTTTGGGAATTTCATAATTTCCTCAGTTTACTCCGCAATGTCAATCTGGGAGCGTAGGCTTGTGAAAGATATTGGGGCTATTTGCCTAAGGGCTGAACCTAGAAAGCCAAGTGGAGATGAATGCAACTAGCAAAATTTATATTTATTTAGAAATATGGTTTACAAACCTCCTGTCACTTGTGTGACAGGAACCCGAGCAACAGAAAACAAATTGCTAACACACAACAAAACAAAATTAACAATCTCTTTTGAAATGAATTTAGCAGAACTAGCAATATTTATTGAAATGAATTGAGCAGGACTAAGATTAAACAACTGAATGAAAGTATAATTAAGATAGGTTTTTATACTTCTATCAACCATGTCAATTAACACTTTGTGAAATGTACTAATAGTAATTTCGATTAATCAAAACTTTAGTCACTTTTAATCATACTAATAAACATTCAATGTGCTGATAGATATTAAAAAAACTAATAAGCATTAAGCATACTAATAAAGGTTAAGCACGTTGATAGAATTCTGACACTTAAACATAAACATAATAATTGATATGCAAAACCAAAATGTACATTACCACACAATAGATTCATACTATAAAATTCTGTTGATTGTTAGGTGATGAAGCTCACGACACAAACTACTCCACACTAGTTATAATTCATTCAAATTACTTCACAGTATTTTTAACTCGCAAAACAGAGATCTGTAGCAATAATATTATTATCATCTATATCGACTGGGTCTCAATTTACATATTTATAGATATCATTGACTGATCAAACTTATAACCACTGCTAAAATAAAAACATAAAAGAGTCTTTGGTTGTTTTGGTTTGCGACCAACAACCTTAGAAGATAACCAAAAATAGTTTGGAGTCTTTTGCGACTATTTCAAAATGACATAACAACTTAAAATAGATAAACACATCTCAACACACATTCATCAAAATGAAAAATAATTCTTGGATGGTCTTCAAATCCATCCCACTGATGCCCTTATCCATGCACGATCCATTAAGCATCCCCTACTACCAAAATCATAGAGAAAATCAATAAATAATCAAGGGATTTCAATATATTCATAGTTTTTCATCTTTCCTTATATTTTATAAAACATCTTATGCTCATTAACAAATGGTGACAAGAGCAACAAAAAATAACACAAAATGACAAGGTCTAAAGGAAAATACAAAGGAAAATTAAAGACATATTTCACCCTCATCATTCCCCCCAGCTGAGGGTTTTGCATGTCCTCATGCAAAAGAGTGTAAAGTACAAACCAGAAGAAAAAGGGGCTAGTTTTTGCATTGAATCAGTGACTTCCTTAACCCATGACTAGTATAATGCTTGCATCTACTTTTTATGTTCTTGAATGGTCATGAGGGATGTTCTAGAGGCATTTGTCTATTCCAATGCTGCCTTGAGTTGCCAAATTTCTTCTATCTATGAGGAATCAAGAGAGCATGCATCCTAAACCTATCTCTGAAGGACCTCATTTTCCTCAGTCACCCTAGCCAATGAATCCCACAATGCTTGATTTCCCTCCTTTAACTTGGCTACCAAATCTTGCAAACCTTGAATCTCTTCTTTTGTTGATAGAGGATTCTCCTCTGTCAGTTTAGTTACAAAGTTTTGTAGGTCACGAATTTCCTCATTTGTTAACAAAGGATTCCCATCCTTGAATTCTACCCTTGCTTCTTGATTTCCAGTTGGGGGTGTCTCCATAAGTTCTTGCTCATTGTCAACTGGTGCATTCGGCTCTTGCTTTTCCATTTGGGGAGATAATTCAGTGGTCCTTTGTTCTGCAAGGTTGTCAATGGCTTTAGGTGTCAATTCAACATTAAATTATTGAATATTAATATCAATATGAATATTCTCCTCATGTGACACATACCCTTCCTCCATACCCTGTGCATCTTCATCAAAGGGTTCCATTATTTTTCCTTCTTTTGTGGCTATCACCACCCCTAGTAAGACTGAAGGACGGGACTGAAGAAGTTGGGTTTCTTGTTCACACCTAGTTTCATTTTCATTAGTAGTCACAGGTGCTTCTCTTGTCTTCCTTCTATTTCTCCTTTGTAGCTCCCTAGAAACATTTATTGACCTTCTGGTTTTGTGATACACAACACCTAGAACTATGAAATCATCCACTTCTTTTGACTGTTTAGAGCATAGAACTTTGCTAGCTACATTTGCCAAATTTTCCAATTTTTCGTTTGCAGAAGCAAGTGACTTCTCTTTGGTTGGTGATTTTTCCTTAGTGGGTGATTTCTCTTTGTCACCAGGAGTAGTCAAATCTTGTTTCTTTGAAGAGCCAAGGGAGACTAAGGGTGTCTTGCTATGCCTTTTCCGCTTACCCCTAGATTCCCATTTTGGTGTGCTAGTTTTGACATACTTGCTACTAGTAGGGGTAACTTGGGAGCTCTTGGCCGGTTTGCTACTTGAGGCCAGGGTTTTCTTGATACCTTCTTGGAAACCCTCTTTTTCGCAGGTTTAGGGGAATCACTAGAAATTTATTTTGTCCCCACGTCTTCACTATGTTCTTTTGAAGGACTTTCACTATTACTACCCTTATCTGATTATGTTCCTTCAGACTCCTCTTTTTAAGAAGAACTAGGTGGGTTGATAGGAGAATCCTCCTCTTCAAATTTTTCTAGGGTGTCTTCACCAAGAAGTGAATCCCAATCCCATGGAGGAGAGATTTTTTTCAATTCCCTTACAATTAACAACTTAATGAGGCCATGGTGAGCTAATGAATTTTCATGCCCTTTTTGAACTACTTTCCTCATTTGGTTTATATAGGAGTAAAGAAAATATGTCACAGTCATAAGCATTCCCCATCTCAAATGATTCATAAGTTGAAACTGCTTAGCACAAACATATACATACCTACCTTCACAGGTTATATATTGAAGATGAATTTTGCTACATTGTCCCAAGGCTGCGAAAGTGAGACTAACTTTGTGCACTGTCTAGTGATGATTTCCATAGACTCCCCTCATGCCAGGAACTTCTTTCATAGAGGTTTAAGGTCCATGGTGTGTTTGGAGTTATCCGAAAAGTAATTCTCCCCTAAGAGTGGAAACCCAGAGACATCAGCTATGGCTTCCACTGAGAAAGGAATTGTTAAACCATAGACTTTTGCTTCCTTTTTGTGGCAGGTCATTGCAAACTCTTGTGCAATATTTTCATCATACCCTCTTAACCATTTAAAGTATGCATCCCATATGGCTTGTTTGAAGATTTTATAAGCCTCTGCAACCTCTGGTGCCCTTAGTCTATCCATAGTTGAAGACTCAAAATGGTGATGATGTTCTCCTACCATGACACTACCAAGAGGTCTCTGCAACTAGAAGAATTTGTGCAAATGAAAGTCACTAGCAGACATAGAAACTGCCACTAAAAATAGGTGTTGGGAATAGTAATCGGTTATCGACTGTAACGTAAGCGATGAGTGGTTGATGGGCAATCAAACTTGGAAAGTGGGTTGCAATGTTTAGAAAAACTAGTTTACACAAATGTCATCATAGCATGTTACAGTTAATATCAGTAAATAACAGTAATAATGGTATTAACTAAGCGAGATCAGGGAATAATGAATTCTGGCAGGCTAAAAAGGATACAACGAAGATACAATATGATGGTTGAAGACATGACATGGTGTGTGACAAGACAACTCCCCCCAGCTTACCATGTGACCTGTCAATGGGTACGTCACCACTCATTAACTGAAAAGAAGAATATTTAATAAATAAAACAAGTAAAAGAGAAAAAAAAATATATACTGATACCAATGATTATTGGCGGTGCAGAACAATGACACAGAAGCAAGCACGATGAATGAAGAGTGGAGACGGTGCCAGTGTTGACGTGGAACGATGATGTAGAGCATCATACCAACAACCTTCATTCATCAAGGTAAATCAAACCCCAATTGAATTAGGAGAAGATCAAATCACAAACTTCAACATTTCACTTAACTTCCATCAAAACTCTACCAACTCACTTCTTTACTCAATAAATTATTTGTTCAATCACATTGCATCAACAAGCCAAAACATTCCATAAGCAATCCATCTCTGTATCAGACTCAAAACCTCTATACCATCAACAATCTATTTGACTTCAAAGCAACAACCTAATCAAAATCACTAAACCATTCAACATTCAATATTCTAGCATTCATTCATTGACTCCTCAATACATCTCACTCTCCAAGGCAAAATATCAATAGAGAATTCTTTCTTACTTTCTTGCAGACAACTAAATCATTGTAAACATCATAAATTTAATGAAAAAAAACCAAGATCATGCTTTTGTGTCACTGTTTTATTAGTCACTTTACTATTTGTAGACAAACATCATTTTTCTTACTCAAAACACCATGATTCCTTATGATTCAAGACATCAAAATGACAATAATTTCTTCAGGATCTCTTCTAGACCATAAGTCACATTTTCCATCATTATTTAGGCAGATTGAAACCCAAACCAAACACTCAAAACACTGTTTATACAAATTCTCAGTTTCTTGCATTATAAGACCACTTCTAATAGCATTGTCATATACTTAAATCGGGTATAATAAGCAACTATGAAGGAGAATCCTTAAGCCAAGCACACCATTAGGAACTCTTTTCAGTCCATAACAACATAACAAAATATTTCAATAGAATTCCTTAAATAAATTACCAAAATCTCCAACTATATGTTGGAAAAGGCTACTAGATTAGGCCTTATTTGCAAAGGAGGCCCCTTCAAAACCACTCCAAAACACTAACCAACCATGAAAAGTCTTTAGTAAAATCTTAAAACTCAGGATTTTATCAGTTTTAAGGATTGAAAAACTTAGGAATGCATTGATTTATTAAACCCTTGTTTATAGGCTGAAAACACAAACAATAGTGAGGGTTTCTTGAAACACACACTTGCAAACCTCCAACACACCGGCCACCACTTGAAACATGTCTCAATATATCTACAAAATCATTTGAAATCATTTTCAAGTCCGTGCATACGTTATTTCCTCAAAACCCTTCTTGGAATCACCATTTTTTAATGGAAAACTCAGTTTTTGGCTTTGAAACAACATCATATTCTTGTGTTCTTGTCTCCTACTTTCTTGCCACCACAAACACTAAACACACAAAAGACACTTTATTAAATCCATCTCATCAACCAACTACTCCTACATCGATGGGATGGAGTCTTTGTTCTTCAAAAGACTCTCAAACCCTGATTTTGAGGGTTTACCAAATCATTGTTTTCAAAATTCACTAAACTGAAAGAATCTACTTTAAATCACTTCAAGATGATGAATGATTCATAGCCTCATAAAGAAACAAAAAAATATTGATCTCTAGACTTCAGTACAGTCCGTACAATGATTGGTTAGAGAAGAAAACTCATAAATTCCATAGAATATAGTCTTTATTTCAGAAATTTGATAACAAGAATACAATTATCTCCCTTTCCTTGCCTAATGCAATATTTTTATAACTTTTCCCTCCAATCAACTGATTGTCCAACTTCCTCCATCAGTTCAACTACCTTTTAACTCTTAATATGCACGATTTATGCCCTTTTTGTCAATTTAACAACTTTTGACAATATGGCAATAATGTAAGTTTTACATCTTTTTCCCTCTTTGACCACCTAGTGACTTAGTACATGACTTGAATACATTAAAATCAACCTTTACATGGCCTTGACATATCATTTTGACTAGAACATTACAAATTTGGAAAAATTAGCCTTTTGAAGGCATTCATGACCCAGGTGCTCCTGCACCATACAACCAACCAACTGAACCTTTCCAAGTCCCTTGGAAACATGCTTGTACTTGCAAAACAAAGATCAAATCTGCCTTGTTTTACTCTTCATCTTCTTGACTCTCTCTTCTTGAATCTTCATTTGTCTTTGCCTTTGTCTTCATCTCTTGTCTTCACTCTTCTTTTTGCTTTCTCTTGTCATCTTTTTCCTCATCTCTATCTTCATCTCTGCCTCTTTCCTTTCTCATTCTTCATCATCAGGTTCACTATTATTCTTCTCATTCAAAAGGACACAAGCCTGTCCTTGTACACTACTTCTTCTCCTCAGCAATCATCCTTCATATCCTCAGCATCTACTCCCATCAGTGGAGTATCCTTCATCAAGGCTGCAACTCTTTAGTGCTTCTTCAGACAGGAATCCATCAGGTTCTAACTGCAACACAACTCAACTTGCCTCACCTAGGTGTCTCCGCTTTGCTCTCCCTAGCCTCTTGGACTTTATCACTGCAGCTTAGATGGATAAGCACTTGCAACCAACCAACAATCTCAACCTACTATCAACAACAACTTAATCACAAACACCCTTCCCAAAGCATCTTCAAGCTCTGATACCAATTTGATGTAGAGCATCATACCAACAACCTTCATTCATTAGGGTAAATCAAACCCCAATTGAATCAATAGAAGATCAAATCACAAACTTCAACATTTCACTTAACTTCCATAAAAACTCTACCAACTCACTTCTTCACTCAACAAATTCTTTGTTCAATCACATTGCATCAACAAGCCAAAACATTTCATAAGCAATCCATCTCTGTATCAGACTCAAAACCTCTTTACCATCAACAATCTATCTGACTTCAAAGCAACAACCTGATCAAAATCACTGAACCATTCAACATTCAATATTCTAACATTCATTCATTGACTCCTCAATACATCTCACTCTCCAAGGCAGAATATCAATAGTGCATTCTTTCTTACTTTCTTGCAAACAATTAAATCATTGTAAACATCATAACTTTAATGAAAACAAACCAAGATCGTGCTACTATGTCACTATTTTATCAGTTACTTTACTATATGCAGACAAACATCATTTTTCTTACTCAAAACACCATGATTCCTTATGATTCAAGACATCAAAATGACAATCATTGATTTAGGATCTCTTCTAGACCATAAGTCACATTTTCCATCATCATTTAGGTAGATTGAAACCCAAACCAAACACTCAAAACACTGTATATACAGATTCTCAGTTTCTTGCATTATAAGACCACTTCTAATAGCATTGTCATATACTTAAATCGAGTATAATAAGTAACTATGAAGGAGAATCCTTAAGCCAAGCACACCATTAGGAACTCTTTTTAGTCCATAACAACATAACAAAATCTTTCAATAGACTACCTTAAATAAATTGCCAGAATCTCCAACTGTACGCTAGAAAAGGCTATTAGATTAAGCCTTATTTGCAAAGGAGACCCCTTCAAAACCACTCCAAAACACTAACCAACCATTAACAGTCTTTAGTCAAATCTTAAAACTCAGGATTTTATCAGTTTTAAGGATTGAAAAACTTAGGAATGCATTGATTTATTAAACCCTTGTTTATAGACTGAAAACACAAACAATAGTGAGGGTTTCTTGAAACACACACTTGCAAACCTCCAACACATAGGCCACCACTTGAAACATGTCTCAATATATCTAAAAAATCCTTTGAAATCATTTCCAAGTCTATGCATACCTTATTTCCTCAAAACCCTTCTTGGAATCACCATTTTTTAATGAAAAACTCAGTTTTGGCTTTGAAACAACATCATATTCTTGTGTTCTTGTCTCCTACTATCCTGCCACAACAAACAAACACTAAACACACAAAATAAACTTTATTAAATCCATCCCATCGACCAACTACTCCTACATCGATGGGATGGAGTCTTTGTTCTTCAAAAGACTCTCAAACCCTGATTTTGAGGGTTTACCAAATCATTATTTTCAAAATTCACTAAACTGAAAGAATCTACTTTAAATCACTTCAAGATGATGAATGATTCATGGCCTCATAAAGAAACAACAAATTATTGACCTCTAGACTTCAGTATAGTCCATACAGGGACTGGTAAGAGAAGAAAACTTAGAAATTCCACAGAATATAGTCTTTATTTCATAAATTTGATAATAAGAATACCATGATCTCCCTTTCCTCACCTAATGCAAGCTTTTTATAACTGTTCCCTTCAATCAACTAACTATCCAACTTCCTCCATTGGTTCAACTACCTTTTAACTCTTAATATGCCTAATTTATGCTCTTTTTGTCAATTTAACAACTTTTGACAATATGGCAATAATGCAATTTTTACATCTTTTTCCACTTTGACCACCTAGTGACTTAGTACATGACTTGAATACATTAAAATCAGCCTTTACATGGCCTTGACATATCATTTTGACTAGAACATTACAAATTTGGACAAATTAGCCTTTTGAAGGCATTCATGACCTAGGTGCTCCTGCACCAAACGACCAACCTGGCAGTGTTGGTACTAAAATCAAAGGCATCGCAGGGGGTCGACAAGACAGCGTAGCAGGAAGGAGATCAAGTGAACCATGGCCATTATTACCTAGGTGAAGTACAATTAGTAGGCTACCACAAGTCAAGAAGAGCACGGTGAGGTAATGATTGAAAGCAAGCCTGGAATTTGATGGTCTATCTAACCGTTTTTTGCATTTTGGACCGTATATTACAACCTAAAAAATTATTAGACCGCATCATTTGACTTGCTATATTTTTATATAACCGTAAATATGACACTTAAAATTATTATTAAACTGTAAAAAATTATTGAGGTATATATATATATATATATGTGTGTGTGTGTGTGTGTGTGTGTGTGTGTGTGTGTGTATAATGTTTATGATAAAAATATAAATTAGTTTAGAATTGGAATAATTCTTTCTAATTTCACTTTATATTAATATATATGATTTATTATAAATATATTTATTAATTCAAAATCTGTTGAAAACAGTATAGTTCTTTCTAATTATTTAAAGATTTTGACATTTTCACTAATAGTTATCATTGCTTTATATTAATATATATGATTTATAATATTTATTATAAAAATATATATTAATTCAAAATCTTTTCAAAATAGAATAAATTGTTTTTTAACTTTTTGAATATTTTAACAAGATTTATTTTCTATATGAATTTAGAAACTTCTTGTTAATTGTAACAATAAATTTAAGATTTTTACATTTATTTCTAATTAACAATATTTTTTAATTTTAGATTTTTTTAATATATATAGGATAGTTGTAATGCCTCGTCGCACAAACCCCAAAGGACAACTAATAACACAATTTATTTATTTTAGTTAACATATGTGAAATGTACATTAGGTTCTCCAATGCATGACATTCAATTAAATGAATACACTAGTCACCTAAGTCCTCTGGGGTACATGAGGAAACATTACGTATCCTAATCCATAACGACATGATAAAGAATGAAATTCCAAATTACCTTACAAATCAAGACCAAACATATGTTACTAATACCATACATTCATCACAATTCTAACATTAAGACATTCACATATGATAAATCAACTAACTATCCAACTTCCTCCATCGGTTCAACTAACTTTTAACTCTTAATATGCCTAATTTATGCTCTTTTTGTCAATTTAACAACTTTTGACAATATGGCAATAATGTAAGTTTTACATCTTTTTCCCACTTTGACCACCTAGTGACTTAGTACATGACTTGAATACATTAAAATCAGCCTTTACATGGCCTTGACATATCATTTTGACTAGAACATTACAAATTTGGACAAATTAGCCTTTTGAAGGCATTCATGACCTAGGTGCTCCTGCACCAAACGACCAACCTGGCAGTGTTGGTACTAAAATCAAAGGCGTCGCAGGGGGTCGACAAGACAGCGTAGCAGGAAGGACATCAAGTGAACCGTGGCCATTATTACCTAGGTGAAGTACAATTAGTAGGCTGCCACAAGTCAAGAAGAGCACGGTGAGGTAATGACTGAAAGCAAGCCTGGAATTTGATGGTCTATCTAACCGTTTTTTGCATTTTGGACTGTATATTACAACCTAAAAAATTATTAGACCGCATCATTTGACTTGCTATATTTTTATATAACCGTAAATATGACACTTAAAATTATTATTAAACTGTAAAAAATTATTGAGGTATATATATATATATATGTATAATGTTTATGATAAAAATATAGATTAGTTTAGAATTGGAATAATTCTTTCTAATTTCACTTTATATTAATATATATGATTTATTATAAATATATTTATTAATTCAAAATCTGTTGAAAACAGAATCTTTTCAAGATTAAATATAGTTCTTTCTAATTATTTAAAGATTTTGACATTTTCACTAATAGTTATCATTGCTTTATATTAATATATATGATTTATAATATTTATTATAAAAATATATATTAATTCAAAATCTTTTCAAAATAGAATAAATTGTTTTTTAACTTTTTGAATATTTTAACAAGATTTATTTTCTATATGAATTTAGAAACTTCTTGTTAATTGTAACAATAAATTTAAGATTTTTACATTTATTTCTAATTAACAATATTTTTTAATTTTAGATTTTTTTAATATATATAGGATAGTTGTAATGCCCCGTCGCACAAACCCCAAAGGACAACTAATAACACAATTTTTTTTTTTTAGTTAACATATGTGAAATGTATATTAGGTTCTCCAATGCATGACATTCAATTAAATGAATACACTAGTCACCTAAGTCCTCTGGGGTACACGAGGAAACATTACGTATCCTAATCCATAACGACATGATAAAGAATGAAATTCCAAATTACCTTACAAATCAAGACCAAACATATGTTACTAATACCATACATTCATCACAATTCTAACATTAAGACATTCACATATGATAAATCAATACAACCAAGATTAACTCAATTTCCAATAATCATAATATATATTATAATCATGAAAGTACAAGAATCATATTTCCACAGATACAACATGTTTATACAATAACCACAATCACTGATCATATAAAGAATACAAAGGTACACTTATACATTACATCAATCCATAACATGAGATTACATCATCAATCTTCCAACACACATGGGAGTAGTACAACAATACATAAATATGGCAAATAAAGAATATACATCTGATGATATAGAGAACTCTAGAATAGTCTGCATCAGGATAACATTGTACCGTATGAATGCTAATAGGGTACCCAATGGGGTGTGTGGCATGTTCCACCTGATCGTGTGGACTCGAAGGCCCAACCCCCCATGCTAGGAGTAGACAAGGAAGACCCACGACCAAGATAGTCAGACGGACGACCACATGACCAAACTACAGGAACAATCAAAACATAACATATAACAAACTCAATGACATCATACAAGCTGATTGCTTCCAGAGACGTGCAAAAGATAATGGAAAGAGAAACTATGGGAGAGTGTCATCACACAACTCTACATAGTTACTTGGACTGCCTCTCAAAAGGCACTGGCCCCCATCTATGGTTACCCAGACTACCTCTCAAAAGGCGTCGGCCCCATAGAGTGACACGTGCGGAACCGCTAACCTCTCATGAGGACGAGGTAGCGACTTTTCCAACCACAGTCTTCTCAGCCCACCCTTAGTCTGTAAGAGCACTAACGGCATGGATGAGGTATCTGAATTATCTTTAGTTAATGTTATCCTACCCAAACCCACTAGTGTACTTTATTAGATTTTCACTTGTTTAACCAACTCGTTCATGGGTTACACAGGTTGCCCCTTTGTGCGTCGGCCCCCATAACGAGCCACTCTCCCTAATAGCCCGAAAACAAGACTCACAACATGAAGGGGTGTACCAACCATAGAAGCACCAAAACCATAACTCTTGAGTGCAAAGGTGAGGCATTATCCTTCTCGCTCAAAGCCATACAAAATGCAGAAAACCTTGATGAAAAGCATTACCCATAAGAGCATGGAGTTAGAAATAAGACCCAATGGTTCACCAAGATACAACCATAGAGATTCAACATCAACAAGTTCCCCCCATTGCCTCTAGAAGCCTAAAACCAACCATCCATTCACTCCCAACTGCGGGTATAACAAACTTCTACGAGTTCCCCATCTAATTTTCTAACATGGATCCAAGAATTTTCAAGGCACAAAATCACCTCATAACAAGTTTCAACACAAAGGGAGAGAATCACGATACGGAACCAACAAACAAAATCCATCCTTAATTTACTAACACAATTAAAGCAATAAACTTAAAGGAAGAAAATTTAAATCATCAATTTCGTTTCAATTGCAATTCCATTATAAAACTACATATTTCCTCCCTATATATTTTAAAGAAACTATAACTAAAGTCTATAATTATCTAGACACACCTTTAATACACAAATTCCTAAAAATAAATCCAACTATTCATACTTAAACCAAATTGCTTTTAAATCGTCAACTACGGTGCGTTTAAGATTTTATATTGATATAGTTTTAAATAATTAAGAGGCTTAAAAGAAAACACATAATATAGATGTTTAATAATTCTAACAAACAAGTTTTCTAATATGACCTCACAATACAATCATATATGCTAGTGAGTAAATAAATAATTATACAAATAGATAAACAGTTTTATATATTTATATTTTTATATATTGAACAATAGATGTAAAATAGATAATGATTTAATCTATCATCACTGCTGGAACAATAAAATGCAGCACACACACACATCAATTAAATTAACTATTATTTTAAATCTTAACAAAATAGTTTTCTGCTGTTCTCTTTTTTTTTTTTAAATAAAAACAATCATAAGAAAAACCTCATAACTGACAAAATATAAACCACTATATATATAAATAATAAGTAAATCATACAGCAAAGAGATTAATGGTGCGCCCTCCATTGACTGCGCTCAGCAACATAACCAACGCATTTGCACACATAACACACCATCCTCACAGCAAAAAGGGAATCCAAGGATGATAAAAGGATTAAGTATAAAAAGCTGAAGACAAAACAAAAGAGCCCAAAAGGGAATTACTCTGAAGTGTAGCGCACCATCAAGGACCGACCCCAAACACATGATAAACAGTGAGGAGATGGTAGGGCGCGGCCACCATGGCTGCAGCATCATTTTCATGCTTACACAGGGACGGACGACTTCCATAAGACAGGGTAAATGTTACTTTTCATATTTCACTACAATACTACACTTGATTACTTATAAACTGCAACATAACGGTGTTCATAAGTTTGCTTTGGCAGTATTTATGCTGCAAGTTTGGCCACTTCTAACCTAAGATCTATGCACCAATCTGTAAGCAGCCAACTCTATTCTCCCAGAGTGATAAACAAATGAAGAAAACAGACCATTCACTTATATGATGCGCACCCCTGTTTCATGAACAAAACACACAATAAAGGGAGACATAAACATAAAAGGCTATAAGCTCCTAACCCAAAACAGCAACTAACGGACTCCAAAATCAACAAAATATATATATGTCGCTTACTTCTCGAAGGAAGGCCAACAATCTGCATACCAGACACAAGGAGTCAAATGGAGAAATCTCAATATTGGATATTCTACAGATGCAGCGACTACATGCAGATGCTCAGCGAGTGCCAACAGAAATATACTGCCATTGAATGCCATGAGACAGACCTATCAACATATTATCGATACCTAATATCGAAGGCCCTTCATAGATCTGTACAAGGGAGAACCATGGTGTTCAGAATTTACAAGAAACACATTATATAAATAATCTCCCAACACGGCACAAGGCATAGGCGGCACCAACCTTACTTTCATAAATGCAAATCAAATTGCAACTTTCAGCTTAACATAAGAAATACAAGTGTTGCCAGGAGGGATGCTGCATGGCAGCAAGGGAGTATTAATCAGATATTCAAGCTACAAGTACGATGGAAAACATGCATGCAACGAAGCTTTCAACACAATTGATTTGGAGATTAAAATCAAATGCAACTGGATTTAACGAACAGGGTTTCAAATACCTTCAAACAAAACAGCACACAGCTGAAAAGCTAGCTAATAATCTACGGCAAGAGAAGGAACAAATTGCATCGCAGCAATGATTGCAGAGTATGTAAATAAAAGTGCTTAATTCTGATAATTTCTAGACGGAATCAAAATGAATGAAAACCACTTTTCAAGCAATTTCATGCAGCAGGCATTCGCTTCAAATACGAGTAAAACACAAAGGTACAAATGGAACCTGGATTCAACGATACTATGTCGCAAGGATCTGCTCCCCTAAAGCCTTAATCAATCTTCCAGCTAACTTTTACGCTTCCCGCCCCCTTTCCATTTCCCAAAATTTGTATTTCATAATTTTTTATTTTTTTTGCAAAGACCATTCTTGTTTTTCCTTCTTCAAACTTAGCTTTCACCACTATTCTCTTTTAGTGTTACGAAGGCTAAAATTAGCTTATTATTGATTTTTGCATGGTCTACCGTTTTTGCATGTTCATGTTCAGTGCTGCATTAATTTTGTGACGGCAGGTGAGATTGCTTCTAAAAAGATTCTCAGATTTTTTCTATTTTTAACTGCTTTTACTACAGTTCAAAATTTATCTTCTTTATTAAATTTAATTATGACTCTATTTGATGATGTTGTCAATGGGCCCTTGGTCTACTGGTGAAGTTGAAAGGTTCAAAATGAGCCTACCAAGGATCAAGTCTTGCTGAGTGCAAAGGCTCCAACACCGAAAAAGGGTTGAGGCCGGGATTGTGCCCCGGGCGAATTTGGCGGAATGGATACTCCTTAGTCCTTGGCACCTTCCTAAAAATAAAAAAATCATACAAAATATTACTTTTACCTCAAAATTCAAAAAGCGTTGATTTTTTTCAAGATAATACAACATCTTTGTTTTATTGGTGAGCATGTTGAAATTTTAGATAATGAGTTGAATAAGGATTAAACTATTTTTAATTTTATATAATTATTTCTAGATAGGTTTGAAATTGATATTTAAATATGATTTTAGAACTATTTCTTGGTAGGTTTGAAATTGATATTTAAATGTGTTTTGATAATTGAATTTAAAATGTATATGAAAAATAAAATCAATTTGTAATATAAAATAAATTAACTCAAATAAAATAGTTTCAAATTGATGGATGCATTTATGATATTTGCACATATGAAATCAATAAATTAATTTATAGTTAACTTATTCTAGTTAAATATTAAATTAAATGTTCGCTGCAATTTTACAATTTCAAGAATCAATCAACAAAATAGTAATACAATTTTACAAATTAGAGAATAAATATATGGAAAACACAATCATATTGTGTAATATAATTATTCTTAATCTAATACTCTATGCATTGTCAAAATGTAAATTATATATATATTTATTTATTTCTGAAATTTATTACATGCAATTGAATTTACTAATTGAGTGCATGCATAGTTTCTAAACTTTGTAAATTTTCTAGCATAATTATTTTATGAAATAATATTTCATACATTACTAATATATTGATTTTTTTTAGGTACTTTAATAATATGTCTTCAAGAAAGAAGAAACAAGCTACTATTGGAGAAATGTATACGTGGACTAGAGAGAAGGTTTCTAAAACTTCTAGTAATTAAATGTTACATGAACAGTCCCATAATAATTGTCTAAAAGAAACATTTAAAGAAATATTTGGGTCCTCTTCAGATGATGATTCAAATGAAGATGCATATCAAGCTAGTGAAGGGGATAGTATTAGTGATGAATTTGGGGAGGGGTCAAATATCAATCAAGGGAAGCAAAAAGTTCTAAAGAGAAAATTTTGAATGGAATGGTTAGAAAAAAAAAATTGGTTAAATTATTTTGAGTGTGATAGTAAGGTACTTATGAAATGTAATTATTGTGAGAAGTATAAGATGCCAGGCCCATGGGGTATAGGGGATGGGTGTAGCAATTTACAATGTGATGCTCTTGTCACTCATGAAAAATCTGTAATATAAAGATGCTCAAGCAAGATGGATTAATGCAATGGAGAAAAAGATAAAATATATTCTAGATCATATTTTAGAGATAGAAGATGTTAATAAGGAAAGATTAATCACTACAATGAAATCAACTTATTTTGTTTGTCAAGAGGACTTATCTTTATCTAAGTATGAGAAAATATGTAAATTTCTTATGGATCTAAAAACTCCTAATATGCCAAAGTCTCAAGAATACTCTGCATACACAAATCGGAAGGGTGCAAATGATTTTCCTTTTTGCATATCAAAATATCTTGAACAAATTCAAATAGAAGAGATGTTGAAAAGTCCTTTTTTTCACTAATGGTTGATGAAAGTACTGATAGAAGTTTAAAGCATCATCTTGTTGTTTATGCAAGATATTTAACTTCGGAGGGTCATGGGGAACCTATTTCCATGTTTATGAAGATCATGGATGTTCTAGATGGAAAAGGGAAAACTATATATGATACCATCAATCAATTGATAAATGATAGAGGGATTTTATTAACAAAACTAATAGTTGTCTCAACAAATGGAGCTTCTGCAATGGTTGGGCATGAAAATGGATTTGTTTCTCTTTTGAAACAAAATATTCCAAATCTTATTTCAGTGCATTTCATAGCTCATCGTGAATCATTAGCAGCAGTAGATGCTTCAAAAAGGATACCTGAGTTACTATTTGTTGAAAAAATAGCAAATAAAGTGCATTCATGGGTCCAAAATTCACCAAAAAGAAATAATGAGTTGAATGATTTACTTAGAGTTATGCAAATTGATGTTCTAAATTTTTTGTAGATCCACACAATCATATGGTTATCTAGAGGAGGATTCATAATAAGGCTTGTGAAGCTTATGCCAGCTATCTTAACTTTGTGGAAAAAAGATAAGAAGTGCTCATCATTATATGAAAAGATAAGGATTTATTCTATTCAGTTCTATTTGCACATGCTTGCTGATATTTTAGGTGAACTAAATAAATTAAATAACATATTTCAAGAAGAAAACATAGACATCACAGTTATTGGTTTGGCTCTTGATGAAGCGATAAGAAATTTATATAGATGGCTTTTGAGAAAAGGTACATTTTTAGAAGGTACAACTTATCTTTCCAAATTCTTGATTAATCCTCAATTTGGATGTATTGAAGTTAAAGAACAAGGTGTTGTCATAGATAAAAATGAACTAAAATATATACCTATTCCAATTGAGGGATTTGAGTATGGTGACGCAGGGAAGCATATCATGAAGCCATGTATGGAAGGAACACAACAAAGTTGTCAACATCTTGCAGAAGGTTATATTCAATCTCTTATTGATTGTTTGAATGAAAGATTTCCAGATATTCCTCTTTTTAATGCAACAAAACTCTTCAGTCCTTCCTATTATCCATTAGAACGTCAAACTTGAGATAATATCTCAAAGCGTTTGCTTGATAAGCTTCTCCAACATTTGCAACATACTAATTCAAATAATGTAAATGAATTTGCATCCATATTTGATGTTATTAGTTGCAAAAGGGAGTTAAACTCTTTTGTTGATTCATTGCATTTGAGTTGTGAGGGTTTCAAGATGAAAGATGCATGGAGAGTCTTTTGTAACATAGAATATTGGTATAGAAGCTATCCTCATATGTGATGAGTCCAAATAATGTCTCAATTTTGATAGGGTTTATCATATATTTGATGTTGTTACTATAGACTTTAACACCTGGTTATTGACACTCTCCATGTTATTTCCCTAAATTCATGAACCTTGGGCATGAACTTATCCTTGTGACTTTTAATGATATTAACCTGCTATGTGAATTATCTATGTTAATTTTACATGTGGTTGAATGAATGTTACTTTAAGGTAATTATGGATATGCAATTACTTTGTGTGTGCTAATGTCATTATGCAGGTTCACATTAAGTTATAGATATAAATGAAGTTTGCAATGTGGAAGAATTTTGTGCCAGTTGGTTGGTTGCTAAGGAAGTCAAAAAGATGGTCATTAAAGAGGTCAATGGAGGGAAATTCCTAGATTGTGTGGAATTTTTAACTACCTTTTAAATGATCATGTACGTTAGTTGAGAAAATCTAGGAGGTGTTGCTACGTTGGATCCTTGTTGAGGCGGGTCTGCTTTGACCAAATATAGTGCATGCATTACTTCCTCCCTCTTTTCCATGCTTTCAATAAATGGCGTCCTATTTTGTTGGAGTGAACTTCCTAGTTAGTTAGGGTTAATTAGAAGTTTTTCCCTCTATAAATAATGGTCAAATGCCCCTTTTCACAAGGTTGGATGTTCTGAGATTGTACTTGCATTTTCAATTTCAAGTAATATAGTCATATTTCCGATATGATGTAATCATGTTTTCAATGAATAAAATGATATTATGATTTGTTGCATTTGAGTTAGCTTAAGGAAGACTCATTAAAGGGGGCCCACTTGGTGAGAATTCCATCCATTTAGTTTAATAGTTATTTTTATGTTCAATAATTAATTTCGGTCACAACAGATGTTTATTCCTGCAACCATTGGAATTATGTTCTGTGACTATTCCTGCAACCAAGGCAGATAGAGTAACTTCCTATTTGTTTGCTAATATTTCTATTTTTTTCATCCATTTTCATTTCATTTGTTGATGCTCAGTTTAGTTGTTGATTCATGTTCAACACTTATGTTAATTCCTTTTTAAGCATTTAGTTTTCAGTACTATTCTTTTTCTAGTTGTAGGATAAGGATGAATACAGTTGAGTCCTAGTGCACAGATAGTGCTGACCCATTTCAAGTTTACGTCCCTAGGTTGACAATGAAATGAACCTTCATGATGAGAAAGATAACTACTTAGTGTAGATGTTTAATCTCTAAGTTACAACTTTAAGGGATTATTTATTGAACCATTAGAGGAGGCCAACATTTTTGGCATTGTTGTCGGGGATGGTGTCAAACTAGGAAGTTCCTTGGAGTCATTTTCAATTTCTTTCCTATTTTAGTATCTTTGAAGTCTATTCCTAGAATACCCATCATTTGAGAAAAGTAATGATATGCTATTCTTTCACCAATTCTTTGTGTGAGTTGATTGATACTGAGTTGATACCGCATGCATAGAGGTAGGAGAAGAGATGCTTATGGGAGATTCCTTCCTAATGACCCTAATCTTGTTAACCAGCTAGTTGAGTTTCAAAATATTCCAAGAGACGAAGAAGAAGAGGAGGCTAATCCTTTTGCTAATGCATTCCCCAATTTGACCAGTTTTGAAACTTACTTTGAGGACCAAGCTTCCCAAAACCTAATTGAGAATCCATTTGCTTTGGCACTCCATCAAGCAGATATGGCTAGTGCAAATATAAATAGACCTAACCAACCATATTTTCCATTTTCTATCACTCATCAAAATGAAGTTGATAATATCAAGAAAATCCTTGCTTTAGTTCTTCCTAAGTTCTATGGGCTTGTAATAGAAGACCCTGATGCTTTCTTGTTTGAGTTTGATACCCTCTACATAAGCTATGATTACACTATTGATGCTCATAAGCTTAAACTATTTCCTACCACCTTGAAAGTTCAGCTACATTAAAATGGTTTATGAGCTTAGGTAGGAATACTATAGAGACTTGGGATGATATAAAAACAAAGTTTCTTGAGAAGTATAAAGAATATTGTAGGGGAAGTGATATGAGAGGAGATGATATCTTCAGGATGCAACAGAAGGAAGATGAAAGTTTGGAGGACTATATTTCAAGGTTCATGTTTTTCCTGTAGAAATATCCACATCATACACTCAATGAAGAGTCTCAAAAGTTTCTCTTTCTTATAGGGATCAGTGAAAGTTGCATTGATGCTTTGGACCTAATAGGAGGAGGAGATATCACCCAAGTTCCTTGGGATGATATTAAGAAGATATGCCAAAATTACTCTAGAGCAGCTCTAAAGAAAGGAAGAGGTTACCAATCCTCTATGGGTAAATCCTCCACCAATGGAGTTTCAAGGATGGAAATCACTCATTTGCTGATAGATTTCAAGTAGGATATCATAAACAATATGGCTACTCAGCTAGACACTCTTCAAGCAAAGAAGAAACAAGAGGAGGCAGAGGCAATGTTGACAGAATATTGTCCTCATTGCAGACAAAAGAAGGATTGTAGATGAAAATTGGTAGCCAACATTGACAACAAATAGATTCCATTAGAATTCAAGCTAGTTTAGGTTGATTATGATCAAGTTTTCTATATTACACAAAGAAGACCATGGGATCCAATACAAGGTATGCCACCAGATCCATTATCTTTTAGTGGACCTTATTTCAATTCCTATCCATCTGATAATCAATGGAAACTCCCCATACCAATCCAACTTTGGAGGCTATCCACCTCAGCCTTGGAACAACCCTCCAAACATCTGGCCCAATTACCAAAACTCTCCATCCCAGTGGCAACAATTCTAGGGGAATTGGAAGCAACCTCTGGACAGAAAACTGGCAACAAACATCCTAATGGAGGGGAGGACAACAATGGCCAAACCAAGCAACCGGTTACATGCAACCACCTTCACAGCCTCAACAACCTGCCAAAATGCCTCCTCCTACTAGGTCAAATTCTAGCACACCTAGACCTAGTTAACAAACCATAGCAGCAGCGTGTCTACTCTATAGATCCCAATCAATTTCTTGCATATGTTGTGAGTGTGAGTGATATCCATCTGCATTCAGGAACTACTTTTTCATCTCTTTCCACTCCTAGCTTTCTATGGAAGAAGAGGAGCATCAGAATCTATCTAATATCCCTGCTCAGTCAAGTGTGCCTAAGAATCCTAAACTAGTTTAGTAGTCTAATCAAGACCCACCATTTCCTCAAAGGTTAGAAGTTAAACAAAAGGAAGAGAAGGAAGAAACAACCTTTGATATTTTGGATTAGTTGAAGCACATATGTGTTAAGATACCTTTGTTCCAGGCTATAAAATATGTCCCTATATATAGCAAGGCAATCAAGGAAGCATGTCTCAAAAAGCCAGGGAGGAAAAAGAAAGACCCCACTACCATTCATGTGGTGGGAAAGTTGACAGATATCATGCTTGGGAAATTTATTGTTCCTAAATACACTGACCCAGGTAGTCCTGTGGTAGGAGTCATTTAAAATGGAATCCAAGTAAATAATGCTCTAATAGACTTGGGAGCATCAATCAATGTGATGACTAAGGATATCCTGTAGCAACTGAATGTTGCAAATATGATACCTACTCCTACTATCCTATAGCTTGCCAATAGTTCCACTATCAAACTAGATGGTATAGTAGAAGACCTTGTTGTTACTCTAGACTCTTGGGAATACCCAACAGATTTCATGATCCTTTCCCCTAAAGCTACATTAGGAGGGTATCCAATTATTCTAGGTAGGTCGTGGTTAGCTACAATAGATGCCTACATTGTATGTCGGTCAAGGGACATGACTATTTCTGATGGGAGAAGCACTAAAAAGTATGTTCTCTATCCTCGTGCTCAAACATCCCATGATATGGACAACCCCATATGGCCACATGTTGGAGAAGAGGTTGAGGAAGTCAATTCAATGGAACAACTCATGATGATAGGAAAAATTCCTTTCGTGCAACTCTAAGAAGAAGATGAAGTATTATCCCATATAATTCAGAACAATTATGAGGTGCATGAAGAATCATCCACTCATGAATCTTGTTTTGCATGTCCATTGCAGACACTTTTGTATGCTCCTCCTACACTTGGATTTCCTGTAGTAACATATATGCTTCATACATTATTACCACATGAACTAAAAATTCCAAGCATCAATGAAACAACCATGATTGAGTTGACCACACAAGTACAAGTTTTAGAAGGGAAACATTTGAATATTAACAAGCTGAGTTAAGAGCAGCAGTTGTCCCTGACAAACCTGTTGAAGATAAATCAACATGCATTTGCATGGGATTACCATGACATGAAAGGATTGCATCCCAAGCTTTGTACTCATAGGATCTACATTAGAGATGACTGCACACCAGTAAGGCAACCACAAAGGAGAATCAACCCTACATTGAGGGAGATTGTAAAAGGGGAACTACAGAAGTTATTGGATGTAGGATTTATCTACCCTATCTTAGACAACCAATGGATGTCTCCTTTGGTAAGTGTGCCTAAAAAGGGAGGTAAGTGGAGAGTTTGTGTTGACTATAGAGAACTAAACTTTTCCACTAAAAAGGATCATTTTCCTCTTCCTTTTATAGACCAAGTACTAGATTCACTTTCAAGTAAGCAATATTTTTCTTTCCTAAATGGATTCAGCAGTTATAATTAGATACAACTTGCACTTGAGGATCAAGAGAAGACAAATTTTACCTATCCTTGGGGGACTTATGCCTATTCATTACTTCCATTTGGTTTATGTAATGGACTTGCAACCTTTCAAAGAGCAATTATTAGTATATTCTCAAATATCTCACATGATTGTATGGAGATCTACATGGATGATTTTACTACTTATGGTGTTGAATTTGCAGAAGCATTCAAAAACCTAAGGAAATTTTTGCAGAGATGTGAGGACCATAATATATCCTTGAACAGTGAGAAATGCTTTATGGTGATGCAGGAAGGAGTAGTCCTTAGCCATTATTTCTCTCAGAAAGGAATTCAAGTGGACCTAGCCAAGATTGAGGTAATTACCAATCTTCCTATTCCTGTCAAGCAAAAATATGTTAGAAGTTTCTTGGGACATGCAGGATACTATAGGCACTTCATAAAAGATTGCAGTAAGATGGCAGCACCACTTTATAATCTTCTAACTAAAGATGTTGAGTTTCGGTGGACAAAGGATTGTGATAAAGCATTCTCTGATTTAAAGACAACCTTAACCCATGCTCCTATGCTCAAAGGCCCTAATTGGGAACTCCCTTTCCATATTCACACAGATGCATCTGATCATGCTATAGGGGTTGTCTTGGGGAAAAAGGAGGGAGAATTTGAGAATGCAATCTACTTTGTCAGCAAGAACCTACAAGGAGCTGAGTTTAACTACACACTGATAGAGAATGAGATGTTGGCAGTCATCTATACTCTTAACAAGTTCAAGCATTATATAACAGGATATCAAATCTTTGTCCATACAGACCATGCAACCATAAAATACCTTATGAATAATCCCTTGATTTCAGGTAGGCTAGCAAGGTGGTTGTTGTTAATACGGGAATTTGATATCACCATTATAGACAAATCGGGTAAGGCAAATGTTGTGGCAGACTTTCTTTCCAAATTGACTACATCAGAAGAAACTCAAGTCATTGATGACTCCTTTGATCCTGATGAACATTTTTTTTCCATTAGTGTGCACACACCTTGGTATGCAGATATAGCCAATTATCTAGTTATAGGGAGAGTTACCCCTCATTTCTCTCCAAAAGAGAGAAGGGTTCTTATTGAGAAAAATTTTCCTTTCTCATGGATTGTAGGATGTTTATTCTACACTAGACCAGATCATGTGATGAGGAGATGTGTAAGAGAGGATGAAACCTATGATATACTACTTGCATGTCACAATGAACCCTGTGGAGGGCACTTTGAAACTAAGAGGATAGCATTGAAGATTCTCAATACAGGGTATTATTGGACCACACTTCATAAGGATGCAAGCAAGTATACTAGGAAGTGTGATAGATGTCAGAGGATGGGCCGACCAAATAAATTTGATGAGATGCCTCTATACCCTCAGGTAGTCATCACACCATTTGATAAATGGGGACTTGATTTTGTAGGTCCAATTGATCCACCATCAAATGGAAAATCTTACATCTTGGTTTGCACTGACTATGTGACCAAGTGGGTTGAGGTCAAGGCTATGAAACATGCCAGAGACAATAAAGTTGTAGAATTCCTCTATGAAGAAATCTTCACATGCTATAGAGTTCCTAGAGAGATAGTTACAAATCAAGGGGCTCAATTCACATCCACTCTTGTCACAATATTGGTCAATGAATATAATGTAAGGCACAAGAAATCTACACCCTATCACCCTCAAGCAAATGGCCAGTCTAAGGTGACAAATAGGAAAATAGAGGCTATTTTGACCAAAACAATGGCTACTCACAAGAAAGATTGAGCAAATAGGTTGCCAGAAGTTGTCTGGGCTTATAGAACCACTTGGAAGACAACCACTGGTTTTACTACTTTTGAATTATTGTATGGAAAAATAGCCATGATGCCTATAGAGTTTGAGCATAAAACTCTTAGAACAACACTAGACCTTGGGATAGACATATATGAGGCACAAAAGGATAGGATCATGCAACTGAATGCCTTAGATGAAATGAGAAATTCAACTCTTCATCATGCTAAGATGGTGCAAAATCAGAGAAACAAATGGCATGAAAAATACATAAAGGAAAAGAAGTTCAAGCTAGGTGATTGGGAAATCCTTTATGATCCCAGGTATCAAGATAATGTAGGAAAACTGCAAACCAGGTGGTTGGGACCATATGAAGTTGCAGAAGTCTTCTCCAATAGTTTTGTTCAACTCACAACCATTGACCATGTTAGATTCAAGATCTTGGTCAACGGTCACCACCTCAAGTTATACCATAAACCGGCTTCCAAACAAGAATTCATGCAATAGTTTATTCAACACTAAACCTATGAAGTTCCTGCAACCAAAGGAAGTGGACCTAGTATCCATCCTTCTAACTAGTCAAAGTATGCATGAAATCATAATAAAAATTCATGAAGTGGACCTAGTTATTGACACTCTCCATGCTATTTTCCTAAATTCATGAACCTTGGGCATGAACTTATCCTTGTGACTTTTAATGATATTAACCTACTATGTGAATTATCTATGTTAATTTTACATGTGGTTGAATGAATGTTACTTTAAGGTAATTATGGATATGCAATTGTTTTGTGCATGCTAATTTCATTATGCAGGTTCACATTAAGTTGCAGATATAAATGAAGCTTGCAATGTAGAAGAAGTTCATGCCAATTGGTCGGTTGCTAAGGAAGTAAAAAAGATGGTCATTAAAGAGGTTAATGGAGGGAAACTCTCAATGGAGGAAAACTTCCAATGGAGGGAAATTCCTAGCTCGTGTGGAAGTTGTAACTACCTTTTAAATGATCATGTCTGTTAGCTGAGAAAATCTAGGAGGTGTTGTTGTGCTGGATCCTTGTTGAGGCAGGTTTGCTTTGACCAAATCTGGCACATGCATAACTTCCTCCCTCTTTTCCATGCTTTCAATAACTGGTGTCCTCCTATTTTGTTGGAGTCGACTACCTAGTTAGTTAGGGTTAATTAGAAGCTTTTCCCTCTATAAATAATGGTTAGATGCCCCTTTTCACAAGGTTGGATGTTCTGAGATTGTACTTGCATTTTCAGTTTCAAGTAATATAGTCATATTTCCCATATGATGTAATCATGTTTTCAATGCATAAAATGATATTCTGATTTGCTGCATTTGAGTTAGCTTAAGGAAGACTCATTCAAGGGGGGCCACTTGGTGAGAATTCCATCCATTTAGTTTAATAGTTATTTTTTTGTTCAGTAATTAGTTTCAGTCTCAGTAGTTGTCTGTTCCTGCAGCCATTGGAATTATGTTCTATGACTGTTCCTGTAGCCAAGGCAGACAGCGTAACTACCTGTTTGTTTATTGAGATTTCTATTTTTGTCATCCATTTTCAGTTTAGTTGTTGATGCTCAGTTTAGTTGTTGTTTCATGTTAAGCACTTATGTTAATTCCTTTTTAATCATTTAGTTTTCAGTACTGTTCCTTTTCTAGTTGTAGGATAAGGATGACTACAATTGAGTCCTCGTGCACAGACAATGCTGACCCATTTCAAGTTTACGTCCTTGGTTGACAATGAAATGAACCTTCATGATGAGTAAGATAACTAATTAGTGCAGATGTTTAATCACTAAGTTACAACTTTAAGGGATTAGTTATTGAACCATTAGAGGAGGCCAACAATATGATGAAGTTATGGCAAGTTGTGCTTACTATTCCTGCAAGTACTGTTGATTGTGAAAGAGGATTTTCAAAAAAAAACATCATCAAAGATATTAGACAGTCAAAGTTGGGTTTGGATACATTAGATGCATTAATGAGAGTGTCTTTAAATGGACCTCAAGAAAATGATGTAAATTGGAATAAAGTATATCAAATATGGAAGAATACAAAGTCAAGAAGAGTTCTTGACCTTTGATAACATTTTTTGTGTTTATTTTTTATGTAATGCATCATTAATTTTTGCATCTCAATTTAAAAATAATAAAAGAAAATAGTTCCTTTCTTTCGAAAAGTTGTTTTTGTGTTTAAATATATGCAAATTATATAATGAAGGTTTATATCAAATTGTTATATTTTTTATAATTTATTGGTATTTTTAAGAATTATGATTCCTATAGAAAATACTTAATTAATTTATATGATACATAATATTTTAAAAAATAACCAAATTACTTGTGTTACATTAAAAATAGAAATTTATAAAAAAAATTATATTTAATATGTATGATTAACAAAATCAATAATGTTTTAATATACAAGATTTTATATAAAAAAATATAAATTAAATATTTTTTTGACAGTTAAATTTTTTCATAAAATGTAAAGTGACATGCATTTAAATGAACAAACCATCACAAAAAATTTATTTGATAGGTAAGGGTGGCAATCAAATTCCAAGCTTGACTAAAAGCACATAATACCCGAACAGGGAGGCAGTAGGAGCGTGTGAAGGGATCGCAAAAACTGAGCTTAGTGCTAGATGTCAAGTAGGGCCGAAAAACACCACCAGGCGGAAGCAAAGAGAACCAAGTGACAAAGGGCTCTTGTCTAGAAAAATGATAGGAACTAAGGTCACTTTAGCAAATGTGGCACAATGCGAGGTGGAAGCAACCCAAAAATGGTGGTGGTCGTGAAGAAGGTAGAAGCAACCCAAAATGATGAGATAAAGGTCTGATTGCCCTACACTATCAAGGAACAACCGCAACTCAAAGATGAAAGCATGCCCTGGCACAGAAGTGACAGGAAGGCAGAGTGGGGAACCTATAGAATCATTTGCATTGTTATTTATGTGCCTTTTCTTTTCTTTTCTTTTCTTTTTTTTTATAATTTTTATCTCGATGATAGACCGCCAGTAACCTAGTTTTTTTCCTATCACTGCTTAGAAGCGTCGGAAACCCGGTTTTCACCTCTAGGATTTATTTAATAGTTAACACCCACCAGAAACCAGTTTTCAAACGTTAACTGGCCAACAACGCCCGAGGGTTTTCATTGTTGGATCTTTTATTGCATTTTTTCTTTTTTTTTTACCATTTTGAAAAGTACCTAAAAGGTACTGGGAGAGGCCACATAAACCCTATCAAGTAGATGGATTTTCTTAGGAAAATTTGAGACAAACTCTTCCCTTGAGAGAGGCCTCTTGTACAACTTCAATCAGTGATCGTTGACAACTAAAGCCATGCGATCAGAGTCCACGGTGTGAAGCTTGACTTCCCTGTTATTATAAACCTTCTCAATTTCATAGGGCTCAAGCCATCGGGTGTGGAACTTTCCCTTAAAATCCTAGAAACAAGAATCATACAAGAGTTCCCAGTCACTTGGTTGAAATGACCATTTTTTAATGAAATTCAATCATACTAGAGAGCACGTTGGTTCTAGACAATCTTTGCATGGAAGAGTGCTTGTTGGAAAAGTTCATCTAATGAGTGGAGTTGTGCAATTCATTCTTTTTGTGCATCAGACAAGTTCATACCTAGCTGGAGTGCAATGCATAGATTTTTTACCTCAAACTCGATAGGGAGAAAAACCCTCTTACCATAGACAAGCTTGTAAGGTGTCAAACTAGTGGTAGTTTTCCATGTAGTGCGATAGGCCCACACAACTTTAGGAAGTCATGTAACTCAATCCTTCTTGTGGAGAGTGATGCAAAGCAGGGAGGAAAAACCTTCAACAATCACAATTAGATCAGTTTCAAACAATTATTCAATCACAAAACCTTCAATTTGTTATCCTACTCATAATCCTCTCTTTTCCTTGTAGTACTCCAACTAGTGAAAATTAAGCATATCTTTCTAAACACTCATCAAACCCACTTCTCAAATGGCATTCCAAATATCCATTTGCCTCAACTTCAACATATCATATTTGGGTATACCCTTGTTTTGGAGCATCAACCTCTAAAAAGGACTGGTATGCTGAATATGGGCTCTAATTAGCCCTCTTTTCCAAAGAATCTTCAACTTAAACTCTCTTCTAACCCCAAAACTCCATGGCAGGACCTTTACCAGGCTGCAAACACTCAAAATCCATAATTTTTATCAAGAGGAGGGCCTATACAATCACCAAACCATAAGACCCTTATTTTGACTAATTACAAGGGAATTTAATGAAAATAGGGTCTCCCAGTCTTCTCTCTGCAAACTAACACCACAAAAATCTCACATTAGGCTTTCATATGCTCAATCAACCTTCACAAATCACTTCCCCAAGATTTTTCAACCATTCCTAACCTTTAACCACCAAATTAGGCCAAAACACATGAAATTAGCAACTAGGGCATCTCTCCAAACCCTTATGTCTTCCCTGCTCATTCCAACTATTCTAACATATATTCCTACCTAAATGGACCCATTCCACCAAGTTACAAGACATTCTATAGGTGGAATGGGCCATTACCACATTTTATGCTCCCATAAACCCTCAAACTGGTTTATACAAACTAAGTTCAGAAATTTGCTCACCAAAACCTTGAAAATGGATGAAATCAGATCCTATAAAAACCAAAATTCTCTTAACACATTCCTTTAACCAATTCAAAGCACTTTCAATTAGAACTCTTTAGTACGAACCTGTACAAAAGACTGCAACAACACTTTACCAAAAAATTACAAAGAATTCAAAGTTCGTTATTATGATTTCAACTTCAATACAATCCCCAACTTTTATGAGGCATTTTAAACACTAACACACCAAAAAAAAATTAACTCAACCAACACAAACCAACTTTTGAACTTCTAACCATTGGAATTCCTCAATCTTGCATTTTGCAATATTGCTTTTAACAACAATTGCAAGTTTTACAACTTTTAACAAAAGGACCTCAAATCGACCAAATAGACTCATAACATTAAAAGATGTCTATTATGACCATATTGATCTCAAATAATACTCCACACACCAAAACCTAACAAAATAATTTATTTACAAAATGATCTAACATGGTGCCCCTGCACCAGAGAGCAATTGTCTTGGTAAGAATGTTCTCAAGTTCTCGGTTGGTGACTTCAACCTGACCATTAGCCTGGGGATGGTAAGGTGAATACTTGCAATGTTGAATCTCATATTCATGAACCAAAGAAGAAATGAGATTAGATGTTAAATGTGGGCCTTGATTTGTAACTATCTCACGTGGAACACTAAATCGGGTAAAAATCTCATAATAGAGGAATTCAACTACCTTGGTATCCCTGGGATGCTTTAAAGAAACAAATTCAGCCCACTTTGTTACATAATCTATACACACAGGGATATATTCCTTATTCTAAGATGACAAGTTGACAGATCCAACAAAATGAAGTCCCCAATTTTCAAAAGGCTTAATGGACAACTGAAGATGCAAAGGCATTTTATCTAAGTGCGTGGGCTAGCCCATACATTGACATTTGTCACAGTGTTGAACATAGCGTTTACAATCCTTGTGGAGTGTGGGACAATAGTAGCCCTTAGTTAAGATCTTATGAGTAGTCCTCTGAGCAGAAAAATGTTCTCCACGGGGTTTTGTGGCATGCGCAAAGTATGTCAAAGACATCATCCTCGGGCACACATCGGCGCATGATATTATTGAGGCCATGACGGAAGAGCAATCCATTGATCCATGTATAGTCACCGCTGAGTTTGACCAACTTTCGACATTCCCTCAGAGAGAAATGAGGTGGGAACTTGCAAGTGACCAAGCAGTTTTCCATGTCTGTGTACCACGGACTCTTTGTTGCTTTGGAAAAGAGATGTTCATCTGGAAAGGCATCATCAACTGGAACTAGTTCATCATCTTGTTGTTGTAATCTGGACAGAAAGTCTACAACCACATTCTCACGATCAGGCTTATCAAGTATAGTAATATCAAATTCTTGAAGCAATAGTAACCATCTAATAACTCTACTAGTTACAATAGGTTTATTCATTAGAAATCGAATTACAGAATGATCAGTATGAACAAAAAATTTATAGCCGATAATATAATGACGAAACTCATTAATTGCATAAACAACAACTAAGAACTCCTTTTCAGTTATTGTATAATTTACCTCAACCCTAGTGAAATTATTACTGATGTAATAAATGGAGTAGAAAAGATTATCTTCTTTTTGTCCAAGGACAACCCCCATGGAACAATCTGAGGCATTAGTGTGGATATGGAAAGGTAGTTCCCAATTCGGACCTCTAAATACTGGTGTGGTGACAAGCTTGTTCTTGATGGTTTCAAAAGCTTCTTGACATTCTGGTGTCTAGGAGAAAATGACATCTTTTGCTAGGAAAGCAAACAAGGGGGAGGCAATCTTACTAAAATTTTGGATAAACCTCCTATAGTACTCTGTGTGACCTAGAAAACTATGCACATCCTTTTGGCTAGTGGGTGTAGGAAAGTCCTAAATAATCTGTATCTTCTTGGGATCGACTTGAATACCTTTAGCAAAAATATAATGACAATTTACTATCCCCTCTATCATAAGCTATGACACTTTTCATGACTTAATAATAAATTAGTGTCTCTACAATGCCTAAGTACCTTTTCTAAATTTGTTTTAGCCTCTTCATAAGTATTATTGTGGATGATAAAATCATCCATATACACCTCAACACAATCATTTACAAGATCTGCAAAAATGCTCAAAAACTCCCTTTGAAAAGTGGCAATTCCATTACATAAACCAAACAACAAAACATTATAAGCAAAAGTGCCCCAAGGACAAGTGAAAGTAGTCTTGTCTTGATCTTCAGGCGCTCTACGAATCTGGTTGTAGCTGTTGAACCCATCTAGAAAAGAGAAAAACTTCTTACTTGCAAGAGTGTCCAACACTTGATTAATAAATGGTAATGGAAAGTGGTCCTATTTAGTAGCTTTATTTGTTGCTCTAAAACAACACAAATTCTCCACTTACCATTTTTCTTGGGAACCACAACTAGAGGAGAGACCCAGTGACTATCTGAAATAGGATATTTAAACCCAACATTCAATAGTTTTTGTAACTCCTCTTTAACTATTTCAAGGAAGATGGGATTGAGTCATCGTTGTGGTTGCCTAATTGGATGACTAACTTCTTCAATGTAAATATGGTGGGTGTAGGTGGCAGGATGAATTCCACGCATGTCTTGGTATTCCCAAGAAAATGCATCTTTTTTTTCTAAGCATGGCAATAAGGTCTTGGATTTGTTTAGTGGTTAATTGTGGATTAATATTAAGTGTGCGATTAGGAAAAAATTCCATAGCTTCTGATTGTGTAGGTGAGTTAATGGCTAGTACTTGGGAGGTGGATGCCATATCACTAGAATTTACAAAAGATAAAAATAAACTATAGAAACAATTATGAGGTAGCAACTGATGCAATGTGAAAAAATGTTGAATAGATCATGAGCTACCTACCAATGGAAAGTTTCCAAAAGGACATTGAGTATTTATACCTGAATGGAGGACCATGCTTTCAAAAATTTCATTAGATGCATATCTATTCTGAAGAAAATTAACAAGAATATTATCCTCGGTAGGTTCTCTCATATCTAAGGCTTGATCAATTGTCAAGATGGGAAATGACTCATCTAAGTCACTATCAATCCAAACTGGATCCTCCGTCTCCAACAAGGGTTGCGTTGGTGGGTATAGATTCAATTGTTTCTTGTGCTCACCATTGGAAATGGCCATGTTTCCTAACCAAAAATTGATGAATGCATCCATAACTGCTAACCAAGGTCATCCAAAAATCAAAGGGTATTCCCCCAGCTTAGTTTTCTACTACAAAATCACAAAGTTAGTTGGGTATTCCCACAAATCAATAGAAAGGATTACATCTTCAATCATATCCTCTGGTTTGACCAAATATTAGTTTTCCATTTGGAGAACTATGGGAGCAGGTCTAAGTCCCTCTAGTGACAATCTTTCCTTTGTTTCATTTGTCATAACATTAACTGTAGTGCCCAAATCAACAAGGGTATTAGGAATGCTTACTTTACCAATAGATACCTTGATGACAGGACTCCTTGGATTTGATTACTTTGGAATGGTTATGTTCTCGAGCATAAGGTCTTCCAACTTTCCAATAACTTGGATGTTCTTCAGTTCTTGCTTCTTCTTTTGCTTCCAAGTACATAGATCCTGAATCATTTTTGTATAGACGAGAATGTCCTTGATAGCCTGCAACAAAGGGATCTTGATGTTAACATTACATAACTCATTAACAAAATAAAATTCAAGTTGAGAGACTTCCCTTTGTATTGGTTCAGATTGAAATCATTCGAGAAAAGAAGGTTCTTTGAATGGCTCTGCTTCTGATTCTTCATTGATTTATGTGATGGTGGGCCCCTGAAGAGCCTTTCCCGATCTTAGTTGAACTTCATCTAATTCTATTTTGCTTATAAGATAAGTGGAGTAACTTTTTGCCTCATTATTATACATTGGTTGTGCTTCCTTATTGTTGGATTTGGGCTCAATTGGGTTGACATTGGTGTAGGCTTTGATGGTTGTGTTGGATTGGCTAGCTGAGTAGATGATGATGGTTATCCAGAAGGAATTGTTGTGACTATTGGTATGGGTTGATCATGGGAGGAGGTGGAAATTGTGGTTGTGATAGGTATGGTTGTAGGTACAGTGAAGGTTGTGGCAATTGTGGCCTCCATGCCTATTGCCACGGTTGTGAAGCATACTAATATTGTGGCATCCATTGAGGGTATGACGAGGGTTGTTGCCAACCCCCATACCATCTAGGCTGATTAGAAAAGGAATTGGGTTGGCTAGGTCCCGAAGCAAGATAATCATTCATCATGTTAGGGTGCATTACTCAAGGTCGAAAAGGTCACCTTGGGGCCATGTAGTAAATAGGTTCCTCAGAATATTCCATAATAGGCACACCTACAGGAAGAGGTCTTAAGGTAGAACTTCTACTGACTTCTTCTAAGGATAAAATGTTTTTCCTATTGTAAGGACAATGCTCACTACCATGTTTCTTGCGACAAGTCAAAAAAAACACAACCAAGGCCTTTTTGGCTCCCTCTTGCTTCCTATGGGTATATAGAGTTTTTATCTATTTACCCATTTGATTTAACAAATTAGTTTTAATATCCTCAAGTAAATTACCTATTTCATGGTTCGTTATACCTGTTGCATTACCTGGAGCATAAGGCTTACTTGGATAGTTCCTTCTCAAACGCTAAGACCTTGAATAATTCCTGCAAATGTCACAAATATCATTAAAGCCCATTTTAGAAATGTTCCCTTTACCTATTAAATTTAATGCTTTCATAGTATCATCTCTTATGCCTCTAAGAAACAACATTTTAACATCCTCATTTAGCACCTATTGGTGAGATCGTTGAAGACTGAATTCACATGAAGCGTTTGAGGTAGTCCTCCATGGACTTGTCTTCCTTTTGTGTCATGTGAAATATTTGATCCCAAACCTCCTTTGTTTTTCATTACTCCTAGTACTTGGTCAAGAATAACTCTTTCATGACTTCCCATGTCCTGATATTTCTAAGGTTCATGAACCAACACAGTGTTGCATCCTTCAATGTGGCTAGGAATAGTTTGAGCTTTTGCACGTCACTTTGATAATCATAGTTATGGCACAACACATCAAATTCAAACAAAAACATGTCAAGATCCTTAATCAAAAGACCACGAAAAATGGGGAAAGAAAAATGAGGAATGTTCTTCATAGGGGCATGTTGTTGGGGATGTGTGATTGGAAACTCAAAGGTAAATGGATTATTATTGGCCAATGCCATATTATGATTGTTGTTGTTGATGTTGTTGTTGTTGTTGGGGTCCATAACGTCTAGTGCCCAAGGGGTAAAGTAGGTTCTAAATGGCTCTTGGGTTTCTGATAATGGACCAACTTCCGACCCGTAAGATTCCCGAAAGAACTTTTCAACCTTTATTTGTAATATTTCAGAAGAACTTGGATCAGTACCTGCATGTGTCTCAATAGTAGTAGATTCTATAACACACTTCTCAATATCAAGTTCGGGTACCTCTAATGATTGCAATTTAGTTTTTGATTTCTCCTGAGTTGAACAAGTTCCTTCTAAGGATGGCTTTGACTTATTTTACAATTCTTCGAGTGGTGTTCCTTCAATGGATGTTTTTGATTTGTTTTTAAATTTTTTGAGTTGTGAACTACTTCCCTTTTCTTTTCTAATAAATCTTCCTCTATTGTCCCTAATACGATTCATACACCTAAATGAATTACATCAGCACAAATAAGGAGTATTAACCTTAACAAGGTCAACAATTATATAGGCTTTCCTCTTGACATACTAGTCCTAACTTAGCTTGCTATGATTTCAGGCCTTTAATATCTTTCCCCAGAAACGATGCCAAAATGATTGGATTAAACTATCGTTGATATTTCGGGTATAACTATTCTTGTAACTCTATCTTGAACGGGTTGAGATCAATCTTCAGGAATTTCATAAGTTCCTCAGTTTACTCCTTAATGTCAATCTAGGAGCATAGGCTTGTGAAATATATTAGGGCTATTTGCCTAAGGGCTGAACCTAGAAAGCCAAGTGGGGATGAATGTAATTAGCACAATCTGTGTTTATTTAGAAATCTAGTTTACAAACCTCCTATCACCTGTGTGACAAGAACCCAAACAACAAAAAATAGATTACTAACACACAATAGAACAAAATTAAAAATCTCTATCAAAATGAATTGAGCAGAACTAGCAATCTTTATTAAAATGAATTGAACAAGACTAAGATTAAACAACTGAATGAAAGTATAATTAAGATAGGTTTTTATACTTCTATCAATCACACCGATTAACACTTTGTGAAATGTAATACTATCTCATACTCTAACAATAATTTTGATTAATCAAAACATTAGTCACTTTTAATCAACATTCAATGTGCTAATAGATATTAAGCAAACTAATAAGCGTTAAGCATACTGATAAAGGTTAAGCACACCGATATAATTCTAGCACTTAAACATAAACACAGTAATTGATATGCAAAACCAAAATGTACATTACCACACAACAAATTCCTACTATAAAATTCACTAGGAAATCGATGAAGTGAGCCTTGCCTCCGCCAATTGTTAGGTGATGAAGCTCACGACACAAACTACTCCACGCTAGTTATCATTCATTCAAATTACTTCATAGTATTTTTAACTCGCAAAACAAAGATCTGTAGCAACAATATTATTATTATCTATATTGATTGAGTCTCGATTTATATATTTATAGATATCAATGACCAATCAAACTTATAACCACTACTAAAATAAAAATATAAAAGAGCCTTTGGTTGTTTCGGCCTGAGGCCAACAACCGAGTTAGAAGATAATAAAAAATAGTTTGGAGTCTTTTGCCACCATTTCAAAATAGCATAACTTAAAATAGATAAACACATCTCAGCACACATTTATCAAAATGACAAATGATTCTTGGATGGTTTTCAACTCCATCCCACCGATGCCCTTATCCACGCATCATCCATTAAGCATCCCCTGCTACCAAAATCACAGAGAAAATCAATAAATAATCAAGGGATTTTGGTATATTCATAGGTTTTCATCTTTCCTTGTATTTTATAAAACATCTTCATCTCATTAACAAATGGTGACAAGAGCAACACAAAATAACACAAAATGACAAGGTCTAAAGGTAAATACAAAGGCAAAATAAAGACATATTTCACCCTCATCAAGTGGCCCTTGCTCAAGCTATTGTACCCACAAGAGAAACCAACTATGTGCTACTTGATTCAACTAATCATAACAACAAACTAGAACATCTTTATTGCATATAACTAAAATCTACAATCTAACAAGAATCTTCACATATTTCTCATTCATGAATGTATAACAGAAAACTAACAAAGATATTATCTGTGAAACAAAACTATAACTATCAAAACATATCTTCCAACTAGGTCTTCTCCTCAACCACCAATCCAACTATATAGGTTCAAGAGGATAATTGCATAAGGACTAAAAATGAAAATTAAATGAAGATGTCCACTCTCCTTCAAAATAGAGAGACAAAGTCTTTGCAACTGAAAATATAACTAAAAAAGATAGAAGAAGACAAATAGGTTTGAAACTCTGCTTTAATGGTATGACAGAGACATTCTCTATGCAAACAGTCACATCAATTTCCATATTACTACAAACTTCTTTTCTCTATCATCTTATTGAATTCTTTGATGACTCAAAATTAACCACTCCACTAATCGCTTCCATCATTTCTATAATTGTTGCATTTCTAGCATCCTTGGAATCTCCCCTACAATTGGCCTAGAATCCTTTGGCTACGAGTTGAGTTCTCTGGTTGTTGTGGGTGGTTTCAATTCTTCTGGCTGCAAGGAGTTAGTTTCATCTAAATCATACATATTGTTCACAATCATGAATTAAACATAGATTCACACTGAATTTCATACACATTCACACATTCATCCATGCAAAAATCATTATATCATAATCATATTTCCACTTATCAAATTCTAGTTTGAATGGTATAAAATATATAAAAGGTATATAAGTTCAAGAATGTATATGAAATAAGAAGCCTAAATTTTTTGAAAGATATGAACTAAAAAAGAGAAAACTAGCTATTAATTAGGATCATCATTCCCCCAACTAAGCAATTGCTTGTCCTCAAGAAACATGTAGGACTAAAGGTTGTACTAAAGAGTCATTTCCCTAAAATTTGTCACCACATCAACTCCCTTAACTTATCTCAAATAGTAGCCTTTTAGACATGAAATCTTTTCCAATCTCAAATCTTCTATTGTTTGTATTTCATCTTGGTTCCTTCATGTCTAGTGTGGCACTAGGTAGAGAAGAATAGGTGGATGAAATTTCAGTGGAAACCATTTAATTCCATTATCCCTAGTAATTTATATATACTTGTGAGACCTAATAATACCTATAAAATTATAGAGGGAGTGAGGTTCCTTTTTCCTTAGTTCAGGGGTTAATTCCTTCTGTCTCTTCTTCATAAACTGGAAGGTGTGATCAATGTATCTTGTAACTAGTTGCTTCATCTTGATGTAGTCACATTCCATGACACTAATTATTTTCCTTCCTACACCATTATAGTTCAGGAGCTCTAACCACTCATCAACAACTGCATTGGGATCTTTTAATTCTTTCCTCGGCTATAAAGCAATAGATTTATCCTTTTTAGTATATTCTTGCAAGATCTCACCCCTTTGTTGTTCATTTTTAATATAAGAGGCTAGTGCTTTAATCTGTAATTCCCCCACAAACATTAGATGATTACATTCTATTTGATCTGAGAGCACAAGATTATGTAAGTAAAACTCACATAATTGGGTCTTGCGTTTCTTGTGTAGAGTTAGAGAAAGTTTCTAAAAATAAAAAAATTATATTCATTGACATTGGTAAATCACTAATTAGTTGGCTAAACTGAAAACACAAATACTTCTCCTATAAAAATAGTGCATAAACTCTTGTAGGAGGTCTACACTTTAGAATTTGTGCAGCCTTTTTTTCCACTTCTTCAATCTTTACTTTCAACCTTTTTTATTTTTGCATCTTTTTGTTCAAGTGTCATGGTGTGTTCAAGAATCAACTCAAATTTTCTCTTTTTCCCACTCCTCAAAGAAATCTTGGGTTCTTTTCCACAATTCCACACCTAAGGTCACTACAAATGGTCCAAAGAGAAAGGAAAGTTGAGGAATTGAACCCTAGGGTACTAGTTCCTTGTTTCTTTCTTCTATGATAGTAAGATGTGCCAATTCATCCAACCTAGACCCATGCTCAAATTTATAACGCTTTTCCTCCAACTCTTCAATCTTTTGTCCCTCTCAATTTATCTTTGTTGGTGTGTTTTCAACAAACCTTTCAATTATTGTATCCTCTCCTTAGCCTCTTGTAATTATTTTCCAATATCCTTTTGCTCAACAAAAACTTCTTCATCTCTTTTCAAAAACTGGTCATTCCTCTCATTTATATGCTCATTACCCTTTGAATCAAGGCTCTTTGGGGTTCCTTTTCTTGTTTTCCTTGCAATAAAAGCATCCTCTAAATCAGATTCAAAGGTGCTTGTAAAGCTTCATGACTGTGCAATAGGTGAATTTTCATTACCAAGGGAATTCCCCATCAATTATGAGTTTGTCTCAACCATAACAATATCTTCATCTTTCTGTTTTTTAACTTCCCCTCTTATAACACCTTTCCTCTTCAAGCGATGTGATTTCCTCCTAGGCTGTGTGGATTTCTTGTGCCCCCTTGTAGGTGTAGAAGAAGATTCACCTTTCCTTTTCTTAGTTCTTGGTGTTTTTCTAGAGGTAGGGGTCTCTTGTATACTTTCTACTATAGGTTGTTTAGAGGCTACAGGTTGAGTGTCCTACATGCTCTACTCCTATGGATCTCCTATGTTGCAGGTAGGTGACACAGAAGGGGAGCCAGAGGGAATTTCCCTTTTTGATACAAGTTCTTCTAATCTTTCCAAGATAGCAAGTTCTTCAAGGATGGTGTTGATATGGTTGCAATTTAGGAAACTCTCCCAAGAAACATGTGGGAATTGAATTCTCAAAATTCTTTTTATCAACAATGTGACTAAGCAGAAATATGACAATGTTGTGTTACTCATTTTTATTTTATACTTAGAACTCATTATTTTCAACAAATTGTAAAGAAAATTTTGAACATTCACATGCCTATCATAGCGAAGATGGATTAAAAGTTTCAAATGGACTATATACAACAATTATTACCTACCATCATAGGTTAAGTATTTGATTATTTAGGAAGCTATTGAAGCTTGTATGTAGGGTAACAATAATCTTTGTATACCTTGAGAATATGAGTCTAGGTTTTCTCCATGTTCTTTGAATTCACTATTGGCAGTAATGGAATCTTCCCTCATTAGAAACTCTTCTCCTTCATGTGGTAGTCTTGATACCTCAATAATGGCAACTTCTAAAGCATCCACCCTCAAACCTCTTATAGTTGCTTCATCATTTTGTAGTGTGTTGAGAAATTATTTTTTCATGACCTCATTGAACTCTGTGAGTTTCAATAAGTACTCTACCTAGTCATCTTGTCTAAAAATAGGTAATACTAGCTTGTTTTCCAACAAATAGGTGTGTGTTGTTGGTTCCCTCAGAATAATGTTACTACCCATGATATTGTTATTGCTTTCTAATTCCCTTAATTAAGCTATGTTCTGGTTCAATTTTTGGATTTAATTTCTTCTTGTCACACTAACTACACTACTTCCACTATGTTCTATCTTCTCAATTCACCCACTTCTAACCCTTCTCTTCTACTCTGAGCTTGTATTTGTGTAAAAATAGAGAAAATAGAATGGAAAAAAGGTTGCAAATATTTTTTAGGTTGTAGAGATTTTTTGGTTTTTAAAAATATAGGTTGTAGAGAGTTTTTGGTTTTTGAAAATAAAGAAAATGAAGAGTACCCCTCCCCCAACCTAAAGATATTAAGTGTCCTCACTTAATTGTATGGTTCATGGTGAAGGGATAAATTGTGGGAAGTAGAAAATCAAATGAGATATGAAGCATGCATGAATTAATGCTAAAACATGTATAAAATCAAGTATTATCTATGTTAATTATGAGAAGTTAATGCATGTACCTGTAGAATTCTTGTGAAATGAAACTTAACTCATGTGAAGTTGTTGATTACTGTCCACAACAAGATTTGATGTGATCATTCGTAATTGCAATTTGAATTGAGGGACATGAATGCATGGTGCATGGTAAATGATGGTTTGAAAAGGTTGTGGGATGTATGGTATAGATGGGATGTGAAATGAAATGTATGATATGTGGTGAGAGAAAAAGGTTATGGAAGTGCTACATGTGAGGATGTGTATAGGTTGCATGTGTAGCTGCATGTACAGAATTATGGAGGTGGAATGTAGTGATATACAATTAATTCGGTGGGGATTTTTGAGATGACTATTAGACAATTTCTATGGGTACCTCTAGTAATAGGTCCCTTTCTAAATATTGTCACCTTCAGGCATGTTGCTATAGGTTCCTACAACTTTGTTAACTATTGCAAAAAATGATTGTTGTTGCTCATCACCTTGTGCAGTGTGTGCTTGTGAATTGAGGTAGAAATTATACCTGTGTAACATCAGTAGGTGATTTTTGTAGTTGCTCTACTAAGTCGTGCATAGAACTTGTACTTTTTGTAGTTGAATTGTCAAGTGAAGGCTCAAATTGTTGAATTATGAAAGAAGGAAATCATCCTTCTACAATGGTTTCTTGTACAACTTTAGTCTATGTCTATTAACCATTAAGGAGAACATGACTTCATCAATTGTATGCAATGTATGGCTCCATTGGGAAACACTTGATTGATTTCATATAGACCAAGCCACCTTGTTTGTAACTTTCCCTTGTAGTCCTCATATCTTGAGTCATAAAGTAGAGCCCAATCACATACATTGAATTCCTTGGTTTTGATGAACTGATCATGCCAATTGATTCTTTGATTTTGAACAACTTCAGTGTGGTGTATGGATTCCATTTTTATTTCATCAAGTGCATTGAGGTTGTGTAATATCTTACTGTGTTATTGACAAGTCCATTCCCAATTGAACAATTGTTCTCAATGTTTTGTACTCAAATTCAATAGGAAGTATTGCTTTCTTTCCATACACTAATTCATATGGTGTAAATCATGTTGTGGTTTTCCAAGTTGTCTTATAGGCCCAAACTAATTCCTATGTCTGATCTCATACTCTTGAACCAATTTTGTGATCAGCTTTGATGTAAAATGCCCCTCGTTGGTCTGTGACAATTTCCCTTGGAACTCAATATATTATAAATATGGCTTCATAGAGAAACTTTTCCACATTACCATCCCTGAAAAATTGTAAAGCCTTAACCTCCACCCAATTGGTAAGGTAATATGTGCATACCAGTATGTACTCCTTGTTGTTGGATGTTGGTGATATTGGGCCAATAAAACCTAATCCCCATTTATCAAATGGTGTTATTGCTAATTGTGGTTGCAATGGAATTTCATTTGTTTTTTGTTGGACTTCCCATTCTCTAACACCTATCACAACCCTTTGTGTACTTTACGACATCCTTATGAAGAGTTGGCCACTAATAGCTAGTGGTGAGAATCTTAAAGAGTTTTCCTCTTTGTTACAAAGTGTCCCCCACTTAGTTCATCATGGCATGCTCTGAGAATGTCATATACTTCATCTTCTATGATACATCTCCTCATAATGTTTTTTGGGCTTGTGTAAAATAAGTATCCATCTATCCAAGAGTAGAAAAAACTCTTGTGAACCAATAGTCTCTTTTCTCTTGGGGATAAATGATGTGGTGTATGTCTTGTTACTAGATAGTTGGTAATGTCTACAAACCAATGTGTATGTAGAGATAGAGAAAATAAATTCTCATCTAAGAATAAATCATCAACAACATCTTCTTTTGATTTGGTTGGTAGTTTGGATAGAAAATATGCCACTACATTTTCTTTTTCTAGCTTGTCCACAATGGTAATGTCAAATTCTTGAAGCAATAGTAACCAGCTTACAAGCCTACCACCAACCACTAGTTTTTTCATTAGATACTCGATTGTTGTATGGTCAATGTGTATGAACATTAGATATCTTGTAATATAATGCCCAAATTTTTTTACTGCATATACCATTAGCAATATCTCCTTCTTTATCACTATATAATTGAGTTTTTCCCCTTGTAGATTTGTGTTGATGTAATATATGGCATACTCCTTGTTTCCTTCCTTCTACCCAAGTACAACTACTATAAAAAAAATCAGAAGCATCTATATGGATATGGAAAGGTAAGGTCCAATTTGGTCCTCTGAAGATAGGGTTTTTAGTCAATGCTATCTCGAGTGCTTCAAAAGAGTGTTGACAAGTAGCTATCCATTAAAATTCTATATTTTTGGATAGTAAAATAAATAGTGAAGCTACAAGTTTTCTAAAGTCTTAAATGAATCTCCTATAATACCCAGCATTCCCTAAGAAACTTCTTACATCTTGTTGTCTTTGAGGCACAGGGAGTGTTGAGATCACTTCAATTTTTTTTGGGTCTACTTGAATTCCTTCATTTGACACAAAATTTCCCAATACAATCCCTTTTATCATCATGAAACATTTTTCATGACTCAGGGATAAGTTGTGTTCATAACACAATTTTAGCACCCTCTCTAGATTTCCAAGTGATTCATCATATGTACTCCCATATGTTGTGAAATCATCCATGTAAACCTCCATGGAATCATGGGAAATTTTTGGGAATATACTCAGTACTACCCTCTAGAAAGTGGTTGGTGCATTACATAGGTGAAATTGCGGGACAAAATAAGCACATGTGCCCCAATGACATGTAAATGTTGTCTTATCCTAGTCTTTTGGGTAAATCTTAATGTGGTTGTAGCCACTAAATCCATCTAGAAAGAAGTACTTTTTTCCTACTAATGAATCAAGCATTTGGTCAATGAAGGGGAGTGGAAAATGGTCCTTCCTAGTTGCAACATTTAATTCTCGGTACTCTACACATACTCTCCACTTTCCTCCTTTATTTTGAACAATTAATAGAGGTGATACCCATTGACTATCAAAGTAGGATATATAAAGCCTACATCAAGTAAATTTTTCAATTATATTTTAACTATGTCTCTGACTGCAGGTTTCATTCTCCTTTGTGGTTGTATTATGGGTTTAAAACCATCATTGATGTAAATCATATGCATACATGATTTTGGGTTTATCCCCTTCATGTCATGATAATCCCATGCAAAGGCAATTGTGTGTGCTTGCAACACATTCATCAATGAGGTCTATTGTATATCATTCAATTGACTATTAACATTCAATGTTTTACTTGACATGATCTCTAAAGTCTTGGATGTTGTTTGCACTGATGAGATGTCAAGTTATGTTATGTTTGGAATACATTGGTGAGGTAACAAATTGTGAAAATTGATAAATTGACTCAGATGAATTAGTAGGGATAATATTTTACAGAGGATCTTGAAAACATGTCAAGCAATCCTAATGGTGCGGGTCCCTACCATAGTTATTTTGTATGATGTTTACTATCAAGTCATCCTCATCTTGGTGTTCTAACAAGGGATTGCACTCAATAGTCATCAAGGTTTGCAAGGAGTATCGATCCTCCTCATGTAAGGTAGGCCAAATGGTTTGTTCTAGGTCTGCATGTGGTTGGTCTAGTGGATAAAGGACTAGTTTCTTAGTCACATTTCCATGAGATTATAACCATATTCCCAAACCTTCAACCTATGAAAGCATTTGTTGTTTCCAACCAAGGTCTCCCTAAAATGAGAGGGTAACCTACAAGATTGGCCCTTGGCTGCAACACCATGAAATCTACAGGGTACTCCAATTAATCCATATTATTACCAAGTCTTCAATTATACCCTCAGGTTTAACTATGGACCTATCTACCAACCGTAAAATAGTAGGTGTAGGTTTGATTTCTATCAATTGTAACAACTTCATGGTCTCTTTGGTCATTTCATTGATAGATTCTCTTAATTCAATTAGGGTGTTCTTAATGAGAGTTCCATTTATCTTTACATCTACTACAGGACTCCCAAGGTTTGCATACTTGGGAACAGTTATGTTTCCCAACATAATGTTTGCAAGTTGTCCTAGGACTTGTATAGTCTGAGGACCTTTCCTCTTCTTGCCTGGATTTTTAAGGAAAAGTTCTCTCACTATTTTGGTATATATAAGAACCTCCTTAATGGCTTGGATAAGGGGTATTTTGATACAAACTTCTTTAAGTTGTCCAACAAGTCAGTTTCAACTTGTGTTTGATGTCTTTAAATTGCTAATCTTTCAGGGAATGTTGGATTTGGATGTGGATTGACTTGGTTAACCTGATTTGACTTAGGTTCCTCAGGTTGATTTTCCAAGGTCTCTATTGGGGGTTCTTCATCAATCAATTCAGTGATTTGAGGGATGAAGGTCCAGCCAAAGTTTTCCCTAATCTAAGGTGGAAATCACTCATCTCTACCCCATAAGTAGGGTATTGAACAACTTCATTAGTATAGGCCTGTTGAACAAGCTTGTTATTGGGGTTAGGTGCAGGTTGTGCTAGCAACTGAGGTGCTCTATGTGGTTGTGGTGCTTATTTTTTTGGTTTTGGCATAATGGCTTGTTGTTGTGGATGAAAAGGTTGTTGTGGTTGTTGATAATTCATGTTTTGGTTTTTCCATTATTGGCCTCTTTACCACTAGGATTACCATTGGTTTTGTTAGGGTGGCCATTCAGAATTATAGTTAGATCTTTAGTAATTTTTGATGGCCACATATTTTGCTCCTGTTTGTTCCAATTGGTTTGAGGAATTTTTCATTGTTGGTTTTGCATATTGGACCAAGACTGGGGATTTCAATTAGGAATATTTGAATTGTTATTAGAAAATGACATGTTATAATTCAAAGGATCTTGGTGCATACCTTGTCTTGGTTTCCATGGTTTCCTTTGAGCTATGTAGAATACTTGTCCATCTTCTCCTTCGAATGCATAAAATTATGATGTCCCTTCAGAGATACTTGCCACCTTGCATTTGCAGTTAGTCTTTTGTCTACAATGTGGGAAGTATTTTTCAAGAGTGCCTCCTCTTGCTTCTTTTTTATATGGAGGGTATTTAGTTGTGTAGCCAAATGGTTGATAGCATCACCCTTCATGTTTGACAGAAGATTACTCAATTCAACTCTAGAAACTCTATTGGATGGTTTGATGATGGAATATTATATGTCTCCTTTAACCTTCTTTGTCAAACACCTTGAATAGTTATTACATGCCTTGCAAATCTCTTCAAATGGTGCTTGAGAGATATCTCTTGTTAGAAAACCAAGATCACCTGCATGCAAGACAAGATCACCTGCATGCAAGATGGATACCTATCACATGCAAAAGATATGAAGAACCAAAGAAGATGTTATGTAAACCTCTCAGTAAAAATGCATTAAGAGAATCAATAATTACAAAAGAGATCAATCCTTATGAAGGAGATCAAGAAACCCTAAAAGGGAAACCCTAAATGAAACCCTAGTGTGCACACTTAATAATTAATTAATTAATGTGCCTAAGTTTAGCTTAAGTAATAAAGAGGAATAAGTGACTTAATTAATTAATCAATATGATATAATTAATTAAACATAATAATTTATTACTCTAACACCCCCCCTTAAGATGAACTTAGGAAGAAGCTAAAACACTAGAATAAGATGCATGAAAGAAAAGATGGGTCCCGACAACTAGGCCTGATCAGGTACCCATTTACAAATGCAAGAATGGAGTAGAGAAGGAAAAACCCAGTGGGACAAAACCCCCCTACAATGAGATGTCATGCTGCAAAGAAGCACTGGAAGAACTCTGTAGAGTAACACTGGAACCGAAATCTGGCAAGCAAGGAAAGATACTTTTGTTTACTACTAAAACCGGATGAGAGTCACTGATTGACTCAAGGAATCATGAAAAAAGCAACAGCAGACCTGATGCCTCGGAACACTCGAAAACTCCAAACGAGAACAACCCTAGAATCTATGAAGCAGCAAGCAATTATTGAATGATGTATCACTGAAAACAAAGTGCAAAGATGTAAGATGCACCCTCCCAATTGCCAAAATATCCAAGTAATCTCCAAACAACCCATCGGGCCAAATCTGGACTAAGTGATCAACCTGGGATAGATACAGAAAAAGTGCATGGACAACAACATAGAGCTCCTTAATACCTTTCCAACGCCGCAAACGAGGCAAAAAGTTATGAGCTCGGAAGCATAAAAAGTACATCTGAATTCAAACAGAAATAAATGTAGTAAAACAGAAAAATACTGTAAAATAAACTGCACCAAATGAAAGTGCTCGGAACCAGCTTTCTGGCAATATCTCATTTGCCCGATTTCGATACCGTATGCCCAAGTTATGACCAAAAGAAAAAAACTTCTCCTTTAGGAAAAATTAGGGCTAGGAGGGGCAAAGAGTGTCGTACGGATGCTGACATCATGCTGATGTTAGCGGTTCATGAGCATAAAATTGACGGTCGTCTGGCCGTCGCCGCAAAAAATCGGCCCCCCTGCGAAAAATTTGACAGCCGTCTGGGCTGCATTAAAACTGCCTGAAAATTTTTTTTCGGGTCTCGGAATATGCTCCTCGATTGCCGGAATATTCAACTGGCGGCCGGCAGGGTCAAGCGGGGCTTCTGGTCCCCATAGGACCCGTGCGGGGGAATTGGGTCGGTCGGGGGCTGGGCGTATAGCGCCCGGTCCCCCATATGACTGGCACTGACTTGCGTGGAGCCCGCGAGGGCTGATCTGCAGACAAGTGGCGCTGTGGTGGTGGAGGCCGGCGGCGGCGGTTCACCGCCGGCCGCCTGGTGGCCGCCGGGTGGCCAAAAACTTATGCACTGTGAGCGCCAGTGCGGATTTTGAAAACCCCTATTTTTTGCATTTTATTTTTATTTTCGTGCCTCAAGAAGCGAGCTGGGGAGGCCGTACGGCCTTCCTGGCAAAATTTTTTTGCCTCAAAAACAACTTTCTCCAAAATCGACGAAACGAAAGGCGATCTTAGGGTTTTTGGCGCTGCAAACACAATGGTGACCTCCCTTTGTGCCCAAACTGCTCCAAAAATTGGCTACCCCCAGATCTTGCAAAAAAGATGCCTATGGAAACCCTTGCACTTGAAACTCACAGAGAGGCCATATCTTCAGATCACAAACAAGTAGCTGCAGGTCTGGAGCTCTGATACCATGTTAGAAAACCAAGATCACCTGCATGCAAGATGGATACCTATCACATGCAAAAGATATGAAGAACTAAAGAAGATGTTTTGTAAACCTCTCAGTAAAAATGCATTAAGAGAATCAATAATTACAAAAGAGATCAATCCTTATGAAGGAGATCAAGAAACCCTAAAAGGGAAACCCTAAATGAAACCCTAGTGTGCACACTTAATAATTAATAATTAATTAATTATTAATGTGCCTAAGTTTAGCTTAAGTAATAAAGAGGAATAAGTGACTTAATTAATTAATCAATATGTTATAATTAATTAAGCATAATAACTTATTACTCTAACATCTCTTTCCCCAATGAGGTTAAGTGCATCCATTAAATCCTCATTAATTCCCCTTAAGAATATTAGTTTTAAAGACTCATCAGAGAGTCTATTCTGGTGGGATTTCTTAAGGAAAAATTGAAACCTCTCCATGTAGTATTTAGGGATTAATCCTCCTTTTGTGACATCTTGAAGATGGCATCTCTCTTTCTATCTATTCCACTACAATAGTCGTGGTACTTCTCTAGGAAATTTTTCTTCATGATATTCAAATTTGGAATAGCATCTCTTCCTAAACCCATAAACCATCTCAAAATAACATCCTTCAAGGTTACTGGAAATAGTTTGAGCCTATGTGTATCTATAGTATAATCATAACTTCTGAACAACACATCAAACTCAAAATGGAATGTACCTGGGTCCTCCGTGACTAACCTATAGAAGATAGGTAATGTTGAAGGAGGTATGTTCTTCAGTGCAGTTGCTCTCTCCTGGTTGGAAATGGGGAACTCAAAGGTTACATGCTCTAGTGGGTCTTCCAATGCAACATCACCCATGGTGATGATATGTGTATGGGAAGTCTCCTATGTATTTGATGTGGATATTGGTGTTAGGGATGACTCTTTTTCATGGAATACACTCACTTTGTTCACTATGATCACCAATATCTTCTAAAGCTTCATTTGTTGAGGGGAAAAATCTTCCCAGAGCATCTCACCGCCTACTCATACAATAGTTGTGACTCTTTGGATCAACGACTCCTGCACATTGTTAGTAAATCTTTTTTGTATTGATAACTAAATCCTAATTACCCTAATGTTGAATACAAAATTCTAACTATGAAATCTTGAAATAACACAAGAGAATCTTGAATGTAGCACTATCTTTGACAACGATGCCAAAAATTTAAGGCCTCACTAATGTCTAGTCAACTTGGTGTTAGAAACACAACTCAGAGGAAGGGTTCCTAACTAAATAGTATAATAAACCCTTGCAATTACTCCATTAAATTATCAACCAGGTCTTCCTAAGCTTATGATGATGTGGGAACTATTAGAATTGTGGAAAACCACAAAACCATGAGCTATAGGATCAAAAAACGAAAAAAGACACCTTCCATGCAAGAGATCTACAAACAATATATGCAATATTCCTCAACAAGAAAAAGCTACAGAATCAAGAGACTATCAAAAAGATATGAAAGCTCAAGAGATAATTATAATGAGGGTTGAGTGCTCTATAGGAGCCAAACCCTAAAAGCATAAAAGCAATCCTAAGTTTAACTTAAGTGCATGAGAATAAATTAGACTAATAATCAATTCAATATTAATTAATTATTAGCTAATGCGTGATTACTCTAACACCCCCCTTAAGATTAACTTAAGGAGTAGCTAAAAACCCTATAGAAATGCATGATGGGTGTCAACAACTAAGGCCTAGTAAGGTACCCATGTACAAACAAAATATCTCTCAAAACTAGAGAAAAAAGAGAAAACCATAGTGGGAGAAAACTCCTCTCCAAAAGAGAGAAAGGTGAATGAAGGACTGAAAAGTGTTGGGAAAATTTTTATCAACCTTGCAATTACATAAGTTACTGTTGATACATAAGGTATTGTTCATCCACCAACGATAGGGGGTGCAGGGGTTCCCCCCTCCTTGGCAAGGGGTTCGGAGGGATCATTCCCCCCAGTTGAGGGTTTGAGGGAAGTACCCCCGAAAGGAAAATTTTATTTATATTTTCTTATTGTACATTTGGACCATTGATCATTAGGTTTCAAATCTGACAAACGATATTTATTAGTTTGACTTTCCCTAGAAGGCAACCCTATTTTATGAGGGCATTGTATTACAGTTGTGTATTGTATTAAGAGTCTGATAGCGGTCGTGTTGCCTTTGGATCTATGATTGGTGATACTCCTATGAGAAGCTTGCTCTACAAGTATATTGTAATCTTTGTGATCTTTTTATAATATATTGGGCAACTTTTGGAGTGTGGGGTTTTTCTCTCGAAAGGGTTTTCCCCATGTAAATCACCATGTTGTGGTATGCATGATATTTATGGATATTTATGTTTGATTTTATGTAACTGTTAAAGATTCATAAATTTTTTGCATTATTCTCCTCTTGAGATTAGAGTAGGAAGTTGTTTTGCTACCTTAGCTTCCTTACAAAAAGCCTCCAAATCAAGGTGTGAAGGAATGAGAAGCCTCCAACCAAAATAATTTCCTAAAAAAGAGGAACATGTAGAACATCACCGAAGAACAAAGAAGTTGTAGACTACTGTCGAAAGATGACTGATATGGTGTTGAAATGAAGAACCTCCAGAAATAGGAATGTAAGAGTGTCTGTATGGTAAATGACCCATCTCATTGAAATGCAATGGTAACCAACCACTGATGTATGTTGCATTTGAAAGTACATAGGAACAAGAACTAGATACATAGATCACTCCAAACCTTGAAACCAAAGAAGCATGAGCACCAACAGTATAAACCCCTCCATAATGCTGAAAAGGGAGAGCCAAGATAGGTACACTGAAACTATGTGAGACCAAGAAGTGCATGTAGGAGAAACAAACTGCAAAAAAAGGGTGTGCAAACTAAGGTACACACACATAAGGAAAGAATCACTAGGATTCACTGCTATCATGGAAGGGACACTCACTTGACAAAGACCTATGATGGAAAACTAAAGAGAAAACATCAACCCCCCATGGCACTTTATATCATAGTGTGAATACAATAGCCACAACAGGATGTGGAAAATACCCAAAAAATATACACCAGAATGGCACTTTATCTCAATGCATCTACATAAAAACAAGTACATACAGTGGAAGCCCATAATGTCCAAAAAAGGACTACATGTTGAAAATACAATTCTCTAACAAAAAAAGAGAAAACTAGTAGCACCATGATGAAGTACATGAAAAAAATGCACTTTCAAAAAAATGGCACCCAAAAAGGAGTCTAGATGAAGAAGATAAGGCATGTCGAAGTCTTCAAAATGAGAACTAAACAACAACAACACTGAGAAAATTTAATTCTAGAAAAATCCAAAAGTCAAAACTAGAAAATACCTACACCACTACAAAGGGCTCAAAATTTACCCTATTTCAAAATAAAAAATGCACTGGAAAAGACCACCGTATGGCCAAGATATGGCCTTTGGAATATTAGGTGCAAAACTAAAAATTCCAATGAAGAGGGGTTGAGCAAGGCAAAGGAGCATCTCTGCCAATTTTAGCAAAAACCCACCAAAAATAGAAGTTTGCCAATTTTAGAGGTTCTGGGAAAAATTCCTTCAAGTACAATGCTTTTTTATTTACTTTGCAAAAAAATATATTGCAAAAATTGCAAGTTTTTATTTAATGAAAAAAATGACAAAAAATAAATACATTTTTTTTTTAAATATATAAAAGACTATATAAAAAAAATTATATTAAAAAATATTTTTTTAAAGGGGCCTAGGGGGACCCATGCCACCCTGCACAGGGCCCAAGGGTCACCGCTAGTACCTTGGTACCTGCACACAAGGGGCGAGGCCCAAGGTACCTCCCCCAAAAAAGATATTTTTTAAATATATATTATTTAAAACAAAAAAATTGTGATGCCTTAAAAAGGTTTTTTAATATTTTTTTATTTGATTTGTTTTTTTAATTGTAGGAAAAAATATAGAATATATATATTTTTAAATTGCACCTCGATCCACGTGTTGGGAGGTTGTACGACCTTTTGGAAAATTTATTTTGCCTCAAAAGCTCTTGATATTGAAATAGGTCGAATTCTATATCAAAATTCGTGGAATCAACCTCCTAAACATAACCAGAGGTTCTTTTCGGCTCAAAATGCCCCAAAATTGCAGCCACCCTCTGGATTTGGAAAAAAGCAACTGCTTCAAACCCTTGCAAATCTAACCTCAGGAGTCCAAATCAGGCCAAACAAAAGCCAAATATAACTTTTTCAACAACTTTGAATCCAACAGTTAGGTATTTTTCACACCAAAATGCATCAAGAAATGCCCACCTCCAAAATTTACAAAAAAACAGAGAATTCTAGATCTGATCCTTGTAACCCTTGTTGAAGAAAAAACATCATAAATCGAGAAGGGGTTCACTAAATCGAGGCTTTGATACCATGATGTTAGAATTGTGAAAAAAACAAGCCACAAGATCAAACAATGAACAAAGACACCTTCCACACAAAAGATCTACAAACAATATATGCAATATTCCTCAACAAGAAAAAGCTATAGAAGCAAGAGACTATCAAATAGATATGAAAGCTCGAGAGATAATTACAATGAGGGTTGAGTGCTCTATAGAAGAAAAACCCTAAAAGCATAAAAGCACTCCTAAGTTTAGCTTAAGTGTATGAGAATAAATTATACGAATAATTAATTAAATATTAATTAATTATTAGCTAATGCATGATTACTCTAATAGGCATTGTATGTACATTCATAGACTCTACATGACATAGATCATCAAGTATAGGTGGCTTACACATGTGCAAGAAAATAGTAAAGGATGGGAAAGTAAAATAAAGCATAAACTACAAAATAGGGGAAAAAACTTAATCTACTACTGATGTTGTGGGTACCTTCGACTTAACACTATAACTGTTAATTGCTAAACATAGACTTTGTAATTTCAAGAGCATTTTTTATTCTTACTTTTAACTACTTGAATCACTCTAGAGGATGACTCAATGATGCATTATAAAACTTAAATCATGAGACTAAATATCATTCACATGCACATAATGAAGAATTTGTGGAAATGAACGCAATAAGGGAAACATCTAAATTAACAAAAATTAAGGTGGTTGAATAGTACCTTGAGTTGCCCTTGATCAAGTTGTACCCATAGGAGAAACCAAATATGTGCTACTTGATTCGACTAATCATACAGCAAACTGGAACATCTTTATTGCATATAAGTAAACTCTACAATCTAACAAGAATCTTCAAAGATTTATCATTCATGAATGTATAATAGAAAACTAACAAAGATAGTATGTGAAATAAAACTATAACTATCAAAATATGTCTTCCAACTAGATATGCTTCTCAACCACCGATCCAACTATATAGGTTCAGGAGGAGGTTTATTTGCATAAGGACTAAAAACATAAATTAAATGAAGATGCCCACTCTCCTTCAAAATAGAGAGAGACAAAGTCTTTGCAACTAAAGCTATAATTGAAAAAGATAGAAGAAGAGAAATATGTTTACAAATCTACTTTAACGGTATGACATAGACATGCTCTATGTAAATAGTCACAACAATTTCCTAATTATTGCAAACTTCTTCTTTTCTCCATTGTCTTATTGAATTCTCTTCTGACTCACAATTGACCACTCCATTGATCGTTTTCATCATTTTTACAACTGTTATGTTTCCATCCTTGGAATCTCCCCTGTAATTGATTTGGAATCCTTTGGCTATGGGTTGAGTTCTCCAATTATGCAAGTTGCAATTCTTTTGGCTGCAAGGAGTTAGTTTCATCTAAAGCATACATACTATTAACAATCATGAATTAAACACAAATTCACATTGAATTTCATACACATTCACACATTCATCCATGCAAAAATAATCATATCATAATCATATTTCCACTTATCAAAGTCCGGTTTAGATGGCATAAAAGATATAAAAGGTATGTTGTACCCAAAATAAATTTTTGCATCAATAAGGCATTTTGACAAAATGGTATAAATCATGTAAAATTGTTGTCAAAAGTTTGTTTTATGTCAAACAAAACATAGGATTTTGTGGGTTTATGTCAAGAAAGATACTTGCAAAATTCTGAAATTTTGAAAATTAAGGTTTCATACCCCTATTTTTAGGAAAACCCCTGAAAATAAGACCTTTCAAAAATTAGTTGAAAATTATTTTGATAGGATAATTTGACTTCACGATCACACTGGTCAAGTCAAAATCACCAAAAAGTTTGTTTTACTCTAGTGGGTCTACTTCATTTTTTTAGGAGAAAAGTTAGGACCTCCACAACCATTAATGGCAAATGGCCAGTACCAGGTATCAAAATCTGAGGCTCAAAAGCTTCAACGAAGAATCCATGGTGAAAGATGCTCGAAAAGATGCTCTGTAATGAAGGGGATTTTCAAAAGTGAAAAATGCTGAAAATTGACTAAGACTGGAAGATGCATGCCTTGCTACAAGGAAGAGGCTACGCAGTCAATGCCTTAGCCATTTTTCAAGCACCCATGCATGCAACATGGTGAAATAAATTACTACGGTCAACGCGTTTGCATCATTGGAAATGGTTATCAAACTAGTCAAGCTACAACGGTGAATGCAAAGCGCAAAGAGATGAGAATTTTCAAAGAAAATGAAGAAATACAGCCAAAAGTGCCCCTGATAGTTAGGTGCGCCCATGAAGTTAAAAGGTCAAAGGTAGTCATCAATTTTTTCCAAGACAGTCATCTCCTTCGTGATTCTCCTGGCTTTCCAACGCATCGTCAAGAAAGTTCACCTAATTCATCAATTACTGGCGAATGAAGACAAAGACAAAAGATGTTGAAAGCATGTATCATCAAAGACTGTAGTCAAGCAAGGAAAAATCTCCCCTATAGACCATGGGCACCCATCATTTGGAGCCACCTATTGTGGTTTTCAACGACTGCTTTCTACAAGGCATCTGCTCAACATCCTTTCAGCTTCGTGTTCAATCTAGTTGCAAGCTCGTAGGACCTGTCAAACATTCACAAATGAAGACCAAGTGTAAAACATTGGAAGTAAAGGAAGAATGAAGAACACAAAGAATTGACTAAGTGTTAAGGAAATTACACCTTCCTAGAAATAGGTTAACAACTTTTTGAGCAATCAGATGCAGTCTTCAAGCTCCGTAACCTCCAGGAAGTCCTCTGTCTTGATCAATCTTAGCAATGCAACCGTCAGTAGATTCAATAGATAAATCAAATATTTGATGACAGAGATCAAACTAGGACAGTTTGTGAAAGATTGCAAAGTAAAAATTACATCACAAAAAGTCAAAAGTGTACCTGCATGCTAGGGGCGCCCATACTTTTGGGACCCATAAATCAACCTTTAGAACTTGTGAAGCAAGTCATCCTTTCTGAGACTAAACTAGTTATCCATTCCACATTTTAGCACATTCACCAAAATCATCAATTATAAGTGATCTCATATCAAAGCACTGAAGGTCAAAATGAAGAAATTGAAAAGCACCTATGAAACTTACTAAGTATGGTGAAAAATGCACCCTTTTGGGAAAAGGTGCCCAAGAATCTGAGGCATCAGATTTAGGTTTTGAGCTTTGCAGCTCCCGAGCACACTTCTTCAAAGTTAATTCAACTCTACAATGGATTTGTCAGCAACACTTTAGGATCAACCAAGCAACCAGAATCAAGGATCGAATAGAGGCACTTTGTCATAGAAAAATAATGAAAAATGTTCAACTCCTCAACTTGGACGCCTAAAGTCAAAATAGGCCTAGTTGACTGAAGTTGTCTATTTTCAAAGCCTTTTCATGTATAAAATGTCCCAAAATTGGTGGAAATCATCTATATGAACTCCTGATCAGACAGATTGACTTCTTAATCAAGTGTTGGCATCTAAACTTGATTGCTTCAACATCAAATGCTATTTATCAAGCCTAGGCATCATTATTCATCATTTCTCTTTGCAGGTTGAAGCTCAAACAAAAGAATTTTTCTCTCCAAGGATGCTTGAAGATCTGACAGAGGGAATTCTTAGTTTTCTTCATGTTTTCAAGAATAAGTTGCACATAAGAACAGTTTATCAAGGTTTTACATCTCTTGGTGTGCATTTCTTGAAAATTCAGAGGGGCAGTTTATAACTTCCAAATTTCTTCCCCTTTTTTTCTTCTATTTTTGTCTTAGATCTTCTTGCATGCCCAAGTACATGACAATTATTCACATATCTGACCTTCTGGGTATGATCAACACAACAGTTTCAACAAGACCCACATCCTAGATTCTTCCCAAAAAATTGCCCTACTGCCCCTTTTTTTAGGATTTTTGGAAAAAGACAATTTCAAAAATCAGACAAAGTAGGTTTGTTCAACTTTGAAGCGCCTACAATACCCATGTGTCAGATTTTTTAGGAAAAATAAGCTTCTGCTACTTCTAAAAACTTTTCCCCGAAGGGTTCTTGCATGTATGAGGAAAAGTAACTTTTTGGAATTTCTAACATTCTGGGTCCATTTAGAAAATTATTCTCAACAAAACCCACATCTCATAAATTTTCATAAAAATTACCCCTCGGTGAGGCTATTTTTAGCAGTTGCAGAAAATTTATCCAAACAATATCGTGTGCCCAATCAATCTTCAAGGTTTTTAGAATGTAGTTCTTCCATGTCGAATACAAGACCAAAACAATCTTAGTTCATGACTTCTTGAAAACGATAGACACTGATCTGCATCGAGCACACCCAAAACTTAACTTAGAAAATTTGGAAGGCATAGATCAATGCAAACTTTAGAATATCAAGCAATCCAAATTTCTTGAGGAAGCATCAATTCCCATCTCATTGTAGAGTGTAGAATTTGTAATAGCTTGTGTAAAGCATTACAACCCTACCGCACAAGAGATTCAATTAGTGGATGGGCGAGTGATATGCAGCCTCAAGCCTAAGGATATCGAAAGGTGCTTCACCATTCCACCATGTGTGACAAACTTGGTCATATCTATGAGAGAGTGCAAAAAGGCATTTGATGCATCAAAAGACAAATGTCAAAAGACGATGGCAGAAAAATGGCTTAAAGAGAAAGGAGCCAACTTTCTGAAGAATGTAGGATGTGGAGAGTTCAGAGATGAATATAATGATAACTCTACTCAACCGTATTACTGGTCAAGAAGAGGCAAATAAATTCTAGTCATGGATGTACTATGTCATTACCAAAATTGTGAGCAACAGAGACCATTATGACTAGCCTATCCTGATCAGTGATACTTTCCACAAGCAGATGACTGATTTCTTAGAGGCTCAAAATTTCACATGTGTTCATACCTTGTATATCTAATAGCCTTCCAAGGCCAGTTTAGAGCATTGAACAATGTGGGAACTTTGGGTATGCAAAAGGTTCACGATCATTTCTTGTAGCTTGATTTCACACAATCAGAAAGATATTTCAAGTGAGTAAATGATCATTTCCTGATGCACACCGTGAGAAACCTTGATCATGAGACCCATATACACATCTCACCAGTAGCCAAGGAGGCAATGGTAGATTGGGTGGATTGGTTCATCCAGTTCCCCAATTTTAACTACATACACATGTATGGGTACTCAGGTTATCCCGCCATTTGTAAGATAGAGTGGTCTTCATGGAGTTCTAGTGGTAGTTGCACAAGGTACATTGTCATTTGTGTATCAAATACAAGATGACTACAAAATTTCCTTTTCAGATGGGACTTTACAGGTATAGGTTAGTAGTTGATGCCAAGGCTATGGGCCATAAGATGACGAGACTTAACCCTAAGTATCTCATCAAAAGACAATCGTATAATCCTTGGGGTCATCATTCAGCATGCCTTGGTCAATACTCTTCACACAAGTCTTCCATGGAAGACTATTGGTTCAACTATGAAGATGAGTTTGAAGTACGAAGATGCAATTACAACCAATTCAGACTTCCACAAATTGTTGACTTCATGTCAAAGGACATGGAAGGACTATCTGATGATGATGGGGAAGATATTCTTCCCTCATTCTTTGTAGATCAGGTTGACTCACAACCTCTTCGAGTAGTGGATTGGTATGCCAAGGAAAGTTTTTCTATTGAGGAAAGAACAAGTAGAGTTGTCAGAAACAACCAACTCTAGTTGGAAAGTAAAAGGACAAGGAAGGTTGCTATTCCCAACACAAAGCTACCACTGGTTCATACTTCACTACCTTACACATCAAGAGCTAATCCCAGACAGAATACATGGAGTAACCCTCCTAGAGAAGCCAAAATGTCACATCATACAAGGGGAAAAATATTGATTATTGATATAAATCAGCAAGAGCAACATGTTGAGACAACCATAAATCTAGTTGAGCCAGTGATGGAAACAATTACAGCTAAGACAATACCAGAGATGGAAGCAGAGATTCCCATTCTTCCACCACCACAACAGTCACCAATCCATATAGAATTAGATTGAAATTTGCCACCATGCAACACTACAACATAATCCCACTCATCAGGAATTTATGGGCCTAGCATTCATCCTTCTAGCGACGTTAGTCAAGATTCATCTTGGCTTGATAATCTCTTAGGAAGGAAGAGAGAGAGGTTGTCCTACCAACTAGACTTCACATAATTTTACCATGTCCCTTAGGAAATGCCAGAGCAGAAGCTCAAGAAGTAGGTCCATGTGGGAAAGAATGTTGACAATGAAATTGTCATCAAGACTGCTACACCACCTGAAGACATACATGTAAATGAGGTAGAGGTTGATGACTTCACCTTGTTGAAGGTCAACCTTGATAGGACCACATGATAGGTTGAAGTGGATCTCTTTGAAGTTACATCAGTGAGCATCAAAGAAATAATGGTGAAGGACAATAAAGACAAAGCAACCCTAAAGGCTGAAAACCAATAACTGCGACTATATATCTCCAACTTGATGCATGGTAAATCAAACATCTTTGCCTTGCTTCCACAGATGTTGGAGATCCCCGCAAAACAAAATTAGCTAAGTTAGTTGATATTCTATGGAAAGCACTTGAGAGATCAAGTGGAAGAGTTCATCATCAGGGGACGATGTATACTTACAAAGTTGTACCAACTAAGGTACAAATCCCATGACCTCCGCACAAAGATCCAAAAATAAGAGCGAGAAATAGTAGAGAATAGGCTGATAGACAATATCACTATCTTAGACTTGCAGATGGCATACAATTTGGTTACTATAGAGGAGAACAAGCAACATCCTTACACTTGGAAAGAACAACTTGCATACAAAGTGAAAGCTTATGATACAAACTCTGTGGAATTGATTGAGTACATACATATCATGGTAGGTGTTATCAAGTTCATGAGAACATTGGTAACATTGATTCCTTGTCTATACCAACATGAAGGAGGTGCATATGTCAAGTTAGTTGAGGTACAAACATAGTTTTAGGATCTCATCCGTAGCAGTTTTTGTAGTGATCCTATTGATTGTAGGTTAAGCCAGATCGTAGCCATGTCAACAAAGCTAGATGACACAATTGCCAAAACTATTGAATATCAAGAGCAGATTGAGGGTGGTGAGGAAACGTTGCGACGACACATCATCATCTTATATGCAAAGGAAGAGGTAGTCAACGACTGGCTAGAAGAAATGATGACTTGAGTTGACGAGGTGTAAACACCCAGTTAGGACATCCTACCCCTCCAAAATAGCATTTATGACATAGGAGTTAACTTGATTCCTCTTTCCAAGTTAACTCACTGTTCCACTAATTTTGCATGTCTATTTTGGAGGCACTTTTGTATATTAGAGTTCTCTTTTACTTTAGAATTAGTTAACTAAAGTAGACTTTCCAGTTAACTGTTAGGTTACCTAATTTTAGAAGTAGGAATAAATCTTTTAGATTGGAAAGAACTAAGTGTTAACTCAAGGAGATTTTAGGGTTCCCTACTCCTTTGAGCTTCTATAAAAAAGAGCATACTTTCTCCTTATTGTTCAACTTTTATTACTATACAAAATTGTTATGTTGTTGTGCCCTCAAGCTTGTAAGTCAATATATGTTCACTCTTGGATGAGATTTGTTTGGTTTGACCGCAATTGTGTATGATTTCATACCTTTGTTGTCTCAAATCTTTGTAACTTTTTGAGAAAGTTTGAAGAAATAAATCAAAAGGAAATGTGCAATTTGATCCAAATTTTCAAGTTCTATCAACATTTGTTTTTATAATCTATTGTTTCAATCTACACCTCAAATAGGCGTTGACGCCTCCTTGGGAATTTGGAGATTAATGGTTATCGTTTGATGTTGTTTTATTATCTATATTTCAGCCTACACCTTGTACAAGTGTTGTCACCTCCTCGGGAATCTTGATATCCATTTCATCATTTTGTGTTGTTTCTAGTAATCTACATCTTAGCCTACACCTCAGAAAAGTGTCATCGCCTCCTTAGGAATCTTGAGATTTAGCTTACCATATAAGTGTTTGCTTGCATAAGACCTTATTCCAATGTAGATCTGAAAGTTCAGAGCCTTCAGATGCATTCTGAGAGATAATTGGCCCAAGTGATCCACCCATTTCCCAAATATTGCTCCTACACCCTCTTGCTCTGTTTTACTTGAGGAGGTAGGATATTTTAGCCTAGTCATAGTTAAGGCCTACAGAAACCAAAGAAAACCTTAGGCACAAAACATTGAGTTTTATCACCCTTGTGCCCTTCTGCTGAGTAAAAAGATAGAAACTTAGATCACTTTACTTTTTACACAATAAAAGCAAAAGAGGGAGCTCCCCCTCCTAATTTGAAGAGCAGTTAATTCTATGCATAGTTTTTGGTTGCCAATATGCACTCCAAAGGTGTGAATTGTAATGCCAACAATTTTCTAGCACCAACTGTGGGGCAGCAAGGCATAAAACTTTAAAGAAAAGATAATGCTTTTATGTCACAGGAATGACTATCTGGCATCCTACTACTCTAGTCGAACAACTAGGTCTTACTTCGATGGTTCTCCAACCAAATTTCACATTATTGAAGGAGACCAACTAGACATCATGACAAGGTTTAACCACCTCGTCACATGCCTATCACATACACTCAATCCATTAGATGAGATCTTGATGAGCAGCTTCATCAATGCCCTCCCATCAAAAATAGCCTTCTTCTTGAAGTCAGGCCATGAAGTGGATCTACAACTTACACAAGAAGAAGCTATTAAGCTTGAAGACAACATGATCACAACTGGGAAGATGAAGAATGATGCAATTACAATGCTTGTTCAAGCGTATACAAACCCACTGCTATAGAAGGTAGCCAACGAGGTGACTATCCTCAAAATACGATCACCAACTCAAGGGCATCAAGCACTACTTGCACCACCATCATATCAACCTCAGCAGCCTTACCAACCAAAGAGGAACAATTTCCAAACATTCAACAAGTACAAGCCCATATTTCTAGGACCTCCGCCAAGACAAGCAGAGGCTAAGAAATCTGTGTTTTTTGTTTCCACAAGGCAAAAAACCACACCAGATCCATATGCCCTAAGAATATGAGAATGAATCAAATCATGGGATATACTGAAGCTGCACCAAGCTCGAGTTTCGTACATTCACCAAATGCGAATGTTGTTTCACCACAAACAGATAACTTTGATGGTGACTCTACAACAAGATATTTCAATAATGAACCCTTAAATCAAGAAGAAGATTACCATTAGTATTCTCTCACTATCAATCATGAGAATATTTCATCACCTATGTTCACACATGCCCAACACTTCAAACCACAAAAAGAAGAAGAAGAAAGATGGAAATCAAATGAAAAGGGGAAAGAAGTGCCTTCCACTTCTAATCCCAATTCTTCACATGAGAACACCACACCAAATGCTCAAGATCTGTCTTCAGAAAATTTTTACATCGTGACCTCCATGATGAAGAAAAAGGTACAAATATCACAGTTGGAGTATCTTCAGGACCATCTAGACCAATTGGATCAAATTATCAAGGTAGTAAAGAAGCAAGTTGTAATCCAACGCACATTGCTTAAGTCATTCGTACCAACAAAAGAAAATCCGAAGCCCTTCTATATATCTCTCTATATAGGAGGATTCAAACTCAACAATTGTATAATAGGCTCAAGAGCTTCAGAAAACATCATGACCTTACAAATCATGAATGCATTGGGACTTTCATGCACCGAGACTCATGACAAGTGCTACTCACTTGAGTCAAAACTGTTTGGTCGTCCAACTAAAATTTGCTCAAGTAAGGTTGGCATCTTGTCTGGAGAAGAAGATCTTGATGACCATCCTGATAGATGACATTCCAATCAGTTATGGGATGCTACTGAGTAGGAGCTTTTGCAAGGATCTCAAGGGATAGATTCAGTTGGATTGGTCGTACATGATAGTCTCGCTGAAGAAAGGCAGCTTCAAGTTGGAACCTGAGGCTAAATTGAGATTCACAGTGGTGAAGTCCTAAGACCCTCATGCGTAGGTGTTATATCAAGGCATGGGTCCTGGCACATATGCGATGCTGTCTGAAGTGACTGAAGAAAAACAAAGGGTTGCATTTTCCACAAGCACATCAAATGAAAGTTCAAAGATATGGATAATGCAATTCGATGAAAGTTTCTCAATAGTAGGATTGTGAGTAGGAATTTTCATCACTTCTCCCAAATGTACTTTATACCCATTTTATTATTGCTTGTAGTTTGATAATACAAAAAACATTGCAAAATATGAGGCACTCATACTAGGCCTCAAGAGCACAAGGGATATGGGTATAAAATTCCTCCAAGTCGATGGCGATGCAGAAGTGATCGTCCAAAAAATCAAAGAGCATTACCAAGTAAGAAAAATTCACCTTCAGTCTTATCAACAAAGGGTGTGGAATGCAATTGACTGGTTTGAAGCATTCAACATCAAGTGCATTTTGCATGAGCACAATAGCAGAGTGGATGTCGTTGTGGTGTCAACTGCTCTCTTCATGCCCCATTCTGATTTCTATCAGAATGATTTTGATATTGAGCTCGTCTATATGTTGGTTGTCCTTGACAATTGCAAAAATTGGAAAGTATTCGATGACAATGATGACATTAAAGAGTTCATCTGCATGGGGGACAACTACCAAGAGTTATTCTTTGAAGGCAATGCTTCTCCCTTCGAAGAATCTGTAGCAGAAGATTTCGAAGAAATGAAATCGGGCATCATCCAATTGAGAGGAAAAAATATCCCCAAGGGTCTAGTATCCTTGGAGAACATATTTGATAGGCATGATAGGCATGTACAAGATCAAAGAAATTCAGCCAACAAGACATCTGTCGATTACTGTCAAGTCAACATTGGTACCGAAGACGAGCCCTAGCTTGTTAACTTGGAAAAATGTTGCACTACAGAGGAAAGTGATAGCTTCATCTCCCTGTTCAGATAGTAGAATTGCCGCACACAATTCCACTCAAGTCAAATTTCAATCCCTTCAAACAAAAGTAGAGACACTACATCTCGTGAGTCCAAGATATGATCTACATGGAGGTGCAGAAGATGGTGGACACAAAGATTATTTTTCCAATCCATCATTCCACCTGGGTGTCTAACATAGTTCCTATACACAAGAAGAATGGAGAGATCCAGATTTGCATAGATTTCAAGAATCTCGACCAATCATCCCTAAAGGATAATTATCCTTTACCAATCATGGAACACACATTGCAGATGGTAACCGAGTTGGAAATTTTGTCACTACTTGATGGCTTTTCTGGATACAACCAGATTGCGGTGACCAAGGAAGATCAAATCAAAACAACATTCACTACCCCATGGGGTACATTTTCCTATGAGACTATGCCCTTTGGCTTCATCAATGCCAATGCTACTTTCCAACGAGCCATGGATTTGGCATTTGGGGACCTGAAACATAAACTGATTGTCATCTACCTTAACAACCTTATCGCTTTCTCAATGAAGCGGCAAGACCATTTTCAACACTTAGTGAAAGTGTTCGAGCGATGCAGGTACCACCACATATCATTGAATCCCAAGAAATCCATCTTTGCGATGACATAAGGCAAGTAGCTTGGCCATGTTGTCTCCAAAGAGGGAACTCAGATTGACCCTGACCAAGTTGATTCAATCAATAACCTATCTCTCCCAATAAACAAAACTCAAGTACATTCCTTCTTCGGAAAGGTCAACTTCATACGGAGGTTTGTACCTGACCTCTCAAAGCTAACCAAATACATATCAACAATGATGAAGACACCCACTTTCAAATGAACTGAAAAAGGAAAGGAGGCATTTGTCAAGATAAAAGAAACCATCAATAAGGCACTAGTGCTTGTTCGACCAGATTTCAATAAAGAATTCATTATTTATTGCTACACATTGGAACACACCCTCTCTTCCATACTAACATAGAAGTTGAATGAGGAGATCGAATTGCCAATTTCTTTCATGAGCAGTAGCTTAAAAAACAACAAGTCTCAATACTCCCAGATTGAAAAGAATGCCTATGTAGTTGTGAGGGCCGTGAAGAATTTTAGATTCTACATCTTAAATTCCCACACAATAGTATATGTCACTGATTCTGCAGTCAAGAGTGTCCTAACTCAATAGGATATGGGCACCAAAAGAGGTAACTGGATCGCAAGGGTCCAAGAATATGACTTGGAGATCAAGCCGACCAAACTTGTCCGTGGGAGAGGTATGTGTCAGCTTATAGTGGAAGACGATGATATAAAGCACCAAGTTGTTGATGACATGTTAGAAATAGAGATTGAAGAAGACCTTCCAATGGTCTTACTGGTTGATTCTACAGAAGAATAGTACACTGAACTGTGGTACTATTTGACTTATGGAGAATGTCTAACCCACCTAGACAAAACAACAGAAAAGAACTTTGAAGTTAAGAGCACAAAATTATGTGCTTAGAAGTAACATTTTTATAAACATGGGGTTGTGGAACGTTCTTGCTATGCGTCAATAGGGACAAACAATGGCGGTTGTTGGAGGAATTTCACAATCAATCATGCAGTGGCCACTTCTCATTGAGGGTTACCACATTCAAAATCATGTGAGCATTGTTCTACTGGATGACCTTGTTCCACGACGCATACAATTGGGTCCATAGATGTCAAAAGTGCCAACAATTTGTTGGTAAACTTAATTTGGCATCCATTCCACTAAGGCCGATGGTTATAGATGCTCCATGTCAACAATGGGGCATAGACTTCATATGTCCAATCAACCCACATTCCAGTAAAGGGAATTTTTATGTCCTTACAGTGACATATTACTTCACAAAATGGGTTGAGGAAATTCCTACCAAGCAAGCTACTTCTGAAGTCGTGTGCAACTTTCTCAAAGAAAACATCATTAAACGCTTCATGGTACCACAAAAGATCATGACTGACAACACAACAAGCTTCTCATTAGAGGAGTTAGTAGAATTTTGTTTTGATTATGACATCACCTTGTCCCACTCTTCAAATTACTATCCACAAGGTAATGGAAAATCCAAATCATCTAACAAGAACATTGTCATGATCATGCACAAGATGGTTGACTCCAATCAACAAGCTTGGCACAAGAAGTTGTACGACACTCTTTGGGCCAATAGAATCATGTACAAGAGAGCTATTGGAACTTCCCCTTTTACTATCTTATATGGAATGGAGGCTGTGTTACCCATCACTTTTGGGTTGTCTGCTTTGTAGCTAGCATCCGTAGTAGAGGATCAAGAATTCAAAGATCCGATCAAAAAATGCATCTTGTGCTTGATGAAACAACAAGATGAAAAGGTGGAGGTAGTTGATAAGATCACTTAGCATCAAGAGCGAGTCAAGAAGATCTTCAACAAGAGGGCTTGTCAGCGAGACTTTGAGATTGGAGACAAGGTCCAATTATGGTACAAGAGACATAAGCCCAAGGGAATGCACGATAACTTGACTCCCTTTGGCTAGGGTTGTTCCAGATTCATGAGTCTACAGGAGAGAATTCCTACATTCTCTCACATTCAGATGGAAGGCTCTTCTTGTTTCCATATAGTGGGTAGTACCTAAAGTATTGCATCCCTTTAGGGGTGGGTTGAGTTTCTGTAAATAATTTTCTTTTCGCTTTTCATTATGTTGTAATGTTTTTCCCCATTCTGTAAGTATTGTCGTGTTTTAGGTGTTTTCTTAGGTAGTATTGTTTTAGATGAATAATGGGAGAACTCCAATTGTTAATTGAATTAGGAAATAAGTCCCAACTCTAATTCCCAACATATAAGAATACTAGTCTATGAAAACTAGAGATTCTCAGTTCTCCTATGCCGTAAGTATGCAACATGGTCACTAGACGGAGCCTAATGTTGTACCCAAAATAAATTTTTGCTTCAATAAGGCATTTTGATCAAAATGGTCTAAATCATGTAAAATTGTTGTCAAAATTCCATTTTAGGTCAAACCAAACATAGGATTTTTGTGGTTTATGTCAAGAAAGATACTTGCAAAATTCTGAAATTTTGAAAATTAGGGTTTCATACCTTTGTTTTTAGGAAAACCCCTAAAAATAGGACCTTTCCAAAATTAGTTGAAAATAATTTTGATAAGATAATTTGACTTCACAATCACACTGGTCAAGTCAAAATCACCAAAAAGTTTTTTTTACTCTAGTGGGTCTACTTCATTTTTTAGGAGAAAAGTTAGGACCTCTGCAGCCATTAATGGCAGATGGCTATTACCAAGTATCAAAATCTAAGCCTTAAAAGCTTCAACAAAAAATCCATGGTGAAAAACACTTGAAAATATGCTCTGCGACGTAAGGGATTTTCAAAAGTGAAAAATATTTTTGATTGGTTAAGGAAAGAAAGGGCCCTAACTCAAACAAATAAGTATAGCATTAGCAAAAAAGCAGGTGAAAAGAAATAGAAAAAAAAGGAAGCCCACCAAACTTCCCCCCTCCCACAAGAAAAAAGCTTAACCAATACCCTTACGCTCAAACATAGTAGTTCTATCAAAAGTATCAAAATAGCTCAACCTATCACAAGTAGCATCATTCCCATTTAATCTATAATACCTATTAATATCTAACTTAGAGTCCATCTTAAAACCAAGAGTACTAGTATCATTACAAATATTAAAGTTCAGGCACCAGCGGCCATTAACAATTTTAACATCTCTAGAGAAAGCACCAAAATAAACCATCAAAACAAAAAACATAGAACAACAAAACAAAGCACCATAGTTATGCTTCCTCAATTAGCTTACAGGCGGTCAGCAAGTCCTCAACTATGTCATCCACCGCGTCCTTCAGCTCCATCTTCCCAGAAAAATCCACACCCTTGCTCGTCATTTTTTTCTTCTACTGCTTTTTAATTTTACCCATACCTGATACCATAGCCATTATAGCCCTCTTCATGACAGTGTCAACCACCAAGCATAAACTCTTACCTACCTTTTCCAAAGCTTGGATTCTATTGCCCTTGTCCTACTCTTGCATCTCTTTCTGTAAAATTTGCAGTCTTTCCTCCAATGTGTTTATATTACCACCCTCCTCAACTTTGCTCTTAACAACTTTTTCAAGAGCTTGAATTTTGTTGTCATCGACCTTCCCTTGCATCCATTTTTCCAAAACTTGCATTATTTCCTCCAATCTTTTTAATTATTTTATTACCACCATACTTGACATTTTCTTCCTCCTGATCTTTTCCATCCTCTCTTGGTTATCCATGACATTGTCTTCTTCCTCCTCTCGGGCCACCTCCTACTATGGCTCCTCTTCCTTGTCATCCTTACCATTGCCACCATCACTTTCAGAATCCGCATCTTCCTCCTTGATCGAATCACCACCTAAGCTATTAGGGATCTCCTATGTGGAAGAATGATTATCCTCCCTCACATTCTTATCTTTGCTTTCCTCTAGGTTGTGGGTACTCTTTTCCTCTAGGCTTTGTGAATCTTTCTTATCTTTGCTTTCCTACTAATTGTGGGTACTCTTCTCCTGTAGGCTCTATGATTTTTTACTACTTTCTTTCCCCTTCGAAGCCACCATAGCCAGTCTCTTAGACCTTCTACTAACCATATTTGAGCATTTCATCTCATTGTCATCAGGTATAGTGATCATGTCTGCCTCTTCCCCCAGTTCACGAATAATCAGTTTCCTCTTCTTTTTAGCCTCTAGGTCCATAGAAGCATCATTTCTTTTTTCAGGTTTAACCATTAGCAGACCCTTCCCACACCGAATCATCAAGGTTAGAAGACTTCTTACTAGATTTTTTGGCCAAGGAATGGGGTTGGTCTTCTATAAGCTTAATTTTCATAGAGCTTTTGGGCTTAGGGCTTTCAAGCAATTTGGTGTTTGGGTTTCTTTGCGGGGTCATAGCTAACACATATTTTCAAATGGCTCTTATAAGGCCCTGATGTAACGGTGGGTTGGCTCCATGTGATTGAGAATGGGGAAATGATACTTGTGGATGGACTAGAAGCACCCCTCAAGGGTAAAATGCTTCATAACAATGAAACAAACATTATGATACGGGGGTGGAAGCTTAATCCTAGAGTAGCCGTTTTGAAATCTTTCAACTTTTTCTTTTTCTTCAAAGAACTTCTCAATGTAATCTTGATACTTACCATTACTAACCTTGGCCACCTTCGTTCCCTCATAAGCCAGTCTTGTCGTCTGTGCAATTAGCTTCACATCCACTTTAAACTGAATTCTTCCTAGATTAACTTCACCATCCCTCCAAGCATTGGAAAACTTGTAGCTTAGTTTTTCGTTATATCCTTCCATTGTTGCAAAGGATGGGGTGAAACCCACCCTCTCAAAAAGACCCCAGAGCTCCTCATTTTTGTGAAGCCACTCATATTTGTGCAGTTTAGTTCACTTCCTAGGGCCTCCCATGGTGTTTTCTTGGCTATGGTAATTCTTAGGGATGAAAATGAATTCACTTGTGTGTCCTTTGTCGTTCTCAACACAGGCGACAAACAATTCTAAAAATTTAGTTTTAATGGTGACTCTATGGCTACTCATTTGGAACATAAACCTGCTTAGGGTTTTTGTTGTGATGCATTAAAGAACTAATGCCTCGGTTATCATCTTTTCAGCTATCATAATTATTAAGAATGACAACACCACCTCCTTTTCTAGTAATGATTACACCTAGTTTATTACTTCTTTTGTCTTTGTTGCAAACATGATTCCATCTGTCATTTCAGAGATCAGACTCATGATTTTTTCTCATGTGATTTATTTCCTTAATTAAACCTTTCTTGTCAAGGTACGATGCTCTACATCCTAGTTTTCCTTTCCATCTTTGACCTTTCATTTCATCGGGACTTGGAAATCCTCTAACAATGTGCTTTCTCCTTCATCCAGTCAGCTTTCCATCATGCATCCATGGGGTCCACATCCTCACTGGACATCATGACCCATCACCCTTTTTAATCTTTATCATTCCCATCATCATAACCTCTTATTTGAATATTTCTCCCGCCAAGTCTATCTACTACAAGATACCCGACTTCAATCAAAACAACAAAAGCTTCAGCAAAGTTGTTTGTTCCTATTCCTAAGCCTTTGATGTATCCTACCATATAGGTGCCTTTATTATCCTTGATCACTCCACCTGCACTAGCATGTCCCGGATTCCCTTTTGAGCAACCATCAAAGTTGCATTTCACCCATCCTAGATATGGGGGAATCCAAATAGTATTATTTCTGATAAGCTTTTTTTCCTAGTTTATATTGTTTAAGTCATGGAAGATCCCCCATTGTTGTTTTATGCTTAACTCTTGTTGTGTTTTCCTTTTCTTAGCTTGGTTATACAAACAACTTTCCAAGTTTTCCTGAATTTGTCCTTTTACAGTCAGACATAGCTCCTTACTACTCCTAGTTGTATCTCTAAACACCCTGTTGTTTCTTTCTTTCCATAGGCCCCAAGCTAGAAATGGGGAAACTTGTCCCCATAGATCAATGATAATTTATGAGAGTAAGGAAAAAAACTCCATCCTTACACAAACATTTGAATATTAGCCGGGAAAACCTAGTCCACCTTCATAATCTTGAGAAAAAAATCCCAGACTTCTTGAGCATAAGAACATTGAAAGAACAGATGTATGATAGTTTCCTCTTGTTCATTACAAAGGCTACACCTATTGACCAGATACCAACCTCTTTTCTTTAGATTGTCTATAGTAAGGATCTTACCATCTATAACCATCCACCAAAAACAATTAATTTTTGGGATTAAATTCTTCCTCCATACCTTTAGCCAGTTAAAAGATCCCAAATTTTGAGTTTGTTGCATCATGGATTCATAGGCAGATTTAACAAAGAACCTACTAGTAGCATCTTTTGTCCATATCCATTCATCCTTTTTGTTTCTTGAGAAGAGGTCAGGATTTCAAATTTGATTCATAAGCAATTCTAAAGTAGCATCCCAGTTATGTTGTCTACTTCCCCTTAGAACAACATTGTTTAGGGAATCTCTAAAACCTATCCACCTGGGTCTAAACCCTTCCCAAACTAAGTAGTTAGAGACCTTTTTTCCAATACCTCTTTTCATCCTGATTCTGATTTTTTGGAGGCCTTTAGAAGCTGACAAAGGGGTCTGTGAGGACCAAGTATCTTCCCAAAAATCAGTACTTAGCCCATTCCCAATTCTCAGTTTTTCTCCTCTAGTCAGGATTCCTCTTGTTTTAAGAAAATTATTCCAAAACACTGATCCATACGAAAGATCCTTCTTCCTAATAAAACAACTAGCTTCCTTATTCTTTAGATACTTCACCATTAATATTTGAGCCCAATCTTTTTCACCTTCCAGGAGAAACCAACCCATTTTCGCCACTAGAGCTTTATTGAACAATTTTAATCTTCTGATTCCCAACCCTCCTGCTTTCTTTGAGGCACAAACCATTTCCCACTTGTTGAGTGCCATCCTTTTCCTTTCCTCCACCCCTGACCATAAAAATATTCATTTAATAGTTTCAATTCTCTTAGCTATATACGTCAAGATATTAAACATAGATAGATAATAGACTAGTATGTTTTGTAGAGAAGCCTTTAAGAGCTGAATTTTTCCAGCGAAGCTCAGCAATTTTCCTTTCCAACTAGCCAATTGTTTTTGGACTTTCTCCACTATATAGTTCCAATAGTTGCTTCTTCTTTTTTGAGAAAATAGGGGTAGGACAAGGTAGGTAGTAGGTAACTCCGCCTCCTGACACCCCAAGATCCTTATGACTTTGTTTTTCACAATCAGGCTAGTATTAAAAAAATAGATTTAGTTTTTTTGGTAGTTCATACACTAGCCTAACATTTTAGCATATTTATCAAGAATATATTTCCATTGTTTAGATTCAATTATAGATGCTTCCCCCATAATAATGGTATCATCAAAAAACTGTTGATGTGAGGCAAGGGGAGGGGGTAAGGAAGAAGTAGCACAAAAACTTTTCAGAATTTTATTATTAAGTTGTTTATGTATGTTGCAACCTAAAGCTTCAGCCACAATGACAAACAAATATGGAGACAAAGGGTCCCCCTGTCTCAAACCCCTACCTGGTGAGAAAATACCATGAGGAATGCCATTAACCAAGATCGAGCACTTCAAGGTAGTGATACAATTTTTTATCAAGTTGAGGAATTTGCCGGTGAAGCTGATTTTTTGCAGAATAGCAAACAAAAAATTCTAGGAAACCCTGTCATAGGCTTTGGAGATGTCTAATTTCAACACCATACTTGGTTTCTTACTTTAATCCATAGAGTGCAAGATCTCATGGGTGTAGATTACAACATCCAATATTTTTCTTCTTTGAACAAAACCATTTTGATTAATCGCAATCAGTTTTCCCAAAACTAGTTTCAACTTGTTTACTATGATTTTAGAGAAAATATTATAGGTGGTGTTGCATAAGCTTATTGGTCTATAATCATTCATTGAAGCAACCATAGTAGTTTTGGTAATTAGAGCTTAAAAAGTGGTTTCATCTGATTCAAGAGTCTTCCTGATCTGAAAAAATCCCTAATCGCATTAAAGAGGTCCTAAGAGATTATATCCTAGTAGACTTGGAAGAAATTGGGAGGGAATCCATCTGGTCCTAGAGCTTTAAAAGCTCCAAAAGAGAAAGAAACCTTCTTCACTTCTTTCATGGAAATAGTCTTGGTTAGTTCTTTCAAGTCTTCCTCTATGATAACTTTGGGTATAACCTGCAAAACTCCTCTGATTCCAAATTATTGATCCTTGGGAGCTCAGGATAGTTTGAAAAGAAGGAAACAACCTCCTTTGCTATTTCTTCTTCACCATCAAGGAGAGTTCCATTAGAAGTGGTAAGAGATCTGATCCCATTTCTTCCCCTATGCTTCAAAGTAGATTGGTGAAAAAACTTAGTGTTTCTATCTCCTTCCTGTAGCCACTGAACCCTAGATTTTTGTTTCTAGAAAAATTCCTCCTTCTTACTTATTTTGTGCCATTGGGCTCTCAGCTCCCTTTCTTTGATGTAGATCTCATCATCACAAATTCCTTCCTCCATTTGGTCTTGTACTTCCTTAATTTTAAAATTTAGGTCTTTCTTAGTGGTAAAGATGTTCCAAAAAGTGCATTTGTTCCACACCTTGACCTTTTATTTAATTCTTTTTTATTTCTGCATAAGTCTAAACATAGGGGTACCATTACAAGGTAAATTCCACCATTCCTTAATTAGAGATTTAAAGTCCGAGTGGAGGGACCACATAATTTCATATCTGAAAGGATATGGCCTTCTAATCACTTTGTCATCCCACTCCAGAAGAAGTGCACTATGGTCGTACCCTGTTCTAGGAGAGGCTGAAAGGGAGAGATTTTGCATTATGTTCCAGTTAGAGGAGATAAAAAAATTGTCCAGTTTGACTTGGATAAGTTGATTTCCCTGCCTTCTATTTGACCAAGTAAAGAGAGATCTTGTTAGAGGGATGTCCATTAAACCAACTGAATCAAGAAAGTATGAGAGGTCAATCATACTATCCGAGTAATCAGTTAAACCTCCTTTTTTTCAGATGGGTACAACGGGGAGTTGAAATATCCTCCAAGCATCCATAGATCAACTTTGTTGTTTTTCATAACTCCTTCCAGCGTATTCCAAAGCTCCAGCCTATCCAATCTCGAGTTGGGGCCATATATATTGCCCATATTCCAATTGATGGAAGAATCTCCATCCTCCATACTAACTAAGAGACTGTTCTTATTCTTTAATTTCAACTGGCCACCAAACCTCGAAGAGTTCCAGCAAGTAGCAATCCCTCCAGAGGCACCTTTTGTATCACTTCAAAACCAACTCCCAGCCAAAGCCACTTCAGGGTTTCCTCAAAACTTTCCTTTTTCGTTTTTGTTTCCTAGATCAAAAGGATATTAGGTTTGACCTCAGCTAATCAAGTCTTTAACACATGTTGTTTATAGGGGCCATTTAGACCCCTAACATTCCAAGACAGTATCCTCATGAGTTCAAAGAATAGGAGAGTAGTACCAGGTTGATACTACCCCAAGTGGGAGGTTGTACTCCCTTACGTCCTTTTTGGTTTGTTCCCTACCAAGGAATCAAGGGTTTTTTGTTTCCCTACTGCCACATCTCTTGTTGTTTCTTTGATTCTTGTTTCCTTTGATTAGGGTCTGCCTACTTTGTTATTTCCCCCTGCATCTGGTTTTTTTTTTTGTGATTTGGTGTTTATCCATCTGTTTTCATCTTTGTTTCTTGGTGTGTGTTCCTCATCCAAGTTTGGTTAGGGGGTTCATGGGTCAGAGTCAATAACTTTTCCTTTTGGCTTATAAACCCTTCCTCATGGAGCTCATTTTTCTCTTCTCCCTCAAAGTTTGGAGGTGAAGCAAACCCATTGTTTCCCAATCCTTTGTCTAAATCCAACATTTTCTCCAAGGAAGGTGGGGTGGATGGTTCCTTGGCAGCCTTTCAAAATAGCCTTTCCATATTTTCTTTTGGAGCATCCTTTTTTGGGGTTGGGTCTTCCTCATTATTTCCTTGATCAGGGTCCAAGGTTTTTTCTGTAACAATTCTTGGTTGAGTGTTGAGGTTTCAGATTCCTTTGGTATGTTCATTAGGGTCATATTCTCCAAAGGAGCATTCATTTGTGTCTTTATTTGGTGTATTTTTGGTTCAAGAGGAGCTTTGTTGCAAGCATCCTGTAAATGCCCAAATTTATTACACCCTTGACAGAACACCGTGGCTCTCTCATATTCTAATGGTTGAACCCATTTCCCAAACTTAGATTTTATAGTAACAGAAGTAGGTAAAACTATGTTAACCTCCACATTCACACATTCTTGCATAAACCAATCTAGATTTAAGAAGAGTAACTTTTTCAATAGTGACCAAAGAACCAAAGGAGTCAACAATCCCCTTAAAAACCTTTTGGTGCCAAAACTCTAGTGGCAACCCAGGGAGCCTAACCCAGGTAGGGGAAACTTTCCCCAAATCTGTAGAGGCATCAAACCCTGGTTTCCACTTGCATAAAGACAAAATATTTTTAAAACTTCTATCAAAGGCCCATGGTCCCCCTGTGAGAATATTTAACATATCCTCAGTGATAACAAAGGTAAACAAAAAAAGACCCTTGGGCATGACACTTATAGAAACACTGCCTTTGAGTTTCCAAGTGTCAGAGGCCTATTTCTGTACCTGGTCTATATTGGATCATTCAACAAAGAATTTCCCCACCAAAGACAACTTCAGACCCTCCAAAGTGTGGTTCAAGATTGCATCTGGGATGTCCACTTCGTCCCCCACCATGGTACAAAAGGTCGACACAAACTTCTGAGGTGTCTTAGTTGAGATTTGACTTCCTACAAGCCTTTCCACATAGGAATCCACTTTGTCAGTAGAGCACAAGTTGTCCTTGATCCTAGGAGAAAAAATAGGGTTGTTCAAACCCCCAGGCAATAGAATATAAGATGTTCCCGATGATTTTTTGGTCCTCCCAGTAAGAGAAACAATGTTATTCTTGAAAAGAGCAGGATGCTTTGGTGGGGGAGCCCCAATGGGGCCACCATTAGGCTGATTCATTGGGCTATAGAGGAGTAGAAATTCAAATTAGCAGAGCACACACTAAATGCAGAGTAATGTTTTAAAAGTGAAAAATGTTGAAAATTGACTAAGTTTGAAATATGCACACCTTGCTACAAGGAAGAGGCTACACAGTCAATGCCTTAGCCATTTTTCAAGCACCTATACACGCAACATGGTGAAAGAAATTGCTACGGTCAACACATTTGCATCATCGACAATGGTGATCAAACAAGTCAAGCTACAATAGTGAACACGAAGCACAAAGAGATGAGAATTTTCAAAGAAAATGATCAAACTATAGCCAAAAGTGCCCCTACTGGTCAACGGTTCCCATGAAGTTAAAAGGTCAAAGGAAATCATCAAGTTTTTTCAAGACAGTCATCTCCTTCGTGATTTTGTTGGCGTTCTAGTGCATCATCAAGCAAGTTCACCTGATTCATCAATCACCGACAAATGGAGACAAAGACAAAAGATGTTGAAAGCATGTATCATCAAAGACTGTACTCAAGCAAGGAAAAAGCACCCTTCCAGGCCATGGGCACCCATCATTTAGAGCCACCTGTTGTGGTTTTCAAAGATTGCTTTCTACAAGGAATTTCCTCAACATCCTTTCAGCTTCGCGATCAATCTAGTTGCAAGCTCACAGGACCTGTCAAGCATTCACAAACAAAGACCAAGCGTAAAATGCTAGAAGTAAAGGACGAATGAAGAAAACAAAGAATTGTCTAAGTGTTAAGGAAATTGCACCTTCCTAGAAATAGGTGCCCAAATATTTGAGCAATTAGATGCAGACTTCAAGCTCCATAACCTCTAGAAAGTCCTTATCTATCTTGATCAATCTTAGCAATGACACTATCAGCAGATCCAATAGATAAATCAAACATCTGATGATAGAAATCAAACTAGGATAGTTTGTGAAATATTGCAAAGTAAAAATTACATCACAAAAAGTCAAAGGTGCCCTTGCAGGCTAGGGGCACCCATACTTTTGGGACCCCTAAATTACCTTTCAAAACTTGTGAATCTAGTCATCCTTTCTGAGACTGAATTGGTTATCCATTCCATGTTTCAACACGTTCACCAGAATCATCAGTCTTTGGTGATCTCAGATCAAAGCACTGAAGGTCAAAATGAAGAAATTGAAATGCACCTAAGAAATTGACTAAGTCTGGTGAAAAATGCACCCTTTTAGGAAAAGGCACCCAAGAATTTGAGGCATTAGATTTAGGTTTTGAGCTTTGTAGCTCTCGTGCACACTTCTTCAAAGTTGATTCAACTCTACAATGGATCTATCAGTAGCACTTTAGGATCAACCAAGCAACTAGAATCAAGGATCGAACATAGACACTTCGTCATAGAAAAATAATGAAAAATGTTCAACTGCTCAACTTGGACGCCTAAAGTCAAAATAGGCCTAGTTGACTGAAGTTGTCTATTTTGAAAGCCTTTTCATGTCTAAAATGTCCCCAAATTGGTGGAAATTATCTCTATGAACTCTTGATCAGGCAGATTAACTCCTCAATCAAGTGTTGGCACCTAAGCTTGATTGCTTCAACATCAAATGCTATTTATCAAGCCTAGGCATCATTCTTCATCATTTCTCTTTGCAGGTTGAAGCTCAAACATAAGAATTTTTCTCTCCAAATACGTTTGAAGATCTAATAGAGGGCATTCTCAATGTTCATCATGTTTTCAAGAATAAGTTGCACAGAATAACAGTTTATCAGGGTTTTACATCTCCAAGCATGATTTTCTTGAAGATTCAGAGGGGCGGTTTATAACTTCCAAACTTCTTCCCCTCTTTTTCTTCTATTCTTGTCTTAGATCTTCTTGCATGTCCAAGTAAATGGTATTTATTCACACATCTAACCTTCTGGGTATGATCAACACAATTGTTTCAACAAAACCAACATGCCAGATTCTTCCAGAAAAAATTGCCCTACTGCCCATTTTTTTAGGGTTTTCGAAAAAAGTCACAATTTCAAAAATCAGATAAACTGGGTTTGTTTAGCTTTGAAGCACCTACAATACTCATGTGTTAGATTTTTCAAGAAAATAAGCTTCTGCTGCTTCTAAAAACTTATGCCCCGAAGGGTTCTTGCATGCATGAGAAAAAGTAACTTTTTGGAATTTCTAACGTTTTGTGTCCATTAAGAAAATTATTCTCAACAAAACCCACGTCTTAGAAATTTTCATAAAAATTATCCCTCAGCGAGGCTATTTTCAGTAGTTGCAGTAAACTTGTCCAAATAGTATCATGTGCCCAGTCAATCTTCAAGGTTTTCATAATGTAGTTCTCCCAAGTCGAATACAAGAACAATATGGTCTTACTTCATGACTTCCTAAAAATGATAGACACTAATCTGCATCGACCACACCCTGAACTCAACTTAGAAAAGTTGGAAGGCATAGACCAATGAACACTTTAGAATATTGAGCAATCTGGATTGCTTGAGGCAGTGTCAATTCCCATCCATTAGCTCTCAAAAACGCTGGTTGAAAAACCATAAGAGGTTTCCAAGCTCTTGATACATTTCAGTGTAATGAATAAGGCCAAATAGTTTGAACCTTCTTCTCTTTAGGTTTTGCTAGACCTAGGTGGGAATACCTATGTGAATGAGGAAAACTTAGACTATATGATTCCTACTAAAGCAATATATCCACAATGGCAATTAAGAGTGAACAGATGCAAACCTAATTTGGTATAAATTGTATAAGCAATATCAAGGTAATATGTTCAATTAACAGATGTGAGGTTTTGAAAATAAAATGAAACTAAGTGATGAAATGTGTGAGACCAGTGTCTTGTTGGGTATATGGAGTCAAGTGAGAGTCTAAGATGAGTAGCTTGTATCTGGAAATAATTCTAACTGTTTGACACTTTTATGTTTATATCTTGTATAAACAGGCAAGAATGTAATTATCAAATTCTTCTTAGTAATCCAAATGATATTTCTAAATTACTGTGAATGATCAAGAGGATTTAATCTTTGCTTGAAAGAACCAATCATTCATGCCACACAAATACAACAAATGTGCATTGATAAATTGAGTATATACTCGATATATCAATTTAAATAATAGAGAAATATCAAATCTGGAGACTGATGAGGGGGCAGCCCGAGACATAGAAAATAACCCACAAACAAGAGAATAATTTTATTATTCAGAAAATGGAGCTTCTTACATGCAAAGGATCTCAAATCCCCAAGTTCTACAGCACATGCAAGTTACAGAAAGCTACAGAATAACCCTTTCGCAATATGCAAGCTTGTCCCCAAAAAGCTACCCCAGAAATTAGAAACCTGCCCATAAATAGAGCTCCTCTTTAGTTTGGAGCCAAAACAACATTCAAATTTGAGTTTAGGCGGTTTGGCACCGAAAAATTACAGCTTGAAGTTCAAATTTCAAAAGAACATTTGCAATTGTATCTTCTAGAAAGTGTGCCAACTTCCGGGGGCATATCTTTTCATCCGGGACTCCGATTGCGAACCGTTTGAACCGTTGGAAAGGTCTCGAAGTCAATAACGCACTTGAAATCGCTACGCCAATTTTGGCAAGTTTTGGGGCCATTCAGGAACTCTAAGTGTCTCAAATCTAACTCAAAAGATTTTCAGGTGCAAATCTGGGAAACTAAAACTGCAATATCTTTCCAGGAATAGAAAATAAAAACCATAAATTGGGAATTTCATTATGACAAAAAGGGTATCCAAAAATGTAAAACATCTAAAACCAAGAAACTTGAAATTTAACTATTTTTGGGTGATGCAAGATTGCCCTTACACCACTGGATGCTCCTGCATCAGACACCCAGGTAATTTGAGAAGTGACCCCGTCACGTCTCAGATGGTTGAGGAAAACCAAACCAGTCAACCGCTGCCTTAGATAGCCAGGGTGAATCTTCCACAGGCCTTCCTCTCCATTTCACCAGATATTCTTCATACTGCCTGTTTCTGGTACTCCTTCCCACACGACTATCCAAGATTGCTTCAATCTCCTCCCTTTCTGAAGTAGGTGCTAGAATGTCATATTGCCCTATTGCTGGTGCTTCCTCTATTCCACCTTCATGATACTCTGTCAAATCTGAAATGTTGAACACAGGGAAAATGTTGATTCCATCAGGCAACTCTACCTCATATGCATTCCCTGAATCATGCTTCTTCATGTATACGTCTAAAAATGGTCATGATTAAGCTTGTTAATTAATTAAATATGATTTATTTAATTAATTCCCCTAAAGTCATCTACATATAAATAAATTTTATTATTTATTTATATTGTTCATTTTTCTAATTCTTCTACCTTAATTAAATAAAGAATTTTATTTAATTATTGACATTTCTCACATTCCTCTTAATTAAATTAAATAAATTTTCATAATTTATTTATATTTGATTATCATATTATTCTAAAGTTTGAATATTTGAATATTCAAATAATACAATATCCTCTTCTTCCCACCTTCCACCTTCCGCTTAATTAAATTAAATAAATTTTCATAATTTATTTATATTTGATTATCATATTATTCTAAAGTTTGAATATTTGAATATTCAAATAATGGAATATTCTCTTCATCCTCAAATTAAAAATATTTAATTTAATATTTTTCTCTCACCCTAAATTCATTTCTAAAACATAATTAAATTAATTAATTTAATTATGCGGGTTTCCATTTTCATCTTCACTAACAAATTAAATAAATTTATTTTATTTAATTTTAACTCGTTCTCAACTCACTCTTCAAAACAAAAATTTCCCTTCGGATCTCTATGACGGAAATTGAGGAAAAGGGAAACCTTCTATCTCCCTCTCCACTTTCGAAAATCTTCCACCGTCCATTCGAACAAGCTTAATCCGGGCCGTTGATCGAATCAGCCAATCGAATCCTCTCGAAAACTCTATAAATGTTGGTGAAAATCCAAGCTTTGGTTACCTATGCAGATATACGAAAATGCTCGAACACACGTGCAATCAGTTTATGCAATCACAACCTTTTAGCATCACAGCCATACTTTCATCTTAGCATAGCTTTGCATTTAGCATAATATGCATTTTAAAGTCTTGTTCTTTAGCTGTCCTTTTGTTGAGCTTGATCTGCTGATCTAAGAGCCATTCGAAACAACAAAACACTAGAGTTAGAGAGAGATAAGACGATTTCAGGGAAGCTCCAGTAACGATTTGCATATTCTGTTTCTTTTTCAGTTTTCTTGATTTAATGTCTTATTAATATGTGTTTGATTTCATATACATTGATACATTTTTCACTCACACATAAAATGGCGCCCACCGTGGGGCTCAAACCCACAAATTTAACATTTTCTGTAAGTTTCTTTTGATAGTTTCCGCATTCTGGAATCAGCTTTCAAGAAAAATTTGGCGTTTAAGCGCATTAGATATTTTTTGTGGCGCATACGGGGTTTTTAACTTTTTGTTTTGCAGATTTTGGAGCGCATATAGTAACTGTTTAAGCGCATAGAGTAACTGTTTAGGCGCATAGAGTAACTGTTTAAGCGCATATAGAATTTTTCTTTTGGCACATAGTAACTGTTTTAAGAGCATATAAATCTTTCTTGCGGCACATATAACATCTGTTTCGGTGCATATAGCATCTGTTCCGGGGCATATAGCATCTATTCCAGTGCATATAGCATATGTTCTGGCGCATATAGCTTCTGTTCGGGCGCATATAGATTGTAACAAAAATACAAAATTCTGAGTCTGATGCCTTTCGCAGACAGAATTCTTTTTCTTTTTCCGGATTTTAAAATGAAGCAATCCTAGGGTAGACACATCTGGATAAAATGAAGCAATTTAGGATAGTCACCACACAATGATCTTGCAATTAAAATTGAACTTGTTTTTGTGAAGCAATATCTTCACTTAGATTAGATCACTATGATTTGGGTCTTAAAATGAACATTTGTTTGCTTTGTCTGTGGCAATAGGTCTATGCTCTCCCCTTAACTGGGTGATCAGAATACCAGACTTGCCTTTTCAATTTCATGAATTTTACTGCTTTAATTACATCCTTTAGAGAGCCTGCCGTAGTGGGAAAAAGTACTCACCCTACGGGAATGACTCAAGTGGGTTCAAGCCAATGCCAGGCTATTCCGCCCCACTATAAAATTTAAAGCAAATCTGGGGAAACCCTCTTTTTCCGGTAGTGTGCAAGATAACCATCCCCAAAACCTTTGTTCTAAAGGTTGGGAGGTCTCTTGAGGGAGTTTATTATTGCCGCACCGAATGGAAATCCTTACTATGAACCTAGTGTAGTGGCCAGCTGAAGTTAGTTTCCGAACATTCTAATAATCACAGTGCAAGGGGAGGGAAGAATCTGCCCCAAAGACACTCACCATATAACTGTCAAGGACCGTTTGCTCAGGGGATCCGGTATCCACTTTCGTAACTCTGAGTACGCGCCTGGAAAAGACAAAAAAAGGGGCACCCCTTCGAGGGTGACACGGCTGTGTGAGTCGACGCAGTTCTAAGATGTGGGTTGTTGATTACTAGAGTGACCTACTTGAGCATTAAGAGTGAGTCTGTCTAAATTGTCTTTCATGTGAAAAACCTGTGAAAACGTTTGTTGAAAACATTTTCTTGATCAAACACTTCATGTTAGTGTAGGGCCTTTAAAACTACTGTTTTCAAAAATGTTTGTTGTGTCTTCCATCACATTAATTCAAATAGAGAGATCATCCAAAATGAACATGAAGAACAACAACTGAAAGCACTCAAAAAAATTTCATACCATTGGTCCAATAACATTCCCAATACTTTTCCCATGCTTAGAGATTGGAAATCAAAAAAAAATTCCCAAGAAATTAGTGTCCAAAAGAATAAAAAAACCCAAGAAAACATTAGGATACAAGAAAACATTGCAAAAGAGAAAATTCTTGTACAAAATTTGACAAGTCTTGCTTCATTACCGAGGATTTCTTCATAGATATCAAGACTTTGTTAGAGGATTCACTGATGAGTATGCTGTAGATCCCTTAGATTCTTGAGCTTATTATCAAAGATTAGCTCTATCACAACGGCATAATCATAATCAACCTCTTGAATTTAACAACATACCACAACCTTCTATAGAATATCCTTCACATCCCAATCAAATCCTTTAGTGATTTTGGAACCTTTCTTCGAAAACAAAGATCAAAACTTTAAGATTGCATCTCTCAAAATAGCTTTCTAATTTTTGGTTTAACTTCCACAACAGGATTCTGAAATCCTTCATCTTTGGAAGCCACAATCAAGAATTAGGAGCATCCTTGATCATATCATAAGATTTCGCATCTTATCAGATCAAGATATCCTCATCATCGCACTTGTCAAAACTAGGATCTAAGTTTACAAGAATCTTTCAAAATCATATGCCTATCTTCACAAGATCCCAATTAAATAAATTGAAGGAAAAAATCCAACTAGAAGGTCATACTCAAAACGTTCAAGAAGAGGGTGAAAGCAGCAATCCTCTTTACATCATGAATCGTAATCCACTTTTTAACCAAGATACGGATAACAGAGAAGAAAATTTGTTCCACCAATACAAAGACATGAACAAAACACAAGTAGATAGTGATGAGGAACAAGATGAGGAACGTCTTAGAGAAGCTGAGCAAGATCCAAAATTCCATAAAGCCATCGAAAAGATCTTGCAGCGAGATAAGGAAAAATATTTTCGCTATCTAGCCAAACAAGGGGCTAAACTGCCTCATGACTTTAATAGTGAAAATTTGAAAAACAAACCTGAAGAGACACCCCTTTCTAATCTTAGTGCTTTGACCCAACAAATCACGGCACTTCAAGGACAAGTTAAAGAACTACAAGGGGGAACAACCACAAAGAAATACACTCTGGAGGACATCTGTCCTTATCCTTTTGATAGAAGTCTTAACATGATTCCTTTTCCCAAGCATTGTGAAATGCCAAAATTTGATCGCTATAATGGGAAAACGGATCCAATTGATCACGTTAGAGACTTCAAAAACCTGACATTGGAATTTGCTCACGAAGATACTTACTTGATGCGACTGTTTCCTAGGAGTCTTGGAGTTCACTCTATGGAATGGCTATCTAAGATTACACCTCCCGTCAGGACATTTGAGGAATTGATCAACCTATTCATATCACAATATACCTACAACATACAACACCAGATCACCATGATAGATCTTTGCAAAGTTGCACAAAAACCTGGTGAACCTTTCATTACGTTTCTTCAGAGATGGAGAAGAATGTTCGCCAGATATCCACGTCCTGTTCCTGAAAAGGAAAAGATGGTTACCTTCATTAACAGTTTAAATTCAGAAATGAGCTATCATTTGAACTTACATTGTCCTTCTTCTTTTGAGAAAATGATTGAAGATGCCATAACCATTGAAAATGCTTTGGTCAAAAGAGGAATAATAAAACATGACAAAGAAAATCCTAGCTCATCCAACCATCACAATAATCAGGACAAGTCCAAATTCTGGACTCGCAACAAAAATATGGTGAATGATGGTGTTGTTGATGCGAATCATGCCTCGACCAAACCATTTGTCCTCAGTACTCCAAACATTCGCAACAACAATGTCAACTCGATTGCAAATCACAGAAATAATCCTCCTCCTCTGAGGAACAATACAAATCAACACTCTACTCCCAACCAAGGGACTTCCAACAACCAAGGTTACTGAGGAACCAATAACAATCACAATTCCTTAGGGAACATCTCGAATACAAATCCACAAAGATTTTCTTTCTTCTCGAATAGAAGAACTTTCACTCCATTGGGTCAATCTGTAGAATCTGCATTCAAAGAGTTGATGGCCAAAAATGTCATTACTTTGCCACCTCAACGAAATTATGAACCCAGTGTAAAGCCTCCATCATGGAATGAGGCATACTATTGTGATTATCATCAGTGTAAAGGTCATCGCACAAACAACTGCCAAGCCTTGAAGAATTCCATTCAAGACTTGATCGACAATGACATCATTACAATAGAAGGAAATCAACAATCCAACGCAGACCACCAAGCATTTCACAACCCTTTGCCCAATTATCAAAAGGGTGAGTCTTTCGACAAAAATGTGAATCATATCAATGATAATCATATAATCAATCATCTCTACACAGACGACGAGTGGGTAAATTTCATTAAAGTCAATAAGAAGGTGGAATATAGAGAAGTCAACGCAACAACAAGAGCACAAGCTAAAGTGGTCTTAAAAGGTGCCTCTTCAAAATCCACTGAACCTCCACCTGAACATCAATATGATTTGGTCAATCAACTTTGGAAAACCCCCGCTCAAATTTCTATACTGGAACTATTGAAGATTTCCCCAACCCATAAGGAAATTCTCAAAAAATCCCTCATTGAAACTAATGTATCCACTGACCTGGATGTGAACCAATTTCAAGCCATGGTAGGACACTTGTCCTCACCCACTTTCCTTTCATTCTCTGAAAAAGATGACGTTTCCATAACCCATCCCCATAATTCATCATTGTACTTAGAAGTCATGATTCACAAGTTCTGTATCAGACGAGTTCTAATAGATGGAGGTGCCGGTTTGAACATATGTACCATGAAGTTGGTTAAGGCTTTAGGATTTTCTGAGGACTCCATTGATTTCCGAAGAAAGATCACCATAAAAGCTTATGATGATGAAGAAAGAGCATCCAAGGGTCTAATCATGCTACCAATCAGAGTGGGCCCTGTTATAAAGAATACTTTCTGTCAAGTACTGGATCGTAATCTTGCATATAACATCTTGTTGGGTCGCCCTTGGATCCACGAAATACAAGTTGTCCCATCAACCTATCATCAATGTCTTAAGTTTCCTTATGATGGACAGGAAATCACAATACCAGCTGATAATTCCAATATTCAAACTTGTGCCAACATAAAAGCCATTCAAGATACTTTGGTCCCTAACAATCGAGAAGCTCATGCTAGGACTTCTCTAAAGATTGACACACAAATTAGTCAATTGGCCAATAGTTTTGACAAAAAAATGAAATTCAAGGATCATGGAGTTGGAGAATACTCTCTTTGTCTTGCCAATTTACCTACATCACCTCGATCACATGGACAACCGTCTATCAGGGAACATCAAATATCAGCAACATCAACATCAAAGCAACCACCAATAGAGCCAATCACAAAATTTAATGGACAATTCATCAAAGAAAAATTCCCCATGGAAAATCCTGAGGATACAAAAATTTTAAACTGGCTCTATAAAGATGAAGATGAAACAGTCCTTAATGTCAAATTACCCACAGACAAATATGGAAAAGGGTATTCAATCATGCAGAAGATGGGCTATGATAAAGGTCCTATCGGAAAAAGGAAGGAAGGAGTAGTTGAACCTATTCACCTCTGCGGACTCGCTGTAAAAGAGAAAACTGGATTGGGTTATGATACTCACTCCAAAGAAAGCACGTCCAAACAACTACATGACACTGTCTTCGCATTTCAAGAAGGCTCAGATTCACGAGAAGCATGTTTGACAACAGTTAAGAACTTCTTGGACAACAATTCTGACACAGACTCTGCTGAATATGAATGGGACACCATTTACAATGATGAGTTCTGGAGGGACAAAGAGGTTGATGTAATACACCAGTACACCCCAACTCTAATTGAAGGTCAAGGTTCAGGGTCCCAACCGCAAGAATCTGAACCACAAATGGACTATGATTCTAGTGATACTGAGTCGAATCTAAACAAACAAGAATATCATGAGGACAGTATCATCATTGACCCACCTCATACCTCGGATCCTACGGACCACTCCATTATGACTATAACCATAGCCGATTTCACACAACCTGACGATCCAATACCTTTGATTTATCCTGATCTCATTGATTGGGATTTATCTGAACCTATTGATATACCTATGTTTCCAAGTGATGAAGCTATCATAAACTTCCTTTCCATAGAGGATATAAATGATTGTTCCACCAGCGATTTTTGACATAGAGTTTTTGATCAGGAGAGTGTCAAGCCTCCTAGCTGCAAAAGTAAAAACAAAAAAAGAAAGATCTAATGGTGAAAACCAGAATTTGGCAGTATTAGATCAAACAAAAGACAAAATAAAGAGCGTATTAGATGGTGAAAACCTCTTTGAGGCACCAGACGATGGGAATCTTGACACTCTCCCGGAGCACTACCATGAGCGATCGCCTATTTTGATTGAGCCTACAAATGCTATCGATCTTGAGACTTCTGACAAACCAAGAATTTTACAGTTAGCTGCATCAATGACAGAAAAAGAAATACCAAAGTTCATGGAATTCCTAAAAGCAAATCAAGTCAATTTTGCATGGTCTTACATTGACATGCCTGGTCTTGATCCTGATCTTATCATGCATTACTTGTCTATCAAACTAGGGGCCAAGCCGGTGAAACAAAAACTCAGAAAGATGCACACTCATGTTGCATTATTGGTTAAGGAAGAATTGAGAAAACTCCTTGATGTGGGCTTCATAAGACCAATCAACTATGCATAATGGATCTCCAACATTGTTCCTCTATCCAAACCAAATAAAACTGTGAGAATATGCATAGATTTCAGAGATCTTAATAAAGCATGTCCTAAGGATGACTTCCCTCTGCCAAACATCGACACCATAGTTGATTTAGCAGCTGGCCATGCCATGTATTCATTAATGGATGGTTTTTCTAGCTACAACCAAATCAAGATTGCACCTGAAGACCAGGAGAAAACAACTTTTACATGTCCATGGGGAACTTATTGTTGGAACGTCATGCCTTTTGGTCTAAAGAATGCTAGGGCTACCTATCAAGGAGCCATGACTACAATATTTCATGACATGATGCATATCTTCATGGAAGATTATGTAGATGACATATTGGAAAAATCATACACCAGAGAAGGAAATCTTGAGATATTAGCCAAAATATTTGCAAGATTAGAGAAATTCAAGGTTCGCCTCAACCCCAAGAAATGTGTTTTTGGGGTCAAATCTGGAAAACTCTTGGGGTACATTGTTTCAGAAAAAGGAATTGAAGTAGATCCTGCGAAAGTACAGGCAATTATGGAAATGCCTCCACCAAGGAACATCAGTCAATTGAGATCACTACAGGGACGACTGCAGTCTATACGAAAGTTCATTGCATAATTGGTCGACAAAAGTTTACCTTTCACACATCTACTGCATAAGAATGTTCCTTTCAAATGGGATGACAAATGTGAATTGGCGTTTCAACAAATCAAATAGTATTTAATGACTTCACCAGTTCTCATACCACCAAATCCAGACAAACCCCTAATTTTATACATTGCTGCAACAGAAACATCTATGGGGGCACTGCTAGCACAAGAAGACTCTACAGGAAAGGAACGTGCAATCTACTACATCAGTAGAACACTAACAAGTCATGAGCTCAACTACACTTCTATTGAGAAGGCTTGTCTGGCAGTAGTTTTTGCTTCATAGAAATTTTGACATTACATGCTAACCCATACAATCAATCCGGTTTCAAAGATTGATCCACTCAAGTATTTGTTAAGCAAAGCATCATTGACAGGAAGGTTAGCGAAATGGGTAATGATTTTGAGTGAGTTTGACATTCATTATGTTGATCGCAAGACAATCAAAGGACAAGTTATCGCTGATCAATTAGCTAAAGCACCACTACAAGCAAACCATCCCCTGCACATTGAATTTCTAGATGCTAATGTCTTTACTACAGAATCTAAACAACCATGGTCCCTATATTTTGATGGTTCTTTCACCCAACATGGATCGGGGGTAGGCATACTTTTTGTCACCCCTCAAGGACACACCATTCCTCGATCATATAGGCTGATGTTTCCATGCACCAACAACATAGTCGAATATGAAGCATTGATCACCAGACTCAAAATAGCACTGGAATGGAGAATTATAGAATTATAGGTGTATAGTGACTCACAGCTGGTCATTTATCATATCAATGATGAATATCAAACCAAAGATGACAAACTAATACCATATAAAAAGATGGTTGATGAATTCAAAAAATATTTTGTGGACATCAAATTCACACAAATTCCAAGGATTGATAATAAAGCAGCTCACGCCATGGCTATGATCGCATCATTGTTACAACTCCCAGAAACTCAGAATCGTTATAAATTTCTGGTGGAACAATCATTTATACCTGCTTATGATACCCCTGAAAGCCAAATCATTTGCCACTTGGTAGGATCCAATTCACCTTGGTATGGAAAAATTTATGCCTACCTCAAAGATGATATCTTGCCACCCGATTTATCCCGTAACCAAAAACGCAATTTTATCCGCCAATCCGCTCGCTACACTCTTATCGCTAACACCCTTTATCACCGTGGTCTTGATGGTACTTTACTCCGATGTCTTGAACGTGAAAAATCTGACAAAGCTTTACAAGAAGTTTATGGTGGCATCTGTGGTACTCATTCAAGTGGACTGACCTTATCCAAGAAATTGATTAGAATGGGTTACTATTGGCCTACAATGGAGAGAGAATCATTCACTTTTGTGAAAACATGCTCAAAATGTCAGATTCATGGGAATCTCATTCATGCTCCTGCACAGGAACTTCAACCATTCACGCCAACCTGACCATTTTCTCAATGGGGGTTAGATCTGGTGGGCAAGATTCATCCTTCTTCATCAAACAGACATAAGTTCATCATCACAGCTACAGAATATTTTACCAAGTGGATTGAGGCAGTCCCTCTTACTAAAGTTACCGGCAAACAAATATCATCATTCATACTCAACTATATTATTTGTCGGTATGTCATTCCCAACTCCATTATTATAGATAATGGACGTCCATTCAAAAATCAGGATGTTGATAAACTTTGTGAGAGATTTCACATTCAGCATAGATATTCAACACCTTACTATCCACAAGGGAATGGCCAAGCAGAGGCCTCAAATAAAACAATATTAAATTTTTTGAAGAAGACCGTGAATGATTCAGGGAAGGATTGGCACGTTCAACTCAATCCCGCCTTATGGGCCTACAGAACCAGTATACGTACACCAACAGGAGCAACACCATTCACTCTTGTCTATGGAGCAGAGGCCATACTACCATTAGAAGTTGAGATTCCCTCACTCAGAGTATCATTGAAAGATCTTACAACGGATGATGAATAGAGAGTCTCCCGACTCCAAGAATTGGAACTCCTAGATGAAAAGAGACAAAGAGCAGCAGACCATTTAAAAGCATATCAACAGATGATGTCTCGCAGCTATAATCACAAAGTAAAGCCACGTACCTTTCAGGTGGGTGATCTTGTTCTGAAAGAGAACCCACGTAATCAGCAAGACAGAGAGAAGAAAGGAAAGTTTGAACCAAATTGGCTAGGTCCTTATGTGGTTATCGCAGTCTATGGTTCAGGAGCCTACAAGCTATCAATGCCAGAAGGGGACCTGTTTGATGAACCTATCAACAACATGCACTTGAAAAAGTATTATGTCTAAAGCAGTTATTAAAAAAAAATAGAAAAAGTCTTGAAGAAATACAAAAATCAGAAAAAGTCTTGAAAAAATACAAAAAATCAGAAAAAGTCCTGAAGAAATACAAAAAAAATTAGAAAAAGTCTTGAAGAAATACAAAAAATCAGAAAAAGTCTTGAAATAAATCAAAAATCCTGAAAAAATGGTTACCCTAGTGAAAACGGCAAACAGGCATCTCGGTAGAAGAAAAAAACGTCATAGGTGAAAACCTGGCGACAGGCAGTCTATTAACAAGAAAAATGCAATAAAACCAAATAGTGAAAATTTGGCAAACAGATGCTATTTGAGGCTCTCCATCTATTAGGTCACGTTTTGTATTTAACTTTTCAACCTTCCTTTTCATACATCTTAGGGCCACACCAGCACCATGCTATCATCATTTACCTCGAGTGATAACGTCTTACCATGGCTTGATTATTATACATATTCATTTCAGCAAGTTGTGTTGATACCAAGGGAAAACATGGGCATATTAGGGGCAATCAACTTTCAAGACAGTAAGACAATGACATCGAAGCCAATCATGCGAAAACAAAACAACCAAATCAAACCAAAACATCCAATCATTGATCCATATCACAATAACTTTCAGTTGCATACCTTATCATGATTCATATCTGGATGATCTATAATCTGAATAATGTTCGGAATCACAGTATTTCATTTTTGAATAATGGTTGTTTAATTTTTGATATCATTTCTCTGGAGCACACTCGATGATGTACTGAACTAGAGTGGCAAGGAAAGAGGATGATTTTTCTTTGTCTGTTGTATTGAGGTTAATCATCCATCTGTTGCAAGTATGTCGCGAGACATGATTTTCCAAAGTTTATCATTGATGATAGTTCCAAATTTGCATCAGATGGTGGTTAGTCTTTGTCTGTTCATGCAAGAAATGCTCAGGTCATCTCGGTTCAATTATACCTAGATGCTTGTGTTCACTTGCTATATCAAAAATCATGAAAGTTGTACTCAAGTCATCATTGGTGCTAATTTCCCCTTTGATGCTTGTACACACTTCCAACATTTTCAAATGCTCTATGATGATTTAAGCAGGCTCACCAAAAGGCTCAACAAAATGGTCAGTTTCATTTAGTTGCATTTCATTTTAGGTCATTGTACATAACTGCATATTGGATTTGCATCAGAGTTTTTGAAAGGCCAATGGTTGTCATATTTCTTTGGACCACTTGTGGAGGACAATGCAAACATTTGTTATCAATTCATCATCATTTCATTAGCATTATCATCTTATCATTGCATTTTCATTCTCATTTCATCATCATTTCATTAGCATTATCATCTTATCATTGCATTTTCATTCCCATTTCATCATCATTTCATTAGTATTATCATCTTATCATTGCATTTTCATTCTCATTTCATCATCATTTCATTAGCATTATCATCTTATCATTGCATTTTCATTCCCATTTTCATCATATTTCATTAGCATTATCATCTTATCATTGCATTTTCATTCTCATTTCATCATCATTTCATTAGCATTATCATCTTATCATTGCATTATCATTACCATTTCATTATCATATCATTATCATTATCGTTACCATTTCATTATCATATCATTATCATTATCATTATCATTTCATTATCATTATTATATCATTATCATTTCATTATCATCATCATTTCATTTCATATCATTCATTACATTTATCATTCATTCCCATTATCATTTTATTCATTATCATCATCATTTCATTATTTCATTATCATTATCATTTATCGCATCATCTTTCATTTCCTTTATATCATTATCATTTCATCATTTCATTCATTATCATTCATATTATTATTATCATTTTATCATTTCACTCATCATCATTTCATATTATTTTCATTATCATTTCATCATTTTTTATCATTCATATTAATTCATTTTCATTATCATTATCATTTATATTATTTTCATTATCATCTCATCCTCGCATTACCATATTATAGTCATTTCATTCATTTTTCACTATCATTATCATTCATTTCATTCATATCATCTCATTTTATTATCATTATCATCATTTATTTCATCTCAGTATCATCATTTTATATCATATCATTATCATTTCATTATCATTATGCATCCATTAGTATTCATTTCATTTATCATGTCATTATATTATTTCATCACATATCATTTTATTATACATCTCCTCACTATTTACTCATATCATTTTACATCACATCATATCATTTTTTTCATACAAATTCATAATGCATATCATGCACACAACATTCATATTATCATCTTTTACCTGCATTGAAAAATTCAAAAAAATATAAACATTCCATACATACATTCCCATATCACATCATAAGTCATCCACCTATATGACATCATTAGTACACATTATCAAATCATCATCATCATAATAAAAACATCATATCCAATCACCCTGCATATCATGTTAGTTATCAAATCAGTACAATACATACTCACATCCATAGCATGTAGAAATAAATGCATATCACATAAATCATATCATAAATGCACATCACATCATCAAAAATAATCATCGCCACTGCATATCATCACTCATCAAAAAATAATACAAATGTCCAAATGTCCAATGAAACTAAAATGTCCAAATCAAAATACATCAAATATGATCAAAAATGGCATATATATGCTCCAAAAATGATATACATCACAAGACTAGCTGGTCAATGCCCCTGATGGAGCTAGTCCTGAAGGAGGTGGCCTGCCACTGGTACCTGCGTCTGGATCCCGCCGAGGCCCAGTCACTCCCATACTCTGTGTATGTGTCCGGGATCTACTCCTAGTCCTGCTGCGAGATCAGGGAAATGGCTCTCTACGCTCTAGAGGACAGCTCCTCGTATCTGACTCTGTAATACTCAGCCTCCCTAGCCATCTCCATGCCCTCTGCAATGGCATCCCTCAATGATGCACTCTCTACAGTGCCCATCAGCCTCTGAGCAATGCCCTCAGCCTCTGCTGCCCTTTGTCTAAATGCATCTCTCTCTGTGATCACCTGGGCTAACTGTGGGTCTAGGGTAGGTGCCTGTGCCTGTGCCAGCTGTGCCTAAAGCTATACAATAAATACCTATGCCTACACCAGCTGACTCTGCAACTGTCCCTGTTGTCCCTGTAATCTCTGCACTTGGGCCTGAAGCACGGCTAATTGCCCCTGCTGAGACGAGGATGCCATTCGGATCACTGTCTGTCGCCCAATCCCTATCCTCGGCCACCGCATGATCTGGACACCTCTCAGAATATCCAGCCTCGACCTCCCCAGCACATGTCCCTCCTCCCCACCACCATCTCCATCGTCCCCATCAGAACTCTCCTCCTCATCTCCGCTCTCTGCCTCCTCTCCTCCAACTGCCCCCTGCTTATCGCCAGCCACATCCTCCTGTCTCACTTCCCCTGGCTGTGGTGCTACCAGAATGGGTGTTGGCTCATCAGGACTGGTAAATCATGGAAAGGGATGTGTGTGGAAGTATGTTGAGTACTCATCGGACATGTCGGCATCAATAATGTCTCGCCTATCATCCCATGCCTCGGGCGCTAATGACTAGAACTCTGTATATGCTATCTGATAAGAAATACATGGCCCCCATCCGGCCTCATCTCTACTTCGGGCGTAGTGTGCAACCCCCTGTGGCATCCCCTATGTGAATCCAAACTCTCTCTACACCCGCAATGCAAGAAACCTCTCAAGAATGAAGGGAGTCCTCCCTATCAGGAACCGAGGAATGCATACAAACGGCATCTCTAAATCATCTGTGGCCCATGGCTCGCAATCAAGATATAGTCACCATACCACTGCATCCATATCATCTAGTAGTCGTCGCCAGTAATCCACCTTGCCCAGCTTGGGCTGGGTAAGGAACATAGCATACGTATATATATAGAGCCTGCCTGGTGGCTTAACTCTGGGGCATGCCGGTCTCGTCACAGCAAAATGCTCCCATGCCCAGATCTGCAGCAGTGTCACACCACACGAAAAACTGGACGAACCCCTGTACACCACCTAATGTAAATCATGATATAGATGTGCTAACATGTAGCTCCCCCATGCATATCTCTGTGGTTGTAGCAACATCTGCTCCAAAATCCTGCCCCATCCCACTGATAACCCCTTTTCCTGGCGATCCGAACAAAGGAGACCTCCAATGAATGCACCCAAAACTGCAGGCAAGGCTGGATATCCTCGAAAGTCAGCCCACGGTACCCAGTACCCAGCTATATGTGCATCACCATACACTCTCATCAAGGCATCTGTACCCCCAAGCTCCTTGTGATTGTTATACACAAGGGCATCAACCACTGGGACACCTAATATCCTATATACGTCCTTTGGAGTCACCGTCACCTCACCAGTCGGCATATGAAAGGTGTTGTGCTTCGAATGCCATCGCTCTGCCAGTGCCGTCAACAATCCTCTGTTGACCCGAATCGGCGGCATCGCCAACAAGGATCTCAAACCACATGTATCTATCAACGCTATGTCAGCAGGTGTCAACTCAGGTATCCTATCCCATCCTGCTGAGTGCCGCTCTCTAATCTGGAGGTTTTCGAAAACCTCTTATTTTCATCACAAGGATACTTCATCAAAATCATACCAATCATTCAATCAAAATCAATCAGACTCATATCTATCAGTAACTTATATCAGTGAACTATATCAAACCCATATCAATGACTCATATCAATGCATCAAATCAACGACCCATATCACACAATCAGTCATATCAAGGAAACCAATACACAATCTATCCAGCTGGATATCATATCGAATCTATTCTACAATCATTTACTATTTGTTTTCTATCGCAGAAGGCAAATTTATTAGAAGTCATATCAATCATTTATATAAATCATTTACTCTTTGTTTTCTACTAGGAAGCAAAGTTATCAGTTCAATCTACTCTTTGTTTTTGAAGCAAAGTTATCAGACAATTACTCTTTGTTTTCTACTCGAGGAAGCAAAGTTATCAATCTATCATCAGATTATTCTATCATTTATATCCATATCAGCATGATGACATGAAAAATTCACTATTTGTTGACTAAGGAAGCAATATTCATCATCATTTTCGCAGTCCTATCATCAAAACATCAATTATGCCTATTTTTACCATATGCGCTACTCTGTGGACTCTATGCGCTCAAACCCATATGCGTCGTTGTTTTCACAGGATGCGCTAAAACCCGTATGCACTGTTCTTTTTGCTAGATGTGCTCAAACAGATGCCCTATGCGCGTTTTACCATATGCGCAACTTTAATCATCCTAAGCACGACTCTAATCACTGGATGCGCGTTTTCCCCGTATGCGCCACTGTTTCCCCTATATGCGCCATACTCCTAAATTTTCAAAATCTATCCTATATGCACGTTTGTTTTCACTCTAAGCGCTAAACTGGTTTTACCCTAGTTATTCAACATCTATGCTATAAGCGCTACTATTTTTACCTTATGCACGTCTATTTTTTTTAAAGTGCTCAAACTATTCTAAAAGCGCGCAAACGTCATTTTCGAACAGAAAATCTATGGAAACATATGAAATTTTGATTCAAAACGTAAAAATTTGAAAGCACAAGAAGGTTAGATCGACTCACCGGTAGTCCGTATGCTGCTGGCCTCTGGTATCGGCGAGATCTCTCGAATTGGTGGCAATGATAAGGAATCTCCATGTCGCGATGTCACTCTTAGAGCTACAGTATTCACCAAAGTCAAAAGTGCAAATGATTTGTCTTTTTCAACTTTTTTACCTTTTAAAAGTCAAACAAGGGTAAGTTCGCTGCCTTTTGACTTTATTTTCAAAATGGGACATTCTTTTTCATCATCTGTCGAGAGCTAAATCCCTCTCTCTCTCATCCGTGATTTACCTCCCGAGGGGGCATCATCAACACAAATATCGAAAGCATATCAGGGGCAAAATTTTATTTTCTTTGAAGCAATGTGTTCTACACATCACTTCAAAGAGGGGCAAAATGTATATGTCTAAAAATGGTCATGATTAAGCTTGTTAATTAATTAAATATGATTTATTTAATTAATTCCCCTAAAGTCATCTACATATAAATAAATTTTATTATTTATTTATATTGTTCATTTTTCTAATTCTTCTACCTTAATTAAATAAAGAATTTTATTTAATTATTGACATTTCTCACATTCCTCTTAATTAAATTAAATAAATTTTCATAATTTATTTATATTTGATTATCATATTATTCTAAAGTTTGAATATTTGAATATTCAAATAATACAATATCCTCTTCTTCCCACCTTCCACCTTCCGCTTAATTAAATTAAATAAATTTTCATAATTTATTTATATTTGATTATCATATTATTCTAAAGTTTGAATATTTGAATATTCAAATAATGGAATATTATCTTCATCCTCAAATTAAAAATATTTAATTTAATATTTTTCTCTCACCCTAAATTCATTTCTAAAACATAATTAAATTAATTAATTTAATTATGAGGGTTTCCATTTTCATCTTCACTTACAAATTAAATAAATTTATTTTATTTAATTTTAACTCGTTCTCAACTCACTCTTCGAAACAAAAATTTCCCTTCGGATCTCTATGACGGAAATTGAGGAAAAGGGAAACCTTCTATCTCCCTCTCCACTTTCGAAAATCTTCCACCGTCCATTCAAACAAGCTTAATCTGGGCCATTGATCGAATCAGCCAATCGAATCCTCTCAAAAACTCTATAAATGCCGGTGCAAATCCAAGCTTTGGTTACCTACGCAGATATACAAAAACGCTCGAACACACATGCAATCAGTTTATGCAATCACAACCTTTTAGCATCACAGCCATACTTTCATCTTAGCATAGCTTTGCATTTAGCATAATATGCATTTTAAAGTCTCATTCTTTAGTTGTCCTTTTGTTGAGCTTGATCTACTGATCTGAGAGCCATTCGAAACAACAAAACACTGGAGTTAGAGAGAGATAAGACGATTTCAGGGAAGTTGTAGTAACGGTTTGCATATTTTGTTTTTTTTTCAGTTTTCTTGATTTAATGTCTTATTAATATGTGTTTGATTTTATATACATTAATACATTTTTCACTCACACACTTCAAAATTTTACAGGGACCGAATTTCTTCATCTTCAATTTGTTATAGGTTCCCACGGGAAACCTTTCTTTCCTCAAGTGGACCATTATTTCATCGCCAATCTAAAAATCCTTATTCCTCATTTTTTGATCTGCCTTAGTCTTATATTGCATATTCATCTTATTAATGTGTTCTCGTACCTTCTCATGTATATTCTTGATGTGCTTTGCAAAATCTTCGACTTCAATGCTTATTTTATTCTCTTGGTCCATCTTCCTCAATTCTGGAGCTGTTTTGGGGCTACCTCCATACACAATCTAGAACAGTAATCTACCAGTGCTTCTGTTGACAGAATTGTTGTAAGAAAATTTTGTCTGGGGTAAGATCAAGTCCCATCCCTTGGGTTCATCTCCTACCAAACATCTCAGTAGGTTACCCAGACTCCTGTTAACAACCTATGTCTTCCCATCTGTTTGTGGATGGTGTGCATAACTGAACTTCAACTTTGTCTTCAGCTTCTTCCACAAGGTCCTCCAAAAGTACCCCACAAATTTGGTGTCACGATCTGAAACAATACTCTTTGGCAGACCATGTAGCCTCACCACCTCTTTGAAGAACAAGCCAGCAATGTGGACTACATCATGGGTCTTCTGACATGGAATGAAATGTGCCATCTTCGAAAACCTATCAATCACCACAAAGACTGAATCATTCCCTCATTGTGTCCTTGGCAAACCAAGAACAAAGTCCATACTTATATCCTCCCATGGCCTCTCCGCACAAGTAAGGGCTAATATAAACTCATATCTCCGGCTCACCCTAGCCATCCGATATACCATACTTTGTACAAACTTCTTCTACATCCCGTGACAATTGAGGGCAATAATAATTTCACCGAGTACGCAGCTTATTCAGATCCCAACCAAAAGTCCTCATCTCTCCACTATGCTTCTCCTTTATCGTGTTCTCCTCAGAACCTCGATAATTGACTTCCTTAAATTAAATATGTCATCCTAGATTACAAAATCCAGCCACCTTGTCCATCCAATCGTAATAGGTTCCTTTGCAAGCTTCCAAGCCTCCGAAATCGTGATCTTCGTGACACAAAGGTTCTGAGTTCATTGGAACCCACCTAACTGCATCTTTTGTCATCAATGTATGCCTCCTACTTATGGGGAATCTCGCAACCCTATTTGACTTCCCTACCCTATGTTTCAAAACAAAATATATAACTTCTCGAAAACTCTACATTTCATATGCTCTGACGTAATTTTCTCGATTATTTAGGTACCCAAGGCCTTATGATCAAGATAGAATAAATTCTTCGCAACAAATAATGTCTCCATTTCTTTAATGCTTGAACTATTGCATTGTTAAAATTCCTGATCATATATGTGTTACTTCTCTCTTGGCATCATTTAATCCTTTTCAATTAAATAGGCAATGGGCTTACCTTCTTGGCTTAATAATCGCCCAATGGCACAACCATTGGCATCACAATCCACCTGAAATACCTTGTTGAAATCTGGGAGAGCCAGAACAGGTTGCTCTGTCACCTTTTGCTTTAACAATTCAAAAATTCTTTGTGCTCCAGATGTCCACTTGAATTCCTTTCTATCCCCTCTCATTGTTTCAGTCAGGGGTCCACAAATACTAACAAGTTTCTAATGAACTTATAAAAACTAGCCAAACCATGGAAAGATCTCACTTGATAGTAGCTCTTGTAGGCTATTCGTAATAGCCTTCACCTTTCCTCTCGGGTCCATCTTGAGACCTTCAACAGACAACAAAACCTGGGCACACTTAACTCCCTTCACAAAATCGCACTTCTTCAGACACCACGCTTTCTTCTCTTAACTTCAAAGTAGCTCTTCAATATGCAGCATCGATGTTCATCCAATGTCTTACAGAAAGTCAAAATATCATCTAAATACACAATAAGAAAACTTCCTAGAAATTCTTTTAGTACCTCGTTCATGAGCCGCATGAACATACTCGGTGCATTGGTTAGCCTAAAAGGCATGACTAACCACTCGTATAGGACCTCTTTGGTCTTGAAGGTAGTCTTCCATTCATCTCCCTCTCGAATCTAGATCTGGTGATACCCACTCTTCAGATCAATCTCTGTGAAGTATTGAGCTCCACTCAAACAGTCCATCAGGTCATCCATCCTTGGCAGGGGAAATCTGTACTTGATTGTTATTTTGTTTATGGCCTGGAATCTATACACATCCTCCACTCCCCATCCTTCTTTGGTGCTAGTACTACAGGTACTGCACATGGACTCAAACTCTCCCGTATCAAACCTTTTCCCAACAACTCTTGAACTTGTCTGTTCAACTCCTCATTTTCTGTTGGAGTCATTCTATGAGCTGCCTTATTTGGAAAACTGGCTCCAGGAATCAAGTCAATCTGATGACTGATCTTCCTTATTGGTGGTAAAACCTCAGGTACATTATCAGAAACAATATCCTGAAACTCATCCAACAGAAATTAGATTTAGAATCAAATGCATAACACACACGCCATGTTCATACCTTCTAAAAAATTTATTCCATCTACATAACAAATTCTAGCACTACTGCATACCTTTTCTTTGGTCTACTTCAGGGGTTTCAACTTGTGACGAACCCCATCCTTTGTCAAGGAATAAGTGTTTGCATGGCCATTATATATAGTTCTCCTATCAAACTGCCACGACCTCCCCAACAACATGTGACATATATCCATGGGGATGATATCAGAAAATTCTCAATGTAGCTCTCGATCTGAACTTACTAGGCACCGCCATTGACCAAAACTTTGTGGTCTTTCTGCAACCAGTAATCCGACACGACGCGGGTGCCTTCCCTCTTCAAATTTCAACTTGTGACCATCTCCTCCTGACACTCCGTGACTATCTGCGGCTCCCACCATCAATAATGACATCACAACATTTTCCTTCACACTTGCACCAGCAAAATAGATCTTCCAGTTCCGGTTCCTTCCTCAACCGCTGCCTCCTAATCACTAGGGCTTCTCCCTTCAAAGATCATCTAAATGTTCGATTGCCTCCTCATCTGCATGCGCAACCTTCCATGACCTTCGCCTTTTGGTCTGCCCTTCCTTCCCTTTTTGGTATGTTGTGACATTCATAGCTCGATGCCCTTCTTCACCACACTCGGAAATGCCCGAAACCACCTCTCTTCCGTGATCCTGTCCATATCTCCTCGTCCTCTACCTTGATCACTAATACTATTTGATCACGAGGGTGTAGAAGTTTTCATCTTTCATTTTCTCAATAAAATCTACATCTTCACTTTTCTTTCATCATCATTTGGCTTCCCCAAGGTCTCCACCGCCTTCTCATGGACCTCCTCGCCCTTTTGCTTGCCATCAAATCTTTGTTCACTCTTCTCTTCCACCTTCGTAGCAAACTAATACATATCCTCAATGGTGGTCATCCCACTAGGCTTAACTCTCTTAAATGCTCTCGGTCGTGAATCCTATTAAGATATCGGGCTACCTTTCTCCTTATTGGCCTGTGACCTGCTCGATGATTATCTTGTGAAAATTTTATGTCTTCACAAATCAGCTTCCTGTTTCAACCCTTGCAATTTCCTTCAACAGATCTAACTCAGAGTCCATCAAGCGAATCGCTTGTTCAATTTTCACTATGCGATCCCATCTGGTGATCTTGAATTTTTCTCTTCGATTTCTTTCCAACTGGACCTCTTTCCACCAAATACTGGCATGGCCCTTCAGCTTCATTTTTGAAAACTTAACCTGATCCGGGTCCTCTATTTCCTCATACTCAAAATATTCTTCTAGCTCATTGATCCAATCGATCAACTCTTTCGAGTTCAAACTTCTAGAATAACTGGGGACTTCTGCTTTGAGTCTTTTCTCGATCTTTGAAATGGCCCTTATTAGCCGCATTTGGTCTTGATCAATTGCTTCTTCTTCCTCTTCTACATTTAAACCTTCTTCCTCTCCTTCATCCTCACTTTCCTCCCTCGGGTTTAACCCTCTTCTCAACTGCTCTTGTAATGCATCAATTTGTCTCTAGAGGATTGCCAGTGCATCTCTTCCACCAGCATTTATGTCACCTCGACCACCTCTTGCACCACAATGCCTACCAGGCATCACTCTTCGAGGCATCTTTCTTGACCTCGACCCACAACCACGGTCCTGGTGTGAACTGCCTCACAATCGGTGATCTGTCCACATGCTCAAGAAAACCTCACTCTGATACCACTTGATGAGGACGCACCCTGAGACATAGAAAATAACCAACAAACAAGAGAATAATTTTATTATTTAGAAAATGGAGCTTCTTACATGCAGAGGATCTCAAATCCCCAAGTTTTACGACACATGCAAGTTACAGAAAGCTACAGAATAACCCTTTCGCAATATGCGAGCTTGTCCCCAAAAAGCTACCCCAAAAATTAGAAACCCACCCATAAATAGAGCTCCTCTTTAGTTTGGAGCCAAAACAACATTCAAATTTGAGTTTAGGCGGTTTGGCGCCGAAAAATTACAACTTGAAGTTCAAATTTCAAAAGAACATTTGCAATTGTATCTTCTAGAAAGTGCGCCAACTTCTCAGGGCCATAACTTTTGATCTGGGACTCCGATTCGCAAACTATTTGAACCGTTGGAAAGGTCTCGAAGTCAATAACGCGCTCGAAATTTGCTACGCTGATTTTAGCAAGTTTCGGGGCCGTTTCGAGAACTCTAAGTGCCTCAAATCTAACTCAGAAGATTTTCAGGTGCAAATCTAGGAAACTAAAACTGCAATATCTTTCAACCCAGGAATAGAAAATAAAAACTATAAATTGAGAATTTTATTATGACAAAAAGGGTATCCAAAAATGTAAAAACATCTAAAAACTAAGAAACTTGAAATTTAACTATTTTTGGGTGATGCAAGATTGCCCTTACACCATTGGATTCTCTTGCATCAGAGACAACCTAATAATATATTCAATTAACTTGACAAACAATTGATACCAACATAGAGCCACTGAATCAAAGATTTCTCATTAACTTCTTCAAAATTTACACATGCATCTTGGTCTCTTATGATGTAAACATTGTAGCAATCCCTATCCTTCTATTTTCTTCTATCTAATCTAATCTTCTAATGCCTCCTTATGGTCTTGGTCTCTCTTATTTATACAAGAGGCAACAAGCTTCATACCAAAGGACATGAATTTTGGTAAAAAAACATAAAAATGTAACAACTAACAACTAACATGCACAAATATGCTAATCTTTGAGTAAAAGCCCGTGGTCATTGAAGACCTATGCAAGACTTTTACTTTATGATGAACTTTTCTTGATGATGATTAATCTTCATCTGAACCTAGATAATTTTCATGCCATTTACTTATTGTCAAATCATTCGGCCACTTGAATCCTTGTGCAACAGTGAAATTCGTAATGTGGCTTCTCCATCTATTATTGATCAAGTTTCTGACATCCACAAAAAAAATTGTGTATCCATTGTCCAACATTATAATACCATCGAGCAAAGTATGAAACCTATCAAGAATGATATCACCATCATTCTGTATGTGTGTCAAGCACTGAGCAACCATTTGATCAAACTCATTCTTCCATTCATCCACATCTTTTAGTTGACCATCACCTTTAATGATTAAAGGGCTGAAACTGTGTTTTATTGAGTCAAATGCATTCCTTCTACTCTCAAATTTCTTCTTCACTTCGATTACATACTTGTGATCCTTAATAACCCCCTTTACCATTTCCTGAGTAGGCTTGAGTCTCAGAGGGGCATCTGGATCCCTTTGTGTTGCTTTGCACAGAGTAGTTAGAATGTGGTAAGTGGGATGCCACCTTTTATGAAGTTCCTCTAAGATAGGAGAATTAGCACTTATTTGTTCCAAGGCTTTCATCAGATGGCTGAAACCTTCATGTACTCCACTTATCTTTTCTTTCAATACTTCAATTATGTGCTTCAATATTTCTTTCAAGGCATCCAGAGTGTGATGCTTGACATCATCCATATTATGTTTCTTCAATTTTTCAATCTCTTCTTTCATCTGTTGAATTTGTGGGTCTTTAGCTTGAGCAGGTGAGTGATAAAAAATTATTTCATCTCCCTTCACATCTGCAGCTTGCTGCAACTGATACTTCAATTTTACATTTTCAATAAATAACTTATTTATTTCATCATTTGACAATTTGAGTCTTTTCTCATACCTGGTTATTTTCTTCTCCATGTTTTCCACCACATCTTTTGTAAACATAGTTGAATGCATAGTCATGATTGCAGCTTCTATTGGAGTTGTATCTTTCATTGTCCTCACCATAGCAGACCCTCTCATCTCCTGTACCACATCTAGAAGCCTAGGATTCCTTGTGCTTTTCTGTTTTGTCCACAAAGCAAGGGTCTAGATGGTAGGATTGTAGCTTGTTCCTGAAACTCCTTCTGAGTCAAATTTTGCAACCAACATTGGATCATCCTGAGCTCTGATTTGATCCAAAAGAAACACCTTAGAGAGTTCCATCCCTGGTATGATCAACATGTTACTCTTCAACACCAATTCCCTTGCTTCTTGGGGGGTAACATTGATATTGTCAATATTTAATTATGCCATTGTCTGGGCATGAACTTTAGCTTGTTTTGAATCATTAGCTCCAATGAGATTAATCTTTAACCTTTCATCAAACTGTCTCATTTTCATTTTGATCTAGAAATCTTTGAATTCCCTTATATGAATGAAATTATCATCCTCCATGAACCGTAGAGAGGCAATTATTCTTTCATCATCCTATATTTCATCAGCAACGTCCTCTGATCTTTTGATCATGAGGCTCCTGGGTCCTCTGCTGCTCTGCTACTTCTTTCATCTCAGTCACAGTTACAACTGCCTCCTGTTCATCATCACTCAAGCCATAATCAACTAATGACTCAATTTTTTGCTTCTTGGCTGGAGGCTCATGTGTTGGAGATGAAGGAGAAGGATGTACGGGTGATGAGGGTGGTGTACGAGATGTGGATGCCTCTTGTGATGGTTGTTGGGGTGCACGAAGTGGAACCAACCCTTCATCTTGGGCCATCTTATAAAATCCATCAAATTTTTCAAGGATCAGCTGCATCCTTTTTAAAAGATTAGGTTCATCAACATAGAACCCCTTGAAGTTCTTATTCTTTTCCTTTTCCTGTTCCTCCCATTTCATCATCATTAACCATTCTTTTCTAGTTTGAAACACATCATCAAATTATACCAAATTTCTTATCACATCCTCTTTAAGATCAAAGGCATGGAATATGGCCTTTTTTTGTAAGCAAAGTCCTTCTAATCATATTAATGTAACACTCTGGGTCAAAAACTCTTACTTTCCCGAACTTGAGGGGACAATTGACCCTCATAAATATTTGTAGCTCCTCTAGCATGTCTAATCCAACAGAAAACTCCTCAAACACTGTCAAATCAAGCAATAATGTGCCTTTTCTCTGATTCCTCATTAGGTCATGCTCCATCCAGAGCATCTACCACATAAATTCCAAAAATAAAATTCTCGTAGGCACAAATTTTTCCAAAATGTGTGGTGCCTGCTCACAACCGTACACCCTGATGATGTATGTTGTGGCATTAAGAACCAATCAACATAATTGTGTGTGAAACCCTGGTCTGGTTTGTATTGCATTGGTCTCATGACATCCATTAAAGACTGTGGCAATCTTGGTGTTGAAAAAACAAGGGCAACAATTATTCTGACTACAAAATCATCTCTAAACACAACAAAATCACTTTCATTGCACCTACTATCTCAAATATAGCACCAATTTTGGACAGGGAGTCTAAATCCATTTTCTTGTGTGCATAGTTTCATCCTCCTGGTCCATTTTGTTTTGTTCTGATACAAAATCAAATGACATAATAAAGAATTTTTTTGAAAGACATAGGAGCCTTAGCCTCTTTGACTTGCAACAAGCCTTCATGAATTTGTTCTTCAACTACATAAGAAAAATCAAATT